>CM076584.1:269168074-269768074 GCA_034641835.2 Pinus albicaulis | reverse complement strand
TCAGCCAGAGTAGAAGACAACACCAAAACTAGAGAATTACAACCCTTGTTACATTTTTCCACATTGACCGTAACCCAGATAGTCCCATAATAATTACTAATAGTATTACCCTTAATTTGGGGAGTATATACAAAAGAAAAGGTAACAGAACACTCAACATGCTTGACCCAGTGACAGCTAAAATCGATATTTCTACCCTTAACATTTTCACCCCTTACATTAACATCATTAGAAGCCATTCGATACCTTTCCCTCCTATTGTGGTAAAAATTTGGGCCATGAGGTGAGACAAGAGCAGGGCACCCAAAATGGGTAGCATGCAGGTCAACATGCAATTCATAACAACACCATGGTTTATCCATGCAGCAATCTTTCGGGACCTTACATCTCCAAAAATACTAATAGTAATAGACTCAGGAACTCCATTCTGGCTAGAAAAAAATAATAAGTTGGGTTGCATTATAAAGAAGCCAATTCAAAGAATTTCTATTTGAATAAAAACAGATTCTATCTATTCCTTCCAGAACCAGAGTATCAACTATGGGAATTTCTACCTCACCGCAATTCATAGTGCTATCAAGATGCAAACATTTCAAGGGACTATGCAGAAAAACAAAACCATGTTAGATGATAGTAGTTTGATTGAATATGAGACACATGCAACGTATTTCATTATATCAAACCAGCTGAAGATAATAATTAAAACCAATGGCTTTCGTCTCATAGAATGAAACGTAGAGACTCGTTCCATGGCTGTGAAGTATGGAGAATTGGATACATACCGATATGTTGTAGGTTGCAAATTTCTTTGATGACGAATGACATATTTACAAGAAATATGTGTGCGACAGAAGATGAACATGAAAAGAATGGTGAAGTCCGTGTAAATATCCCATTCCAACCTCACCCAGTGGCACACATCCCAAATCATTCCTGACATCCCTCATGTCGCGTCAGGTTGTTATGCATTATGATTTAATGTGTTCATAACTATCCGTGGATGGAGCCGCCCATCCATTGTGCGTACGTCATCCTCAACCATGGTGTGACTTCCTTCGCATGCCTCCACCACGTACCTACCAAGAGTTATATTCCATCATTATTTATGTGTTTCTTAGCACTATGTGTAAAACTGTAAATGTGTAGATTCAATAGTAGTTACTTCCAACCAAAATTCATGAAAGTCCTTTTGTTTAAGCAGGTAATTAATTTATCCACACTCACATCTTATTTCATTATACCTCGTTAAAGCAAGCCTATAGGGTTTGAATTTTTTATTGAATGTATTAATTTAGCACTCAATAATGTTAACACTTTTAATATGGTCATTAAAATATTTGATTTGTGGCTTATAATAAAATATTTTTTTGTTATTAATATTTTTTTTAAATATTACATGTAAATTGAAAATAGAATGAAATAGACGTCATGCAATATCTATAATATTTTTTTTTTCAACTCCATATTAAGTAGTGGAAAAATATATATCTGCATTATAGTTTAAAAAAAACATTTTTTATTTTCCAATTACTTTATTTCTCTATCTAAAGTTGATGTAAAATTAAGGTGAAATTGAAGTATTTTCTTTATGTCGGCATTGGATTTTTTTAAAGAGCTTTCCGGATTATCCACAGTGCTAGAGAACGAGTGTCGACGTTTCGAATCCCATCGGGGATCCATCATCAGGACTTTCTTTGAATGAAGAAATGAGAGAAAAGACTTAGATGATTAATAGAGGAAGGAGAAAATTTCAGGAAAAGGGCTGACCAAATTTTTTTTTATAATTTCATATTTTTAATAATTTTGATTTTTTATAATTTCAAATTTTTAATAATTTTTTTTTTAATAATTATAATAATTAAATTTCTAATAAAATTTGAATTTTATTAAGGTATAAGAGAATTACTAACTTAGTAAGGGACTCCTACTAGGCTAAAAAAACAAAAAGAAAATATTTTTCTCTAGTTCTATTAAAGATGGAGGTTTTATTATAAGTTAATTTTATTTAAGATTTTATAATTAGTTAATATTTTTTTAAGGAAATAATAAAATATAAATATATAATTAATTTAAAAAGATATATTTAGTTTATTAAATATATCTTTATAATTTATTATATATCTAATTTTATTATATGATTAATTTTAAGGATTTATTTAAATTTTAATAAGAAAAAGCTATCAATTTTTTTTTTTAAACAATGAAGGTGATTTATAATTAGTTAATCTAATAAATTTTTTAATAAAATATAAATATATAATTGAATTAAAAGGATATATTAAGTTTATTAAATATATCATTTTAATTTATTATATATTTAATTTCATTAAATATTCAATTTTAATGATATATATTTTTTTTAATTAGAGTATAAAGTTCATATTTAATTAACTAAAAAACTATAGAGCTAGGAAAAACGAAACCTAGGTAAGGGAAAAAAAAATTAGAAGGGAATATAGAATAAAATCTTAATAATTATTGATTAATTAACTAACTTTTATTTTAACCAAATAAAAATTAATTAATTAATAGGGATAATTATTAGATATTTAGTTCATTAAAACTAAAAACTAAATAAAATCCAAAGGAGGAGGGACATACCTGGGGTTGAAAACTATACCTCACTGGCGGGTGTTTTTGGAGGAACAGATCTGTCGAAGAAGGGGTCTCCAAGTGTCACTAATTTCAACTCCACCATCCCTATTAAGTTTATCTGGATGCTTTATGATCTCCAGGGCCTCTCTTATTTTCCTTCTTTGATAGTGCTCTTCTTTTACGATGATTGTTGCATCTTCTAGACGTATTTGATGTTTGGTCTTTGAGGAATGTTCTGCAAGGGCTGAGGTGCGTGATCGTTCATATCTAATATTGGCTCCATGCTCCTTAATTATTTTTTGAAGGGAGCACCCAGAGTCACCGATATAACTCTTCCCGCATGAACATTTAATCTTGTACACTCCTTTAAATTGTTCAGGGTTTATGCCATCCTTGACTGAATGCATCTTTCATCTAATAGTCCCTAATGCTGAAAATTGATTGAAAATATTGTCCTTTCCCAGGAGCTTGGCCATTTTATCAGCAACCCCCTTAATGTATGGTAGAACAACTCTCCCCATATTTTATTGTTGTTCATGGTGATTCCGAGGTAAGATCGAACCCTTAGCTCTTTCGAGGGATTTTTTGATATCCCTTATTTATAACCCAAATCTCTGAAAACATCTGAAAGGTGGCTGATTTCCTTGCTCAGGTGTTTGGTATTAGAAATCCTCATGGCTCTGATGGCTAGAGTATTAAGGAAACCAAGCTTTTGTGCTAGATGATGGTAGGATTCAGCATGTAGATATCTGTCGGTATGGGTTTTATTTCTAAACGCCTAGTGCCCAAGCATTCCATCATCATTCCTAGTGACAATAACGTCCAAAAAATAAATGCTCCTATTTTCTTTGACCTCCATTGTGAACTTAATCTCTGTGGAAATGGAATTGATCTGATTGAAAAATCCTTCAAGATTTTCTTTACCGTGGGCACATTTTATGTTGGTGTTTTCCACAAACCTTTTCCACCAGTCTGGTTTTAAGGGATAAGAGGCAAGGGCATTTTTCTCAAAATGTTCGATGTATAGGTTGGCGATAAGAGGGGATAGTGGAAAATATGTAATTATAAAAAAAAAAATTGGTCGGCCCTTTTCCTGAAATCTTCTCCTTCCTTTATTAATGGTCTAAGTCTTTTCTCTCATTTCTTCATTCAAAGAACGTCCTGATGATGGATCCCCGTTGGGATTCGAAACGTCAACACTCGTTCTCTAGCACTGTGGATAATCCGGAAAGCTTTTTAAAAAAAGATCACCACATGAGTTTAAAAACCAAAATTGGATTTTTTGTTATTACTATTTTGAATTTGTTAATATATGTATTATTTTATTATTTTTAAATGTATCTCTCTCATGTACTATGTTGTAGAGCAACTCTTAACACAATTACTTATTATTATTATTATTATTATTATTATTATCATATATTAAAATTCCACTAAATTATTAGAATTTTATGATGTGGATTAAAAGGCATATTTTTGTCATGTGTTTATGGAGAGTATGGAATTTTATTATATACATTTTCAGCAAAATGGATCATGGTATTATTCTTCACCATCTTGAAGCATATAGAGAGGAAAAGGTGGAGGAATGAATTCATATGACATTTTTCATGGTATGTCACGGTTTGGTGAATTGGGGCTTGAAATTTTCTAGAAGTAATTTGGTGAATCAAATGGTATTTTTTGGGGGTAAAACTTTTCTCCAATAGTGCAATAATTGCCTCAATTGCAGTTTCTACACAAACATTATGCCACCCATAAGTTAGTATTTAGGTTTTAACCACTGTGGCTAGGGACGAGGAAATTTTATCTCTAAATTTTCATGAAAAATTAGTTTTCCATTTGATCATTATGAAGGAGAATATAGAAGATTCAAAATTACAACTCTAGTTAAGAGTTGGAGTTTGACTTAACCATTTCAATTATATTAAGGTGTTTTATAACCATGCCACTAAGAGAAAAATAAATTACATGTTATTCGAGTGCATTTTGTTCCATAAATGAGTAGAGGAGCTATGGGTGCATGTAGAGAGACATAATAGAAAGGTTTTTGTATACTATAGTAGCCATGCCATAGGTCTCTCACTTTTAATTTCATCCATTTCCATTAGAGAGAGTAAAGGAGCCTCACCCTCCAACTAGGTTTTCTCCTAAGAGGGTTCCTCAGGTCATAGCTTATGCTATTATGGTCTGTGAGTGGTTTCCCTATTTTTCTTGTACTTTATACATAGTTATAATTTCCATTCATAAGAAACACAATAATTGATAAATAAAAAAATCTAAAGAAAATTAACTCCTCAATTTTTTATGACACAAAGCCCAAGGGAATATTCATAGTAGTTTATAGATCATATTTATATTAGTGAAAGTTTCTTTGGATTATGGGGATTTGTATGGGATATATAAAAATTAAGATGAAAGCCATAAAACCAAACCATGGCTAAGGGATCTGTTAATAAATATTACATAGGAAAGGCTTGTGTGGTTATAAGCACAAGTTAATAAGATAAATTGTATGTGAGCCTCCTCATGGATGCTCTTATTTGTCTCTCTATCTCACATCCTTGACAATCTCTCTCTCTCTCTCTATCTCTCTCCATATCAACCTATATCTATCTTCCTCCCTCTTCCTCTCAATATATTTCTCTCTCCCTCTCACTCTCTTCCTTCTCCCCTCTATCCTCTATCACTCCCTATGTAACTACCACCTCCTATCTCCCCCACTTCCTCTCTTTCTCTATCCCTCCCTTTCCACATCATTCCTTCCTTCACAATAACCCCCTTTAAAAATTGGCTCTCCCTATCTCCCTGTTGTAGGAGAATCGGACCACCCTTAATTAAAATTTAGAATTCAAAGCTGCGGAAGGAAAGGTGTGGACAACCCTTTGAAAAGGGGGCTAATTTACATGAAAGTAGGTTAAAATGGTAAATTTTTTATCTCAAATATGGAATTGATACATCTAGAATATATGATCAGTTTTTAAAATCTTCCATGTAATTAAAATACAGTTACCTCAGGGATTAGTTAAGAGAATGTGGGAGGAAATCGTGGATCTTAGGTGGTCCAATCATTTTGTAATTTATTTATAATGAGAAGTCTGTGTTGTATGAGAGAGTAGCACAATGTAGCCTTAGTTCGAATTTGTGATTTAGGCCCATATTGGCCTTAGAATGTAATTCGAGCTCGATGAAATAATGGAGTTCATCTATTTTGAAGTATCCAACAATGTTCTAGATCTTGCAGTATCTGTGTGCTATTTAATTCTGATTTCATTATATATATGCATTTTTTTCGTTGGAAATTAAAGTATAGCAGAACATGATTTTATTAAAGACGTGATTCTATCGACAGATATTAGTGTGCAGGTGGAACAAACGATAAAGATTTAGTTGCAAAAACTTGAGTGAAGCTTGATGGTCTTGGTAAATTCGCCAGTTAAATTGTGAAAACACCAAAGTGGACACGTGTCGGGTGGAGGTCCATGAGTGTATCACACATCGCATGCGATATGGTATAATAGTTAACGACATAGACTTAAATTTGTGAAATGTCAAATTACGATAATATTTGGGTTGTGATGTTGCGATGCAATATCGTCATCACAATTTCACATCGACATTGTTATTATTTATTGGTTAAATATTACAAGTTGTATGCTATAAGTTGTGACATGCGATGTGGTATACATTCCAATATGTGAAATGTTATGGTTAGCGATATGCGAAGTGTTAACATTCACGATCTACAAAATTATAAAATCTGCAATCTGTTTATAATTGTGATATTGTTTGGGAGTCGATTTGCGATGAAAGCTAAAGTTGCAATATTGCGATCAACTGTTGTGCTAAGGAAATTTATGTGGGCCCATAACCCACAGTTCCACGTATTGTGTAAATATGTTGCCTTGTTGCATCACTCCCTCATCCTATGTCTTCTCACTATTTCTCTTTCCTACCTCCCTCTTCCCCTCACATACTCTCTCTATGTCTTCTCCCATCACACTCTTACTTTTACCAAAGCTCTCTCTACATATCTCTTCTCCATTATGTCTCCCTATATTTCTCCATATCTATGTCAATCTCCCTAACTCTCTCTCCCTTGTTTGTGCCTCTCTCTTCTGCCCTCTTTCTCTTTGTATATATTTGTAACAACTCCACTTAGCACAATTATTTTTTTCTATTTATAATATAATTGCTTAATTTTTGGTCCACTATTTTCTATAAGTTCGTCACTATTTGATGAATTATGTTATTATTATTTTATTCACATTCTGTCATTATTAGGCGAGTTCCCTTGATTATACTTTTTGTAATGTATGAATCCCTTCTTCTTCAAATTGATTGTACCTTTTCAATGTTTCATTTTATTATCATATTCATAAATTCAGGTATGTCCATATTATCCTCTTTATAACTTCAATTAAGTTAATATTATAATATTATTTCCCCACTATTACATTTATTCTACCTTAAGTGTCTTATGATAATTTAATTTACCCTCATGTATTAATTTCTTAAAGTACTTGTTTCATGATTCTAGAGGTACTTCTAATCTATACAAGGAGTTCTTCTCCTTATCCTAATAGACTATACCATTAATAGAACATGAGTTGTTACCCTCTCGTAACATTGGTTTGCATTCCATGTGAAATAATTTGAATTTCAAATGCCATAGTTAGGCATACAATATAAAGGTTTATGTGCTCCATACCTTGTTACATATTTCAACATTATATTAATCAACAACTATGGTTAATTAGCTCAATATTCGAATTATAATTTATGACTACAGTTTGGATTTGGTGACTCAACACCTATCCATTTCCAATTTAATGACATCTCTATCACGTATTAATGCTTAATGAAATCATATATAGATTTATTGATTTGGAATTTACATTTTTTATTTTGTTCTGTGATTTTCATTTATATATTCAGGATTTCAGAATTGATTGTACATTTACTTTTACTACCTTCACATGGCTTATCATGCTTCCCTCCTAGGATGTAAAACACGTGGACAGTTTGGATCCTTTCGTAGTCTATGAATGAACTTATGACCACCCAAACCTAATACGATTTTTCATTTCTCATTCGGTAACTTCTATCTTCGGCTCTGCAACTTGGGTTGCTCCACACAGCCATGGTTTGACCACGAGGTTTCATATGGTTACATAGGTCAGATAGAGGAACGAAGGCAACTATTCCATGACATTTTTCATTTCTTTCATGAGACTCTATCTCTTGTAAAGGTCGTAGTTTATTTCAGTTAATTTACCATCCACCATTTCCTTTTCGAACTTTCCTTCCTCTAAAATTCACGTTTTAGTTATTTAGTTTTTATTTTTCATTCCTCTTCCATTAACGTGTTTGTTTTATATTGGAGGTTTAATGGACTATGAATTGGGGTCTTTCTCCATTGGTTGCCAACATTATTCTAGGTAAGGAGACTTCATCTTTGAAATCACTCTAGACCCAAATTTTTAATGCATATTTGGTTTACACGTCCCCTTCTATTTCGTCATTTTGGAATTTTCATAGCAGAGATTAATTTTCCTAGAGACTTTAGTCTTTTAGAGCAAATTTCCCTTATCTTTTCTCTTGAAATCGTATCTTCTATGAGGATATTTCCTTACACTCACCCTTTTTGGTTTTTCAATTCCTTGTTAAGATTTTTGCTACCCAATACTTCTTTGTGTTTTCTGTTAATACGTATTGTATTCATTTTTCATAAAATGAGAAGGTTTTGAGTTGTAGTGTGTATGAATCTAACTATTTATTCTTTCTCAATTTCAGATTTCATTTCTGGCAATTTGATTTCTATGTTTTAATTATTCTCATTCGTTGAGAATTCCATATGTAATGTTTCTCAACCTTTCTATTTGGCTCCTCTTTGTTTGTAATATAACATCAGTGTGAAATTCATATTGTTTCCCTTGGATTCCTTTTTCAATTATTAGAATGCATATCGGTTCTATTGTGTAACTACGTGTATGAAATTTTATTTATTTTTTAGGGTATTCGATCTCAGATAGATTTTTGAATTTACCCCTGCATTGAATTTACCCTGAGATTGAATTATATTCAATACGAAAATCTGAATGACTCAGTAGTTTATCATCACTCTATTTATGTTTATCAAAATTCACTTTTTAATACATTTATATTACTCTATTATGGTTTTCTTCTCAACAATGCATATATAGAATTATCATTTTCCCATACGACTTACTATGGTAAACAACAAATGGTATTGAAGATTAGTTCAAATGGTTTCCCACAGAGACGTAATTTTTGTGACTTTGTCTTTAATTGCAGAAGTCTATTTATGAAATTTAAGACATTACTTATGTATCTTTTACTTCTTCTCAAGTTCTATAATCACCTTCATAATTATTGAGAATCGTTGAGAATAAATTTGTAAAAGATATTCAAGTTCTTCTTATAGGAATAATTTATCATTTTATTAACTTCCCTAGATTAATAAAATGATTTATTGTACATAAATTCTTCTTCTTGTTTGAGACCAGTCATAAATTTTCATTAAATACTTACTCTGCCATAATACAGGTAAATTCTTTTTTTTTTTTTACTTTCAATATTGGTACTCAATTACAGTATATTTATATGTATCTTTCTATACTTGTAAATTAATTTATTTTCTTTTTTGTACCCATGATGGATTTTGGAAATTTCCCTTGACACATAAGGTAATTCGATGTTGAAATTTCAGTTTTCCCTTTCTCAAATTTAATGTGATTAATTTAATTATACTACTGATTAAATTCTAACCTTCTTCATGTGGGTTTCTTGTACAAGTATTGTAACTCTCACAATTTAATAC
Organism: Pinus albicaulis; assembly: GCA_034641835.2. Classification (NCBI taxonomy): domain Eukaryota; kingdom Viridiplantae; phylum Streptophyta; class Pinopsida; order Pinales; family Pinaceae; genus Pinus; species Pinus albicaulis. The sequence continues at coordinate 269,758,635 of CM076584.1, read as the reverse complement.
TCTCCAACTTGCGTATTCTTCTCACAATCCTTGACAATTACTTTTATTCCTTCTATGTACAGGTTGGTCAACAACATGCTTGAAATTCAATCCACTCAATTCAAGGATATTTATTCTATTGTGACCCCATGGACTCCTATATATAGAAGGAGGTTTTTTCATTTGTATCATCCAAGAATTTTTCATTTATGTAATGTAAAGGAGGTTTCCTGCTTGAAGTGGCTTATGTATAAGGCGTTGATTTCTTCTATTTTGGAGGTAGTTTCATAAAATTTGGTATCATAGCTTTGGATTCCAGGGTTTCACTACTCCAAAAAAGGTCATCGTGAAATTTTCGCTATAATTTTTTTTATACGAAGGCTTAGAAGCTAAAATATTTATCATGCAAAGATGAAATCCTGAGGAAATTCCTGTAAATATTTAAGAACTTTCTTCTCAAAATTTTCGGAGATATGATCTGTGGAAGTTAGTGTTTTTTCAGGCTCTTGAATTTTATCTCAAAGAGGTGACCTTGGGAAAATCGTCATAACTCTCTCTTTGAGCATCAGATTGGAATTCTATAAAAAGTGGTTGCAAGTACATGAATTTTAGTTTTCTTTGTATCAATTTTCGAACCTAAGGAGGAAAAAGTGACATGTGGCACATTGTACAAGTTTTCTTTACTGAATTAGACGATAATTAGGTCATTTTGGAAGATTGGGCATAACTTTGACTTGAAGAATCCAAATCAGGTCAGACTTGTGGCATTCGAAAGACGATTCAGAGCGCTACTACATATCCGAATTTAAGATATTGAAGATCTGAAATAATAGACATAATTCAGTTTCAATATCGATCTCCTCAAAAGCAAGAAAAAAGTGTGTATTGTTTTTTCGAATTGCATAAGTCTTGTGTGAAAAATCAGTTTGAATTGATTCCAAGGGCATATTGTAGAACAGATATTAGTATTGGTTTTTAAATTCCCCCTAAAAATAATTCGACACCCATTAAGGCTTCATAAGTCTCTACTATGACTCATGAATACGAAGAATGACAACATGACATATCAAAATTACAAGGGAAAGTGCACCAAATTTTTCTCTCGCAAAGAGAGACAAAAAATGAAATGGAAGTTTTGAATAAAGGAGTGGAAGCTAAGTTGGATGGTTTTAATAAATCCATGGAAGCTAAGATTTATGGCATGGAATCTGGCATGGAAGCTAATATGGATGACATGGAAGCTAATATCAACAAAAAAATGGAAGACAACATGGAAAAACAAAGAATTATCTAAAAGAAAACATGGAAGGTTTGAAAAAATTTGATACAAGAAATTTTTCCTAATGGCGAAAAGATAGTAGAGGAAACTCATGAGAGCAAAATAAATGTTAATCTTGATTTCATAAACTCTAATGTTGGATGGAAGAACCACCATATTCCAAATATGGATATGAGTAAGTTTGATGGCAAGGATCTCGTAACATGGATACTACAAATGGAGTAATATTTTGATCTCAATAATCTGAAAAACACACAAAAGGTATGCATTGCAACTTTACATTTACAGCAAAATACATTTGTATGGTATAGATGGCTTTTCTTCCTTAAAAAAACTGTCACTTGGTCAATTTTTATGGAGGAAATGATAGCACATTATGAGGATAGAAAGAGCAACAACTTCTTTAGCCAATTGATAAATCTCAAACAAAAGGGTTCAGTGGTGGAGCACATTGAGGACTTCCAAAAATTGAATATAAGGGTAACTGATATTCTAGAGAAACATGGGGTTGATGTATTCGTAGTGACTTTAAAGTATAACATCCAACATGAAGTTTGCATGTGGGAACCTAATTCATTAGAGAAGGAATTTAGGGTGTCAATAAAAATTGAATGTAAAATTATGACGAGAAGGAAGCCTACCACTCAAATATATAAAGACGGAAGTGTTTCTACTCCAAGACTTCCACAACCTACAAGGTTGACACCACAACAATTGGAAGAAAAAATAAAAAAATGTCTTTGATAAATTTGTGATAGAAAATACACTAAAGGTCATAAGTGTGCTGAGAAGAAATTATTTTTCATAGATTGTGAAGAGGAGGAGGAAAATGAACAAGAAACTTAAAAAGAAGGGGATATACACCAGGAAACAACCCTAGAAGAAGAAGAAATGAGTCCAACCATATCGTGTAATGCATTGGCAGGAATTACCACTCCTCAAACTCTCAAGTAGAAGGACATATCAAGAAGAAAAAGGTAATAGTGTTGATTGATTCAAGTAGTACCCATATTTTTATTCATTGTAAGGTGGCCAAGGAATTGAATTGTTTCCTATACCTAGCACCAGAATGTCAAGTAATGGTTGCAAATGGAGGACTATAAATTTCTCTGGAAAATGCAATAATGTGAAACTAACCATATGGAAATATGTATTGAATACTCCAATTCTTTCCATTCCAATGGGAGGTGATGATGTTGTACTAGGAGTACAATAGTTACAATCTTCGGGGACGGTAGCTTTTAATTTTCATGACCTTTTCTTGAATTTTTTTTAGAAGGAAAGGAAATCGAATTACAAGGTATCACAGGGAAGCCGAAAAAGATAATAAGCTCTAATGTCATGAAAAATCTTCTGAAGAAAGACCAACGAGGCATAATTGCATAATTATGCTCACTAGAAGTTCCAACATCAAAATCATCTATTTCTCCTGATCTCCAAAAAGTCATGGAAAATCATTCCAAGGTGTTTGAAACTCCCAAAGGACTTACACCTATTCATGATCATGATCATTCTATTATTTTGATTCTAGGAAGTGTTCCTCCAAACATCAGGCCTTACAAATATCATTATGTCCAAAAGAGTGAAATTGAATGTACGATTGCAGAAATGTTAGAGGCTAGTATAATTCAACCTATTTAAAGTTCTTTCCCTGCTCTAGTAGTATTGGTACACAAGAAGGATTGATCATGGTGCATGTGTCTGGATTATAGGGAGATCAATAAGCTCACTATTAAATATAAATTTCCCATTCCCATGATTTATGAATTATTGGATGAATTACATGTAGCAATCTATTTTTCCAAGTTGGATCTTCGTCTAGGATATCGTCAAATTAGAATGAAGACTGAAGATATTTTGAAAATAGCATTTCAAACTCATGAGGGTCATTATGAATTTTTGGTCATGCCTTTTGCCCTTACCAATGCACCTTCTACATTACAAGGGTTGATGAATTCCATTTTCAAACCCTTCCTTATAAAATTTGTGCTATTATGTTTTGATGACATACTAATCAACAACGGGTCTTGGAAGGATCATGTTCAACATGTTGATAGGGTGCTCAAACTATTGGAGGAGAAACAATTATATGCAAAATCATCCAAATGTTTCTTTGGAGTAGAAGAGCTGGAATATTTGGGCCATATTTTATCCCATGAGGGTGTTAAGGTAGACCCTAAAAAAATTAAAGACATTAAGGAATTGAAAGTCCCGACAACCATAAAGTAGTTGCGAGGATTTCTCTGGTTAAGAGAGTATTATCGCAAGTTTGTTAAGAATTATGGGAGAATAACAACACCTCTAACAACATTATTGAAGAAATATGCATTTTCCTGGACTCCTGAAGCAACTAAGGCCTTTGAACATTTTAAAGAGGCGATGTGCCTAGCACTGATCTTAGTTATGCCAAATTTCACAAAAATATTTATTGTGGAATGTGATGTCTCAGGAAATGGAATTGGTATTGTTTTAATGCAAGAATGAAGACCCATTTCTTTTGAAATTCATCCAATCAAATGAAAGTATTTATAGAAATATATTTATGAGAAGGAAATATTGGCAATACTACATGCACTTAAGAAATGGTGACCTTACCTAATGGGAAGACACTTCAAGGTAAAAATTGATCATGATAGTCTTAAACAATTTTTGGAAAAAAGACAATATTCAGAAGAGCAACAAAAATGGTCACAAAGGTTTTGGGTTATGACTTTGAAATAATATACAAGAAATGGAAGCTAAATGTTATTGCAGATGCACTCTCAAGAAAGGATGAAGAGGTGGAAGCATTGCTTTGTGTCGTTTCTATTATCCAACTAGATTGGATAACCGAAGCACGGGATGAATGGAAGAAGGATGAAGAAGTGTGGACACTCATTCAAAAGTTGTAACAAGATCCTAGTACATCTGATACATTTAGTTGGAAAAATGATTCCTTATGGTACAAATATCGCTTATATATTTGCAAGAAATCCCAACTAAAAGAAAATATTCTTTTGGAATTCCACACTTTTGCTTTAGGAGGACACTTAGTATTTTTAAAAACTTACCACAGGGTGAAGAAAGATTTTTTTGGGATGGCCTTAAATCTGATATTCAAAATTTTGTGGCAGAATTTTTGGTTTTCCAGCAAAATAAAGTTGAGACAATTAAGACCGCGGGTCTTCTACAACCTTTATCCATTCCAAGTCAATGTTGGGAGGAGATTTCAATGGATTTTATCACAGGCTTACATAAGTCTAAATGAAAGAGTGTCAACTCTTACCAAGTATGCACACTTTTGTGCATTATATCATCCATTTAAAGCAAGTACAGACTTACCAAGTATGTGCACTTTTGTGCATTATATCATCCATTTAAATCAAGTACAGTTGCTACTTAATTTATGGATACAATTAAAAAGCTACATGGAAACCCAAAGATTATTGTAAGTGACAGAGATCCAATTTTTACTGGAAGTTTTTGGAGGGAATTATTTTCTTGTTTGGCCACTCAACTAGCTCATATCTTATCTTATCATCCTGAATCCGATGGTCAAATTGAGATAGTGAATAAATGTTTGAATTCATATCTTCATTGTTTTGTTTCTGATAAGAAAACATAATGGGTCAAGTGGTTACCTCTTGCTGAATGGTGGTATAACACTTCCTTCCATACTGCAACAAAAATGACCCCATTTATGGCACTTTATGGATACGATCCACTGTCCAACACATATTATTTAAGAGAAAATTCTAAGGTTCAAGTAGTGGAAGATCACATCGAGCATCAACAAGAAGTTCTCCAACTATTGAAAGATAACCTAAATTTGGCACAAAATCGAATGGAACAACAGGCAGATCAACATTGCAGTGAGAGAAGTTTTGATGTAGGAGTCTGGGTATTTTTACGGCTACAACCATACAAACAAATGTCCCTCAAGCAAGCTAATAAGGATAATAAATTATCACCAAAGTACTATGGTCCTTACAAGGTGTTGCAAAATATTGGTACTATGGCATAAAAATTGGAGCTTCCTGCTTCTTCGCGAGTGCATCCAGTTTTCATTGTTTCATGCTTAAAGAAGGTTATAAGGGAAAAACTTCTAGTTCAAAAAATATTTCTAGAACATTATGAGGAGGGAAAAACCATATTGGAACCCGAAGCAGTCGTGGAAACAAGAACTCGACAACTACGAAATTGATCAATTTTAGAGTATCTCATCAAGTGGAAGAACTTACCCACTGAAGATTCTACATGGGAGGATGATAATTTTATAAAGAAGCATCCAGAGGTACTCAAGCATTGAGGAAAACACATTTTTTAAGGAGAGGGGCATGTTATGTCCCTATATTAATAGTATTTTCCCTTATTGTTGTTAGTGTAACCCCCTTATTGTTATTGTTGTACCCCTGTAACCCCAATATTGTTATTATTGTGCCCTTTTATTATTATTGTTAGGTTGGATAGGATTATATTGTGATGCCATGGACTCCTATATATAGAAGGAAGTGTTCTCATTTGTATCATCCAATAATTTTTCATTTATGTAATGTAAAGGAGGTTTCCCCCTCGAAGTGGCTTATTTCTAAGGCGTTGATCTCTCTTTTGTTCTATTTTTTGAGTTGGTTTCATAACATATTCCTATATAATTTTTTAATTCATAGACAGAACATTTGACTTCAGTCAATGTACTTATGACAATGTCTAATGATGTATTTTATCAATTTTTACTCCCAAATTATGTTCTTATTATGATGATAAGAATTCATCTTTATAAGAAGTTTCATATATGTTTTTCCACTTATTTGTAGTAATTCAAATGGCTATTATTTTTAAGCATGAATTCTAATTACAGTTATTGTACTATCCTCTAGTATTTCCATTATATATGATGTTTAATTTCTTATTTGTCCATAATAATGAACAAATATATGCAATGTTTCTAATTGAAGCACAATAGAGATATTTAGATTTTGTTTGTACAATCATGTTTCTTTCTAGATCGAAAATTATCTCTCACTGTACCTAGATTTTTGTTTCATTTTGGTTTACAGAATAGTTATGTTAAATATTTCTTTTAACATATTTTCCACCTCTAATGATTTATTTTTTGAATTTAACATATAAATTATTACAACCTAAAAGCATATTTAAACCCTCATAATTTGGTTTATACCTTCTGTTTGTTGGTTTACTAATCTTATTTTTATATGAAACTATACAGAGATAAAATATGTTCTCTATAATTATGTTCTGTTAAATACATGAGACTCTACAATTTAAAACTAACATAATTCTGTTATACTAATTTAAAAACTCAAAAAAGATAATTTCCCACTTATGTTTCTACATAAACCATCATTTATCTAAATATAATTATAATCATAAAAACATAATAATCCAGAATTAAATTAATTGTGCATACCACTTTTGGTAAGACTATTTTCTACCCAACCTTGAGCTTTCTCTCCATAGCTCCCCCCGAGTAGAGACCGATTCCTCCAAAGTGTAGACAACCTCTTTTCTACCCAGGAATGACTTATTTAATCCTTCTTTCCCATCAGCATGTTTCCATAACTGCGTCTAGTTAATCAAGATGTTGTTTCCCTTTTTTCCTAGGCTTTCCTTTTGTTTTTTCCACAAAATTACTTTAAAACTGGATTTTTCCTCTTTCTAGTTTTATTTCACCTCTTCTCAGTAACTTTCCACATTACTAAGGTATCTTTTTTAGATTTTTATCTCCAATCTAATATTAAATTTTTATTTTATTTTCTCCAAGGATTTTTGGAGAATCTGGGAAAGTCTTTGGAATCTTATCCATCCTCATGCACTTGAATTCTTGATCTCTAATTATACTCTATTCTTTGCACAATAATTCAATTTCCACTTTTATTAAAATTAAAATAATAAATATGTCCACAATATTTGTTTTCCTTGGGGTCCACTTGACCTTTAGGATTGTTAAACTATCTAATAAAAGCAAGAAAAATAGGGATATTACAATATCCCATGTCCATCCTTGTATTTATATCCATCACTCTCTCTCTCTCTCTCTTCCCCATCAATCTCTCTTATTCACTCTCTCTTCCCCCACTAACTCTATATCTAAATGCCTCTATATTATATGTCTCTTCCCCTTACTCCCTCTCTCTCTCTCTCACTAGCATTATTTTCACCACTTTCTTAGCCTTTCTTTTGTATCTAAATCTACCACTATCCCCCTCCCTCTCTCCTTCTACTTCCCACTCCCCCCCACCCCATTTTTATCTCTTATTATCTCCCCTCCTGCTATCCATTCATTTATTTCTCTATACCTCCCTAAGTCCCTACTTCACTACAACACCTTCACCTCTCTCTCTCACTCTCTCTCTTCCATTCATCTCTTTCTCTCTATCCATACCTTTATCCTTATCTATTTCTTCCTCCCTTACTCTCCATTCTTTTCCTCCTTTACTGTTCATCCCTCATTCCCTCCTCCCTCTTATTATCTTCCCCCATTATGTAATCCCCTTATCTTTGAGTTTTCCCCTCCCTCCCTCTTCAACTATCTCCCTCTCCATCTTTCTCCCCTGCTCCTACTCTCTCTCTCTATCCCTCACACACACACACACATACACACAAAAAAATCATTTAACCTTTTCATTGATTTTATCCACATGTCAAGCACAAATATCTCGGTTCCTCTCCCTTCCCCAACCTTTTTACTTATCTCTCTCTCTTTTTGACCATTTCTCACACTTCCCCCACTCTCACCAACTAGGTCATTCCCATTAACCCCTATATTATCTTATTTTATGTATTTATCTCCCCTCGCCACTCTCCCCTTACTCTCTCACTCTCCCCTACTTAACCCCCAACCCTATGTAAACTCTTTCCCATGTTTTAAAATCGCTAACAATAGGAATGCATGGACGTCTTCAGTGATAGAAATTTTCATGTGATTTTTTCCACATGCACTTTTATTGTTATACATGTGTACACACTTTTCATACTAGGAATGCACATGAAATTTTTTTAATTTAAATTTTCCCCAATGGAAATATTAATAAGCAATGAGTTTTATTCTTTGATATATGTTTGGGATCCTTATCATGGTGGTTTGGGCTAAAAACACATAATAATATAGTTTTTTTAGAAACAATGTGTGTCTATGTGTGTGAGGGGGAAAATTTCATGTCTAGAATGGGAATCCCAATGAAAATAATAAAATAATAGTTAAAATAAATTAAGGTTGTGAAATTTTTAAGGGAAAAAAGGAAAATACTTTTTTTTATAAACTTTTTGCCTTATTTTCTTATACATTTACTCTAATGTTATTTGTATGGAAATATTGTATGAAAAAATAATTTTTGAATCCAATGAACACTCAATATGCATAATTGTCAGTAGACTTGCATAAAAAAATTGAAAATGCATGAAATAAAAACTCTTTATTCTATCTATATTTTTTTTAGTGGATCTACTCATAGGTATGAAGAGTAGATCTCATTGGATGCAATATTGAATTCTACATCCAACGTATACATAATATTGACATTTTAGTAAACTTATAAGGAGATAAATTAGAAATAAATTTGAAATTATAATTTTATTCTATTTACTCCAAAAATATTTACCCCCAGGGATGACACAACATCTTTGATCTTATTTGTTATTTTAAAGTTGTTTTTGTTTGTACATTGTTTTCTTCGAGGCCCATTTTTTACCTCAAAATTGCGCCGATTTATTTGTTATTATTTTTATATCAGCGAGAGAATTCCCTTATCTATGAAACTACTTATACACATAGAGTTGATTTTGTAAAATTTAAATAATTAAATAAAAAAATTATAGTGTTTACTATTTTTAATACATTTTTCTCTCGATATATATGAAAGTATTAAAATACATTCCCCATATTTTTATAGTATAATTTTTTGGTTCCTCAACTGTTTGGAATATGTGTGTGTGTGTGTGTGTGTGTGTGTGTGTGTGCACATATTAATTCCTAGCATTAAAAAATAAAAAGGGTTGTTTGATAATATTAAAACAAAATTAGGTTGCAATAATGGAGGAACTTGTAATTTCAATGATATAGTGACTTTTATAGTATATATATATATATATATATATATACATACACACACAAACACACACACAAGGGAAATAATTTCTCTAAAAAACTACATTTTTTGTAGCAAGATTTAGCCATTTAAATACTTAAAATTTGCATTGAGGGAAACATATGGATTGTATTTCGCATGAAAAATAAAATATGAGTGATTGGAAACTCAAAATTCACATATTTACACATGATTTTTATATATAAAGATCACAATTAAAAAAATAACTCACTTACCTATATTTCTTCTTTTTGCACCATCTTCAAATTCATTAAGCTCATTTAATCATCCCTCCAAGTTAACATATTGATGTTTCCATAGGTTCACATTCCTACTAATGTGTCATAAGATACCATAATTATCTTGCACCCCTTGTGTATGTGTTATATTCTTTGCATGATTATTCCTACACATGGTTTGTATGTGACAAATGCAATCAGAGGATCACGAGAGGTGGTAACTCCACCTCTTCAAAGGGTTCACATTGGACGTGAAGCCCTCAACTTTTTTTTGGGGTAATTATTTGTGCCCTACTTTTGGTATTTTTAGGAACATGGTATTCACTTTTACTAGTTTTGTCCTCCATGCAAGTAATATTGAAGTATACTCCAAAATATATTTATAAAAAAAAAAAATCATTTTAATGTAAAAAATGTAGTTCATAGATAAGTTCTATTATTGCACCATTAGTTTATAGTTAAAACTTTTGAAGTAGTCTTAATATTTTACGTTTTGGTCCCTTTTTAGATATATGTTTTTTTTTTTTAATTTTCACATAAATTTAACAAATGTTTTTTGGACTTACAAGTTTATGTACTCTATATTTACAATTCAAAAATATAATTTAAATAATGATAATTACACATTATATATATACAACCTAAAACCTCAAGATTAAAGGTAATACTCCCTATCCTATCATTTTGACTGAAGCTAATCGTTCCCCCATTGAAAGCATGGCTATATTTCACTTTGTGATGTATAAAAAGAAGCTCTACAACATGGAAACTAATAGGTTGCCAAAAATTGCTTCTAACTCTAGCCAAAACCCCCACCTTTGGCTCAAACATGGTTGACATAAGGACACACATTCTAGGCTCAAATACTAGGTATTAAAGGAGGAGATCATCTTGGAGAGAAAAGATAATATTTAAAATATTATTACTTATAAATTTAAGGACAAACTGTGGGGTGCTATGGAGCTAGAGGGGAAAAGAAAGCAAAGGTATTCTAAGGAGGTGATCAACCTCAATCTTGTTAACCAGAATTATCTCAATACCTTGACTAGTGCCAAGAAAAAAATGAACATTGCAAAGACAAGAATGAACTCCCATGAGGTTTGAAGTGAAATTTGGCATTTTTCCATCCCAAAACTTTGTTAAGAGTGTGATGCTAAGGAGGTGAAGATGAAAAGTGTTCTCCTAGATTTCCTAAGTGTTACTCACGCCCGTTCCCATTTCCAAAACATCTACTACACTACCAACCTTCTAGACTTATTCACTTAAAAAACTATAATGATTTAGGAAAAATTCTCTCTCTACTCTTCAATCATAAAAATAAAATATGAAAAAGTCTCAATTAATATCTTTCATTCTAAAGGTCTGATAGACCTCATTGTTCTTAGTGGAAATTAATCATCATCATCACCATGTCTATATATAGATATATATATATATATATATGGAGAGAGAGAGCCCAAGCACATACAAGCCATTCATTTATTTATTAGTCCCTATTCATTTACGTAATTGGTCCAATATTCTTCATGTATTTTCCACCATTCTTTCTAGCGTAACTCAATTTAACCAAAATAATATTACAAAAATGGATGGATATTACATTCTCCTCCCCTTTTATTAACATTGTCATCAATGTTAGTTGTCAAGTTTCTTCTTCCAGGAACCTTGATAGTTAACTTTTCTTCTTTTCATGTTCTTGCTCTCATGTGTCCACTTTGGAAGTAGTGGATTTCATTGCACTTTATCCTTAGGAATAGCTCTATTTTGGAGCTACATCTCTTTCTATTTTTATATACAACAAGTTCTGTCAGTCGATCTCCTTTGGCTATACCTATAGAAGTATCCACTCATTTAGGTGAAACTTATCACGTGCCTATTTATTAAGTAATGACACATGAAAACATTAAACTTTTTAATATGACTGGGAAATACTAATTAATAATCTACGGTTCCCATTTGATTGGTTCTGTGTGGTTTTAGTATTTTTTTTAAATCTTCATTCTGTCAGAGAACTTTCATCTTTTCTTAAGATGGAAAATAAGATACTTCTTGTATTTCATGCTTTCAATCTACACTTTATTTCATATAGTGTGATCACACAATTCTCAAGAATACATACTCTTGCCTTTATGCCATGCTCCTCTTCTAACACATTTTTATATATGCTGAATATGTGCTTCCTAATTTTCAATTACACTCAACATTCTATCCACGTGTATTCAACAAGGTCAGTACCATTACTATCTTACTACAGTAGGTTAGGTGGCCATGCCTATTAACATGAATATTATTTACTTATAGCCTTTAATATATGGAATTGTACATTTCTTTTTACATTGCTTACATAAAGGTAATCAATTATTAAGGGATTGTTGGCAGCATGCTGTAAATTGGATATTATTGTATCAATTACATATATACTATTTTAGCCATTTTCATGACTACAATGTTATGATTTAAAAACCCTTCAAGTAAACTTAGCTATGTCCACATTTGACTTCTTTTCGTAGTTGTTCATAGTCAGAAATGCTAGCAGTCAAAATTGTTCGTTGTTCACCAGTTTTCATGATTGAACCAACATAATGTACTTCGAAATGTGTTACATATTTTTCCCTTTATTCGTTCAACCATACAAACTTCTGATTCCAAACTTGTTTTTGAGATAGTTTCATTCTTAATATTACTACTAAGTCAGAGTTTCGTAGCTCTTGTTAGGGACTAATTCAATTTATATTTTTTCTTTTAATACTCTCATATTTCTACACAAATGTCTTGCATATTTAGGTGTAGAATATTCCAAACATGGTTGGTACATCTTGTTGCTTTCGTCCCAAGGTGGCTGAATCCAGTCCCCTCTTATAGCGTTGCCACTTATTTTATGTATCCCATTATTTTTCCAAAAAAATTTTTATTTTTTCTCATATTTACATTCAAAAGATCCTTGGTATATTCTCAACCGTAAAGGTATAATATTTAGAATAATGATACTATTAGCATTTTTTTTCTTGATAATAGTATTTTAGTTGTATCAACATGCATATAAACTATGCTCAACAAAATTTCTTTTTCTGTACTTGTTTTATGTTATTTTTAATTTAATAGTTTGTAATTCTTCTTTTAATCCATTTCCTATCCTTTTTTATATGCATTCCCACAACTTATATCCTAGAGACACATTGCATGCTTCTTCTTTTTAATGACAAAAAAATTCTTAGAATTTTTGTTCTCATAAATTGGTATTATCAACTTCCAATTCAATATCTTGCCTTCTTACGTTATTCCACTGTGAGAACCTACAGTAAATTTTGTGTGTTACCCTTAATCATGCAAAAATTGATTTTATATGGTTACCATCTTCCATTACCACTTAGTATTCTACCTTGGGTTCTCGGTATTGAATACCATTGTTCTTATCTTCCAATTTTTTTAATTAATGATGATTCATGTATCTATTAGAATTATTATGCATCTAAGGAATATTTCAACCTTCATTTTTCTTTCCAAAACGTCTCTAGCACACTTTTATCTTTCAAGTGTAATTTTTCCACAGAATGTATCTGATTTGAGTGACTCTCCACTTTTCAACATTATGTTCCTTTCTCTACATGTCCCAAACTAATCATATTCACACCACTGGAGACTGTAACTGTTAATAAACTTGTTGTGGAACCTATGGTTTTAATAAATTTACATCAAAACCTATATATATATATATATAAGAAAATGACACACAACTCTCGCCTAGATCAACCCTTATTCATATAAAAGGTAGATTTTATCATTAGATTAGATGCAACCTTTGGTCGAAAAGAATAGTAATTATCACCTTTGAGTTTTTAAATGAGAAAAAGAAGAAGTTTTATGTGCAATATTCCCAACCACTTCTATAATTTGACTCATGTTTGAGTCTTATTTCTCTTAAGCCCAACATTTTTTTCTCTTTTTTATTGTTATTAAATTCATATTTCTCACTGCAAACATCCTAAAAATTCCATTTATAGGTCTTCATCAACTATTGCGATAAAACCCAATTGATTTTCCATAATATATCTTGAATCTTAGCTATCCTTTTCCTCCTTAGAGTGAAATGAAACAATAATTTGGTAGTGAAGAGGTCAATACTTTCTCCAATTCTAGATGAGTACCCTAAACTAGGCTTTGATGAAAAGGATTTCAACATTATTTCCTCGATATATATTCTTCCATATTTCCTCTTATTTTTTTTCTTTATACGTCATAATTTCATTTCACTACAGGATTTCAAGTATGGATTTCCGTTTCTTATCTACTTCTACAATATTTTAATCCAATATACCATTCATATCATTATAACTACCCCATTTTGGATAGTGTGTTAAATGTAGAATTGTTTCTCCTTTAACCAACCTATATAGTTTTCTCACTCGAAATGATCATTTTTTATTTTAAACCCTACTTAGAAGGTTACTAAGGAGAAAAAATTTCTTATTCCATGTGTACACTCCTTATAAGTGTTTTTTTTATCAATTTAAGGGGCTAAGTTTATTGCTATTTTCAGCATTCATCAATGAAAAACGTTGTAGGAAATATTTACTTTAGAACTACCAAAATTCTTTGTATTACATTCTATAAACTGTAATACATACATACATACATACTGATGCAGGGCTAACCCTGCTAAACTCACAAACACACCATCTTCCATGCATATAAGCATTCACTCCAAGTTTTTTTCCCAAATTATTATAAATCTACAATCTCAACAATATAGCAATCTGGGCAAGCTTAAACTACATGGAAGCAAATTTCGATTTCATGGTTATTACAAACCAACCCATTTCCTTGCGGAAGCTTATTTCCATCATAATGGTTAAAACCACATGAACAAAACCCATATCATATATTCGAATGTTTATTTTATTTTAAAATCAAATTCCCAAAGACTTGAACTAATATGAAATCTGGCTTCATCACAGCACTATCAACCACTTTTAATTTAAATGGGTTCACCATTCACCAATATGTTATCATCATCTTGCAACCTCTGCGCCTTTGACCAAGACTTCATTCCGGCAATATATATGGTACTTCCTCTGCGTTAAGACTTAACCCATTCAGTTGGGTTAAACCGTTTCAAGGTTCGAGCACCCCATCTGTAATTGAAATGACTTTAATATTAAGATCGAATTTAATTTATGCCAATCGAATCTGTCTGGAAATTTCTACTTCGCAATTCAGGTTTAAATCTTCAGTTTAATATCCAGCACCATAACTCTACATACTCAGTGTTTAAGAAACCAACGAATCTCACATTGATTCGCTCCAGTTGCTGGTTCATTTCGCCTTTTGAACGTGGTTCCAAATTCTGTTGGTTCTGTGCTACTATTCGATTTTTAAATCGATCTCAATTCATCAAACCATCTATCTTCTCTTTAATTTAAAACGAAGTGTATCGAATTTCCCTTAGAACCTTTCGCGCAAATCCGAATTCCTCTACGGCCTTGCTATATGACAGCTGAAACACAAAATCGAATTCTTCAAGTCTCCTCCATCTGGACTGTTGTGAATGGACTGCACAAATATCGATTCACCAAACAGATCAATGTATATTCAACAATTTGATGCCAACCTAGCGCGTTCTTCATCGATAGACCAAACTTCATTAATGTATGTTGAAACCTTTGCACATGGTAATAGCGCATTCAACATTCAAACTCAATGATTTTGGATATGAAAATTGACATTGATTTATAAAATCAAATCTCCTCCGATTCCACACAACGAGTCTTGACATAGATTTATGTTAATAGCAAATGAAATCCAAAATAACAGAGCCTTATACACTGGTTCAATACAAAACCGTTGAATCAAATGTATTGGAACACAACCATTCACGCGGAGATTCAATCCCTTCTACATTCAATGATTATGTATTGTGGTTTTCACACAAAATTGATGTGGATTCAAGCGTATCGAATCATCTCTTCATATATTGAACACATAAATTCAATAATGGCATAAACTTCAGAAAATCAAATTCTGTATTTAATACACACAATACTTACATAACAACCTCCTTCCTTGGCCTGATTTCCAAATCATTGGCCCTTTTACAATTTTCTCGAAGGCTTCTAAGTAGAAACCCCTGCTCTCTCCTTTATTTCTCTACTCACACTCTCTGATCTTCAATGCCTTTGAGGCTTAATAATTTATATAATTTAGAATGATCTAATCTAATTTCAATCCCTTCAAATTCTCAAAAAAATCCTAAAATCACTCTTGAATCCCTAATGATCCTCTCTAACCAATAATTAATGAAACTAATTTCTAAATTAATATTTAGAAAAATCTCTCAATCCCTTTACATCCTCAACTGACCAAATTCTCTCATATTCTCAAACATTTGAGAATTATTTACAATATTTAATTAAAATACTTAAAACCCACTCAAATCATTCATAAAAATATAGCTCCTCTAAAAACTTAAAAAACCCTAAGTTTTAATAAAATACAAAGTATTTTCTCTTTGCCTAATGCTCCTGCATCAGACTCCCAAGGCTGAAAATGATCATGATCTCCTGATCATGTGTTTTAAGCCTTTGTCCTTGTTTTCCTGGATCCCACACTTTGTTCTGCAAGTCATCATCTGTTGTTTCTTGCTTCTTTTCTCCAGGTTTCCATATATTATGCTGCCTCGCTCCACTGGCTGCACTTTCCCAATCTGCCTCTGTCTTTCTCTTGCTGAAATTATTCTACTTTCTTTTTTCTCTCTGCTGCTTTTGAGACTCCTTCATCATCAGTCTTTTGATGCTTTCAATCTCTATGTCCAGCCTACTGTTGCTGTCTCCAATTTCTGTTAATTCAGCTGCTGTAGCTGCTTCTACTGTTACTTCTCTTCTTGCTGCCAACATTGTTGTTGCTGCTGTCAATGTTGCCTCAGCTGTTACCTCCCCAATTATTGCTAACATTGGTTTTACTCGTGCAGATGCTACACCACATGTTGCTGCCTCCCAAACTTCCTGTCCCTCTGCAACATTCTTTGGCTCATCACCTGCAAATTTATCTTCAGAAAATAAATTATCATTTAATTCTCTTCCTGCAGTAACATATTCATTTATCTCTATTTGTATACTAGCAAGAAAAATCAATTTTAAGAAACTAGTATCTGCTCCTTTCTCAACTTCGGGAAAATTTATTCTAGTGTCTACAAATTCTTCCTTGGGTTCAAATGTCTCCAGCAAACATTTCAACCATTTCTTTCAAGAATTTCATCAACATGCTGCAAATTAGTTCCAGCATAACCTTTGTCTTCCCCTTTGACAATCTTCAGTAATTTTCCATCATCATCTTGATTGATTCTGGCAATCAAATCAAGTTCTTCAAACACTGTAGCCTCATTCTCTAGCACTGTAGCAGTTCCAAAAAATTTCCCCACAGTCTTCTCTTGGCTATCAGGGAAAATTTTAAGAACCCCCCTAAATTTATATGTATAATAAATGGGCGAATCCCCATGATACATAGGAAAAATGGAAGGTGATTTTATTAATAATATAATATGTATATACAATTTTTTGGAAAATCTCTCACGAGATTATATTATCTTGTAAAATCATGGCGAATCTCCAGTACAAATGGCGAATCACTAGTACAAATTGGTGAATCGTTGTCTAGTGGAGTTCGGTGTGTTGGTTCCAATGAAGATATGGTATTTGAACCAAGAGTTGAAGGAAGCGAACCACCAAGACCAAGATGGCACATGGTGCCTCGTGAGGGACATAGTTCTCGTGAAGTTTGGAAAATGCGTTCTAGTTCTGCTAAGCATAGTTTTGTTGCTCATGCTACTACTAGCACTAATATTGAGGTTGGAGAGGAGTTTGAGGAAACATGGAAGGTTGAGTTCTTTTTTCTTCAAGCACTCAAAAAGGAAGAATATGTATTGATTGATTGAAGAAGATAACAAGGAAAGTTAACTCAAAAAAGAAGAAATGATTGATATGGCCAAATAGGGAGACATGATGAATGTGGACGCTATGGTTCAACAAGAAATTGCCACCATTCATCAGAAAGGAAAGGATCATAAGGACTCTTTAACATTGGATGGAATCAAGGGCTCAAAGAGAGCTCATGTCTCTGAGAGCTTGGATTCTAACAAAGGAGTCCACAAGTGGGACCTAAATTGACTTTGGTTCTTGTTGAACCAAATCCCAAGGGTTGGAAAAAAGTACAAAAAAGGAAAAAAAATGAAAATATTAGCTCTAGTTGTCATACTTTATTTTCTTTGTTTCTTTTGATGTTATTTTCCCTGCAGTTCTTAGTCATAAAAAAAATCTTTCTTTTTCCTTCTATTCTTTTTAGCTTCATCATGTACTTTATGATCCTATATGCATACACATTATGTGTGTCTACAAAATATAATTTTTATACCATTAACAAAATTTAAGGTTTTTTTTGAGGGAAAAAATAAAAAATAAAAAAAATAAAAGAAAAAAAAAGAGAGTTGAAGATGAAAATCACTTTATATTAAAATATTTTGTATACACCCATATTACATCACAATTTCAAAATATTTGTCACAATACCAACATTCTTAACTTTCTAATTTATCAAAATTATATGAATCTTAAAATGTTTTTTTTTTTACTATATAACAAAAAAACTGAATAATTCCTTATCTTTCTTAATATCTAATGAATAAAATATAGTTCCAATAAATATTAACTACCATCATCAAACCATAACCATATTATAATAAAATTTCTAAAATAGTAAAATTACTAAAATAGAATTATATGACAATATTAGTAAAAAGAAGTCCACAAAAACAACATAATTAATTTCAATGGATGTTTAAATAAAATGGTCATCATCATCCTAAAATATTTAAACCATAATCCCCACATACCACCATAACATAATAGAATTTACTAAAATAAAATATTACATAAAAGATAGTCTAAGTTGTTTGTCATTATCATAACTGGTCTAACATTCTTTATAAAAGCCTAATGGTCGCATAACTGGACTCCCTTACGACAAGTTTTTTCAATTTTATAATTGTTATTTAGTGATTAAATATCATTTTGAAAGGGCAACAACCTCCCATGTATCCTTTACTAGCAAGCAAATCTTTGTTACAATGTTGTGGTCTATCGCACAATTATAAATACTATTTGTACATTCCTCCGATTAGGAATTTTATAATTTATTTGTCAACTGCCATTTTAAACAAATTTATAATTTATTTATCAATCGTTGTCACAAACACTGAGAATATGCTCAATAGATAAACTTATTCATTCTAATTATTTTATTGGATCAAATGCCATTCAAATCAAAATGTCAAAAACAGACAGTCAACAATTTCTGGTGGGAGTTAGAGGTGGAGAACACATCTCAAGCAATTTCCTACCAACAAAAATTCTAAAGTTTTGTTGATCTCTGAAAATGGAAACTCATGGGTAATAACTCCTCCACTCTAATCTCCTGCAACCACATGTACATATTCAGAAAACAATGCAAGAGAAAACCATGATTAATTGGTCATCAAATGGAATTGAGAGTTATGTTCTAATATCTTATTCATAAACATTTCTACCAGGCATGGCAGTTTGAGTTTTAAACATTTCTTATTCATAAAAATTTCTACCTTATTCGTGGAATTGTAAGTTTGAGTTTTATAATCTACACAGTTCAAGTTCCCCAGAGCTTTTCAGGGCACTGAATCTATTTATACATTCAAAAACACATTTTAAACAACAAAAATTCACAATCTCCCAAACAAAAAATAGCACGAATTTGAACCAAAAAGTAATAACGTGAAATGGTTAATATCACGAATTCCAACCAAAAAGGTAATAACGTGAAATTATTAAGATGCAGCCCATCGAAAACATTGTTGCAAATATCCCAATTTTCTCACTATTTTTTGCCCTATTTGGTGGTATCTTAATTTTGCCAATTTTTACCAATATTTTCTGGATTTTTATGTTTTTTTTTGGTTTTCTAAAACGATTACTGATTTTATCTAAATGTTTGCAACATTGACTGAAAGTATAAGATATAGTTAAAAATTGGAGAATACCTATGCTAATTAAACTAGAGATTTGAAAAATTAAGAGGAGAAATAGAAGTCCCAAGATGAGGGAAGCCAATACATACAATGGGACAAATAATACATCAAAATTACAAGTGACAGGAGGAACACCAAAAGGAAATCGTGCTATACAATGGATGCAGACAATGATCTGGGTCTACTCACATTGGAAGATGAGCAAATCTTTCCAAAATGAAGAACAACATAGGTAGTTGCAATACAATTTGAAGAAAATGTCTTCTCAAAGAACTAGTTATCAAAATCAAACCACCTAAAAGCCCAAAAAGTAGACCACAGTAAAAGAATTATAAAATTAGCCAAGGATAAGCTGAAAGAAAGTGAGCTCCTAGCCAACTCAGGGAAGACTCGGACAAGGTTTTTGGGTTATGTCACTTACGAGAAACTGAGATAGAAATGCATCTCATAATCAAAAACCCTTTTAACTATGAGATCAAATGTCATTGTTATTGTCGTTTATAGGATTCAGGGTATCCCTTTCCACTTTCTTTGCTATCCTGACCAAATTTTCCTTGCTCTATTCATGAAATATGGTACTCAGAGACAAATCTCAATATTTTCTCATCCCATATTGGCCCGAGGCTCCCTATCCACTTTATTTTGCTATCTTGACCAAAGATGACTTACTCTATTTTTTAAAGAAGCACTTAGAGACAAATCTCAATATTTGCTCATCCCATCTTATTGGCCTGAGACTTTCAAGGGTATCATTTCATAGTCCCAGGTCATCCCCTCTGATCAGGTTAAAAAGTGAAAGGAAAAGGCCCAAAATACTTCAGACCATAAATTGGCTGGGCCTTGGGTCTCTTCTCAACCTCCCTCTTCAATGGCTGACTGTTATGATCCATGCCTATGAAAAACTGGCACTTGATGCCACATATTATGCACCACCAAACACAAACAAACCAGTTTTCGAGATAGAATTTGGACCAAGTCTTGGAATCCAACATATTGGCCCAAGGTCGCAGCCTTCATGTATACTAACATGACAAAACCTATGCATAAGTAGGATACATTGGGCCTTTGAGATGCAAACTCTACCAGACCGCTTAGGGAAATATCAAGAATCAACCACTTGTTTCTTCATTGTGACATCTCTGGATGCTGCTGAGAGTCGAGGCATGGTTCCAAAGATGAGAAGCATTAGGAAAATATATGAGATCTAAAGTTTCATTAGGCGCTGGCCCAAGGATATTTTAGACCTGAACTTATGAGCATGCCATGGGGACATAGCACTTGGTTTCATAATATGGAATACATGCAAGAGGCATAACAAAACAAGTCTACCATAGAATCGAAAGAAATATAAAGGTGACCATTGAAGTAAAACCTTGGGGAGAGCAGAGTTGCAGATCTCACCTGCGCATGGCCAAAAACTGGCAGAATGGGACATCTTGGTTAAGGACTCAGTATAGATCAGCAAGGAAAAGATAAACATGAAGGAAACATAGAATCCCCCTCCATTCCTCCTCCCTCAAATTCAACTTTGACACCATCTCCAAAGGAAATCCCAACAGACCTGGAATTGAGGCTTCATCAGGAATCATGAGGTGAACTTTGTCCATATGTATACCCATAACATTGGCATAATCACAAAAAACATGGCTGCAATTATGACTGTCATGAAAGACATCCATACTAGAATAAATTTAGGGATTGAACATGTGACCGTAAAAGGAGTTTCTAACATAATCGTCAATATGCCACATAACAAAATCCATGGGAGTACCTGATTCGTAAATGGCTTTTGATTACTCCTCTTGCAAAGACAACTAGATTAAAAGACTACCTGCAAGAAGTGGATTTCAATCATTATCTATGGGCTGAAAATAAGGCTGCAAATATATTGGAAAACATCAATGAAGACTCTAAATGGGGTGATAAACCCCTATCTTCCATTAGGGTGATCTAGATGCAGGAAAGGGAAAGGGAATGAGCTTCATTTCTTGATTGATGATAATAGGAAGCTTCATGTAAGCAATGGTAGTTCCATTCAGAATAGCTTGGCTCCACCACATGAA
Source organism: Pinus albicaulis (assembly GCA_034641835.2). Lineage (NCBI taxonomy): Eukaryota > Viridiplantae > Streptophyta > Pinopsida > Pinales > Pinaceae > Pinus > Pinus albicaulis. The sequence goes on along the minus strand of CM076584.1, from coordinate 269,736,943 downwards.
TGCCACCTCATCATGAATGAGGTGCTGACACAGAGTAGAGAAGCTCATTGATGGGGAGAGAATGACCTGATAGGAGAGAACCTAGGAAGCAAACCTCAGGTTGGGATGGACAGAGTTGAGAGTATTAACATTGCTTGAAAGGGAAAGATGAGACACTATACTGAAAAGCTTTACATCCCAAGGAAATTAATTAAGCATCCTAGAACAGGAAAATCTTCTAGTACTTTTCCTTTTGTAACCCAAAATGGGAATTTGTTTCCTGACACCCCTACCATGAAATCCCAAGGATCGTCCCTTGCCCACCCCCCTAACATGACTTCCCAAGGATTGCCACTTTCCCACTACCATGACTTTCCCAAGGATCACCCCTTTCCCATTTTATTATTTTCTTTTAAAGTATCTATCAATTCACCCTCCTTGGTCGCAGGACATTAAGGAATTACCATCACATTTATTAGCAGTTCATTTATATCATGTAGGATTTCCCACTGTAGCCTCTCAACCCTAAGCTAGAATTTTATAATGATAATTTCTTGAATATTTCTCATGGTCTTATTATCCCTCCTTACCACATACAACACTGTTATCATGGCCTTAGGTCTCCCCTCAGTTGACAATGCACTTGCACCATCTACAGATAAAGACAGTCACAAGATTCTACACAGGACAGGATTTGCTGGTTTTGCTCCCTCTGAGAGGTGAAGATAGGCACATTTATTTTGAGTAGGTTAGTATAGCTCATGTTAAGAAATCCATTTTCCTCCAGATACTCCATATAGCAGAATTACAGTAGCTTGAGGACTAAATTTATTTATTTTTCCATCTTCTTTGAGTTGCGGTCTTTATGATGATATTACTTTTATGAAACTCAGTCCCTCCCCTATGATAGTCAATGTCTCAGGACTTCATTATTGTAATTTTTTATATGGCCTGTGCAGGGTGAAGAATTTATGGGACATGAGCAAAGTTAAATTGCCCAAGGGATACATGTATGGTTGTAATTGTATGGCCTACAGTAATATACTGAAAATATTATTGTTTACCACAAATAACGAAAAGAAAGTCAATTTCTTATATTACAAGGGCAGTGAATGACTAAATCATTTTCAACTGGCAGATACAAGGAAACCTCTGACTATACAATACGAACTGAATATTACTCAAATCAATTGCAAGATACTGAGCCAATAGACATGTTAACACATGTCACCAGTGCCGAAGCCAATAGAAATACAGATCCACATCGACTGGACTAGTGCCTCTTTGGCATTCACGGCTATTATTTCCATTTTATAAACAAGTTGTTTATGTAAGTAGACAAACTCTGTTAGTATAGAAGCTATAGCCAGGAAAACATAAGTTTTTTTTGAAAATTGATAATACAAAGGTTATTATTGAATAACAAGTTCATAAGCTTCATTTGGAAATTGCAAATGATATGTGATTACAGGCCCTGCGAAGGTAGAACTATAGAAAACATTTTGATCAAGTGCATTCTCTTTCTACGAATAGGAATAGTTTATTTGTTTACTAAGTTTTATTTTACCATATTGCAGACAATAATACCAATTTTGGTAAAAATATCCGTGGATATTGACATTTGGAAGTTTTAAGAAGATGTTTGGTCATATGGAACATGTTTCATGTTGGCATCGTATCATATATCAAATTGTTTGATGATATCATTATATCATGACACATGTTTGATTTTTCCATCGGATCATGTAAATAACATCTATAATTTTAGCCACAATTGTAGATTTTTGTCAAAAACAGATGGGAAACTGTCAATCAACTTAGAAACAAATACAGAGTGGTCACAATTATTGACCTTCACGCTGTAGAAACATCACAGATCCAGGGTGTTATTATCACATCCACTTAATACACTATTATTTTACATAAATCACTTGACTCCATTATTAAATATGATTCAAAGTGAAGGCCTTTACCACTTCTCATTTCGAAATTCCTATTAGCAATGTCATTAATTGTTCATTTATCTTTGTACATTTTACAGATTTACTCAATTGAAAGATAAACCACAACGTAATGTCCCCAACAAAGTATCAACACCTTGTTAAAAATAAATGCACACTGGTTTATTTATTACATAGAACAAAACCATTCACATGTGAATTCGCATCTCAAGAAGATCAAAACACATGAATACAACAGCTTGGGTAAATTGTTTTTTTCTACTATTTAATTATAAGTTAGGAACTTGCAATATTAAAATATACTTCCTCTTAAAGTTATAGTGGCTGAGAATCAGCTAAGCTGTGGTCTATCAGCTACATGGAGTTGTTGAAATCCTGACAGGCATGCTCTCCCATTGCGTTTGGTTTGCGTATGTTATTGATATTGATGTGGCCTTCATGCAATTATCAAGATTACAAAATGTAACATTCTTCATTCAAGTAAAGGAGGCCAGCGCCACTTCAATGGTCACCTTAAAGGGGTGCATGTAACTGGTGACATGTTAGAAGGTGTGCATGCATTGTTTACACCTTAGGTTCATTTTTCAAGAAGGTAGTATCTGACTCAAATGCACCAGTCCAAGAAAAGGCGCTAGATGCATTGATTTCATATTTATGTGCAGCAGATGCAGATATTGGAAGGTATGTGTTCTTGCAAAGCATAGTGATCATTCAAGTTTATTAAAATGATGGTTTTAACTTTTAATGATCATGTTTATTTGTTGATTTTATTTCTAGATGCAATTAATATGCCAAGGAAGAAGTCCCAATGAGACAAGAAGTCGAGCAGTGTATTATTAACACTAGATTAAAAAACAAGCACAAAGAAATGAAACAAAGTAGTGCTTGCATTCATAGGATGAAAACTTTTTTCCCCATTGGATACATCAAAATATATACTAAGCCTAGTGACAGACCAATGGCCTTCCAACTACTTGAATCCTTGATCTTTCCTCAACTAACTCTCTATTGGTATGGGTATTTAGTCATCTGAAACAATGTTTTATAGACTATAAATTCTGAAAAAAATATGAGTGATTTTGAAGCTTGGAATATGTCTGAAACAGTAGAGTGTGAACTAGTAAAGCTAAAAACCTAGATAGTATGAACTGAAGAAAGCCAAATTTTGTATTATAATAACCTCTCCATCTGAATCAATCCATTTGGTAAATCTTACACCCCATCTTTGCTGCAATGGAGATCATTTCTCTAATTGAGGTGTATTGAGCCTGAGATAGCATTGCTCGAGGAGAGAAATCATACAACAGTTCGGAGAAGACCATGTTCATGCCCGAATTTCTAGGCTGGGATAGAAGCATGACTAAAAATAAGGTACTACAGAGGTTCCAACATTTTTTCCAAGGAGTTTCCAATTCATTGATTGCAGGTCCTCCAACACAGAAGTCGAGAGCATTAACTTTGGTTTTACAGGCCTAAAAATTTAGGAATATGAGTGCTGAAATTGAGGCTATTACAATGCATTAATTGCAATCAAACAAGCCTGGATTTCGAGGTCAATTCTGCGGGTTTGTAGCACACATTTCAAGGCCGATGTTAGACATGATGTCTCATGGTGTTGGCATTGATGTCAAACTAGTAGTAACGATCCTCATGATGTCATCCTAGTAGCAGTGGTCCTCATGGTGCTATTGGTTCACATAGACTCATGGTGATGGGATTAACATGGTGACCCTTGTTTGTTTGCCTTAATTTGTGTGCCAGATGTATAATTTACATATTTTTAACTTCTGTTGGGTAAGTTACAGTAACAAATGATATGATTTTTCCACCATGCAGTTAAGCTATTATAGATAATACAAAAAAAGGTAGCCTATACTGTTGCTTTTGGTTTACTTCTGTTTGGTCACAAAGAACATATTGTCCTCAATGTCTCTACCCATATGGTGAAGCCTCCAACTACCTACAATTTTGTGTGGTAGGATAATTTGTGTACAGTAGCCATGTATCATCATGATCTTCATAATAAAATTTAGATGTTCATACCACATTCAAATTCATTCTACATTAATAGATCACCTTGCTGCATTGTAATCCTAAGTGATGAAGCAGATTTAACATTTTTCAAGGAAAATTACAAAGGGCAGACAGCATCTAAATGTCAAAACCCTTTAATAAATGAAAGGGGAGGGACAATGAAAAATTATAAAGCAAAAAAATGCAGGGTCAATCACACACACACATACAGTGCAATTCAATCCTATGCTCACTTACAGTAGTGGTTGATGAATCTTTGAGGATATACCTGTTGATCCTGGGCACGTGGTACCTGCTATTCCTATGCTTGGGCAGATCCAAATCATTACAGTGCTAGATCCTCCACTACATATGAGATTTAAGACCTTATAACTTGCTTACCCAATTCTCTTGTCCAATTTCTTTATCATAAGTAGACAACACTTCACCTTACCAATCAACTTCCTTCTATCAACAACAATTGATCATTGGTTTTGCACAAAGGTCATGGTGACATGCTTGATGCATCACATTCCATTAGATTCCTTTGGAATGTGACCTTGGCTTCCTCTATCCATTTGAATAGATACATTTTTGTAAACCATTGAGTGACTTGAGGCCTCTATGTGCCTTATACCCCATGGAAGCTACGTACAAAAATAAACCCTCTCAATAATATCACATTTCTTGGGGTGATCAAATAAAGGATGGCCTAACTCTTCGTTGGGTCAACTTTGACTCCATCCTTATTGAAGATGTATCAAAGGTATTCAAAGCTCTATTTTTTCAAAAGTGTGCCTTGATTCTTTTGCAAAAAGATTTTGAGGTTCGGTGAACCTCATCGAACTTCATGGCCATTAACCAAGTCCATAGATCAAAACTCATAACCTCATGCCACAACTCAAGCTTGTAATCTATCCTTGTAGTTTCCATGATCATGTTAACAATTTTATTTATTGATGTTGATTTCTTACAATTTTATCTTATATTTCATTTTCAAGTTAATATATCTATACATATAGAAAATGTATATAGACGAACCTAATTGTGAACCTTATCCAGACCCATCAAAAAATTCAAACTCAAACTAAACCTAATCATTGTCGAACCCGAATTCGAACCCAAACCATGTGACATTGGATGGTAGCAACACTTTTTTGGAGCAAGAAGAGTTGGGAGACAGACTTAGAGCCGAGATAGAGCAATTTCACATGACACATTTCAGTCTTCAAAATAGGAAATAAAAGAGCCTCCATTGCTGCCGATATCATAATATACTAGAATCCAATAAAATAATGACCTCTTAAATCAAACAATAAATTGTTTCTACTTTCAAGGTCATTAAGATGGGTAAAACCTCCATGGAGCAACAGGATTTTAAAAGTCCCAAAGGATTCAGAAAAATTCATCAATTTAACCAATATTATGTTTTCCTTGTGTAATCAATAAATTGTAGGAATTGAACTCTTAGAATCCTGGCCAAACACGAGACACCATAAGAGGAAATAACAAATATTGTCATTTTGGAATTTATGTTGACATGTACATGATTCTTTTCTTTTTCTGGAAAATGTTTCGGAGGTACAACTGCAACTCTGGCCACATGCAAGGTATGGACTAGACTGGCATGTCTATGGAGAATCTGAACCTTAGTTGGGTATAAAACACCCCAGCTTTTCCACCCATCCACGGCCCTATTCATCAGGTTAAGAAAATTTAAATTTAATAAAATTCAAAGATTATTATCCTCGTCTGAGGTCCGAGGTGCAGAATAAGCCCCTTAGGCTTCAAGGTAGAAAGCCCTTCCACAGAAACTTAAAAAAGAATCTTGGTTGCCAGAGAACATGAAATTCTAATTACACATTAAAAACAATCACGTTCTCAGAGAGTGGTTGAATCTATTCTAAGATGTAAAACATTGTCTATGTTTATTTATTATTTATTATCTATTTACACCAAATAAACCCTAGCAAGACACGTTTTAAAGAGACAGATACCAGGCAAGGACTGATATAGATCATCTTGTTCATTGTAGGGCCACTCCCTCTCTATAAACACCCTGCCCATTGACATAAAGATCCCAGTCCTGGAGTGTTGACTGTAACCCACCAGACTTCACAGCCCCTATCCCGAACAGAATACAAAATTTTATATGGTCCTAGTAGCAGTGGTCCTCATGGTGCTATTGGTTCACATAGACTCATGGTGAAGGCATTGATGTGGTGGCCCTTGTTTGTTTGCCTTAATTTGTGTGCCAGATGTATAATTTACATATTGTTAACTTCTGTTGGGTAAGTTACAGTAACAAATGATATGAGTTGTCTATGCAGGATTCTTCATGAAAACAAAAAGTAGCTACCGAGGCCTTTGGTTTACTATTTAGTTACAAAGAACATATTGTCCTCAATGTCTCTACCCATATGGTGAAGCCTCCTTTTCTAATTTTGTGTGGATAATTTGTCTCTGACAGTATATATCTATCATGATATTCCTGTAAATTGGATGTTACACCACATTCAAGTCATTCTAACTTATAGATCACCTTGCTACATTGTAATCCTAAGTGATGAATCAGATTTAACATTTTTCAAGGAAAATTACAAAGGGCAGACAACATCTAAATGTCAAAACCCTTTAATAAATGAAAGGGGAGGGACAATGAAAAATTATAAAGAAAAAAAATGCAGGGTCAATCACACACACATACAGTCCAATTCAATCCTATGCTCACTTACAGCAGTGGATGATGAATCTTTGAGGATATACCTGTTGATCCTGGGCACGTGGTACCTGCTATTCATGTGCTTGGGCAGATCCAAATCATTACAATGCTAGATCTTCCACTACATATGAGAGTTAAGACCTTATAACTTGCTCACCCTATTCTCTTGGCCAATTTCTTTATCATAAATAGACAACACTTCACCTTACCAATCAGCTTCCTTCTATCAACAACAATTGATCATTGGTTTTGCGCAAAGGTCATGGTGACATGCTTGATGCATCACATTCCATTAGATTCCTTTGGAATGTGACCTTGGCTTCCTCTATCCATTTGAATAGATACATTTTTGTAAACCATCGAGTGACTTCAGGCCTCTACGTGCCTTATACCCCATGGAAGCTACATATAAAAAGAAACCCTCTCAATAATATCACATTTCTTGGGGTGATCAAATAAAGGATGGCCTAACTCTTCGTTGGGTCAAATTTGACTCAATCCTTATTGAAGATGTATCAAAGGTATTCAAAGCTCTATTTTTTCAAAAGTATGCCATGATTCTTTTGCAAAAATATTTTGAGGTTCGGTGAACCTCATCGAACTTCATGGCCATTAAACAAGTCCATAGATCAAAACTCACAACCTCATGCCACAACTCAAGCTTGTAATCTATCCTTGTATTTTCCGTGTTCATGATAACAACTTTATTTATTGATGTTGATTTCTTACGATTTTATCTTATATTTCATTTTCAAGTTAATATATCTATACATAAAGAAAATGTATATAGATGAACCTAATTACGAACCTTAGCCAAACCCATCAAAAAATTCGAACTCAAACTAAACCTAATCATTGTCGAACCCGAATTTGAACCCGAACCATGTGACATTGGATGGTAGCAACACTTTTTTGGAGCAAGCAGAGTTGGGAGACAAACTTAGAGCCGAGATAGAGCAATTTCACATGGCACATTTTAGTCTTCAAAATAGGAAATAAAAGAGCCTCCATTGTTGTCGATATCATAATATATTGGAATCCAATAAAATGATGACCTCTTAAATCAAACAACAAATTTTTTCTACTTTCAAGGTCATTAAGATGGGTAAAACCTCCATGGAGCACCAGGCTTTTAAAAGTCCCAAAGGATTCAGCAAAAATCGTCAATTTAAGCAATATTATGTTTTCCTTGTGTAATCAATAAATTGCAAGAATTGAACTCTTAGAATCATGGCCAATCACGAGACACCATAAGAGGAAATAACAAATATTTTCATTTTGGAATTTATGTTAACATGTACATTATTTTACTTACGGAGAAAATGCTTGGAAGTACATTTTAATATTGCATACAGAATATAGTTCTGTGCTTTCTCTCCAGGAAATCCAGAACCTTATTTGGGTATAAAACACCCCAGCTTTTCCACCCAGCCACGGCCCTATTCATCAGGGTAAGCAAATTTAAATTTAATAAAACTCAAAGATTATTATCCTCGTCTGAGGTCCGAGGTGCAGAATAAGCCCCTTAGGCTTCTGGGTAGAAAGCCCTTCCACAAAAACTTCAAAAATAATCTTGGTTGCCAGAGAACATGAAATTCTAATTACATGTTAAAAACAATCACGTTCTCAGAGAGTGGTTGAATCTATTTTAAGATGTAAAACATTGTATGTTTATTTATTATTTATTATCTATTTACACCAAATAAACCCTAACAGGACACGTTCTAAAGAGACAGAGGCCAGGCAAGGACTGATATAGATCATCTTGTTCATTGTAGGGCCACTCCCTCTCTATAAACACCCTGCCCATTGACATAAAGATCCCAGTCCTGGAGTGTTGACTGTAACCCACCAGACCTCACGACCCCTGTCCCAAACGGAATACAAAATTTTATATGGTCCTAGTAGCAGTGGTCCTCATCCTAGTAGCAGTGGTCCTCATGGTGCTATTGGTTCACATAGACTCATGGTGATGGCATTGATGTGGTGGCCCTTGTTTTTTTGCCTTAATTTGTGTGCCAGATGTATAATTTACATATTGTTAACTTCTGTTGGGTAAGTTACAGTAACAAATGATATGAATTGTCCACCATGCAGTTAGCTATTATAGAAAATACAAAAAAAGGTAGCCTATACTGTTTATTTTGGTTTACTTCTGTTTGGTCACAGAGAACATATTGTCCTCAATGTCTCTACCCATATGGTGAAGCCTCCAACTACCTACAATTTTGTGTGGTAGGATAATTTGTGTACAGTAGCCACGTATCATCATGATATTCATAATAAAATTTAGATGTTCATACCACATTCAAATTCATTCTACATTAATAGATCACATTGCTGCATTGTAATTCTAAGTGATGAAGCAGATTTAACATTTTTCAAAGAAAATTACAAAGGGTAGATAGAATCTAAATGTCAAAACCCTTTAATAAATAAAACAGGAGGGACAATGAAAAATTATAAAGCAGAAAAATGTAGGGTCAATCACACACACATACAGTCCAATTCAATCCTATGCTCACTTACAACAATGGATGATGAATCTTTGAGGATATACCTATTGATCCTGGGCACATGGTACCTGCTATTCCTGTGCTTGGGCAGATCCAAATCATTACAGTGCTAGATCTAAGATCTTCCACTACATATGAGAGTTAAGACCTTATAACTTGCTTACCCAATTCTCTTGGCCAATTTCTTTATCATAAATAGACAACACTTCACCTTACCAATCAGCTTCCTTCAATCAACAACAATTAATCATTGGTTTTGCGCAAAGGTCATGGTGACACGCTTGATGCGTCACATTCCATTAGATTCCTTTGGAATGTGACCTTGGCTTCCTCTATCCATTTGAATAGATACATTTTTGTAAACCATTGAGTGACTTCAGGCCTCTACGTGCCTTATACCCCATGAAAGCTACATATAAAAAGAAACCCTCTCAATAATATCACATTTCTTGGGGTGATCAAATAAAGGATGGCCTAACTCTTTGTTGGGTCAACTTTGACTCCATCCTTATTGAAGATGTATCAAAGCTCTATTTTTTCAAAAGTGTGCCTTGATTCTTTTGCAAAAATATTTTGAGGTTCGGTGAACCTCATCGAACTTCATGGCCATTAACCAAGTCCATAGATCAAAAATCATAACCTCATGCCACAACTCAAGCTTGTAATCTATCCTTGTAGTTTCCATGTTCATGATAACAATTTTATTTATTGATGTTGATTTCTTACGATTTTATCTTATATTTCATTTTCAAGTTAATATATCTATACATATAGAAAATGTATATAGATGAACCTAATTGTGAACCTTAGCCAAACCCATCAAAAAATTCGAACTCAAACTAAACCTAATCATTGTTGAACCCGAATTCGAACCCGAATTCGAACCCGAACCATGTGACATTGGATGGTAGCAACACTTTTTTGGAGCAAGTAGAGTTGGGAGACAGACTTAGAGCCGAGATAGAGCAATTTCACATGGCACATTTCAGTCTTCAAAACAGGAAATAAAAGAGCCTCCATTGCTGCCGATATCATAATATACTGGAATCCAATAAAATAATGACCTCTTAAATCAAACAATAAATTGTTTCTACTTTCAAGGTCATTAAGATGGGTAAAACCTCCATGGAGCACCAGGCTCTTAAAAGTCCCAAAGGATTCAGAAAAATTTGTCAATTTAACCAATATTATGTTTTCCTTGTGTAATCAATAAATTGCAGGAATTGAACTCTTAGAATCCTAGCGAAACATGAGACATCATAAGAGGAAATAACAAATCTTGTCATTTTGGAATATATGTTAACATGTACATGATTCTTTTCTTTTTCTGGAAAATGCTTTGGAAGTACAACTTCAACTCTGGCCACATGCAAGGTACGGACTAGACTGGCATGTCTCTGGAGAATTTGAACCTTAGTTGGGTATAAAACACCCCAGCTTTTCTACCCAGCCACGGCCCTGTTCATCAGGGTAAGCAAATTTAAATTTAATAAAACTCAAAGATTATTATCCTCGTCTGAGGTCCGAGGTGCAGAATAAGCCCCTTAGGCTTCTGGGTAGAAATCCCTTCCACAGAAACTTCAAAAAGAATCTTGGTTGCCAGAGAACATGAAATGCTAATTACACTTTAAAAACAATCATGTTCTCAGAGAGTGGTTGAATCTATTGATGTAAAACACTGTCTATGTTTATTTATTATTTACTATCTATTTACACCAAATAAACCCTAACAAGACACGTTCTAAAGAGAGAGGCCAGGCAAGGACTGATATAGATCATCTTGTTCATTGTAGGGCCACTCCCTCTCTATAAACACCCTGCCCATTGACATAAATATCCCAGTCCTGGAGTGTTGAATGTAACCCACCAGACCTCACGACCACTGTCTCGAATAGAATACAAAATTTTATATGTAAAATTCAAATATATCAGGAGAAGCAATTAGACATTGGAATCCACCATTTCTACAGAAAAAATTGGCATGAAAAATAGAACAGTATATATATTAATTGGTTGACTACTTCTAAAGATAAATTCAAACGAAACTCGAATTACAAATATCTGAACGGCATAAGGAAATTGACACTCTGCAGAGAAAATATGCGAACGATGGTCGCCAATTCAACCATATTTTACAGTAACCAAAGCTAAGAGACTCGGATCTGTGCGAGGAATTCTAAAGGACCCAAATTAACAAAACCAGAATGTTAAAATCCTAGGATACAGGCCACTGTAAGCTCAAAAACGAATGATTAGAGCCAAGGCTACTCTGCATGGATTATCGCCATCAATTCTCTATGCAAAATAAAACAACAAATTGAAAAATTGAGAGAGAATTGTAAGGATTTGAACTACTAACCTCGATGCCCATTGATCGTTGATAGCGCTGAAACTGTGAAAAAGTGATACAAAGGACTGACAGGGTTATAGGGGATAAAATGAAATACTGGGGAAAATCTTTGGCGTTGTTTCACCCAATAAATAGAGAGATGCGGCAATCGATATAATGGTGTTAGCGTTATCTATACACCACACGTTCCATGAACCGATCCATAGTCCTATCTCGATAGATGATTCGAGAAATGTGAAACGAAATCTTGCTCTTCAGATATCTGAGATACGATCAATGAAATCCTAAATTTTTGAATCATGGGGAGATTAGGATTCTGATTAAATTTGGTGAGGTGCCAAATTTTCAAAGTTCTGAGTTGACACTCTATCATCATACAGGAATCCTCCAACCGAATTTACTGATAGATATAAAATTTATCTGCCATGATTCAAATAGTTTTAAGAATCTCTCTTCTGAAATGAGGTTGATGAGAATGCCACTGAAACCCCAACCAGTAAAAAATTATTGATATAATGAAACCCCAACCAGTAAAAAAATGGAGGGCGAATGTAACTCCAATGCCCCTCCTACCCAGTAAATCATGGCGAATGCCATGCAAACCCACACCAAACCATAAATCGGGAGGCGAATCCGCTTATGCGCATTTATTTGTTTTGGCTAACAGTGAATAATTAATTATTTTTAAAATAATTATACGGCTAGTTATATAAGACTATAAAAAATGGGTTTACATAAAAAATTCGCCCCTTCAAAATCTAAAACCCTTTAAAATTCACCTTTGGGCTAAAATTCGCCCCTAAAATTTTCCCTGTTGGCTATACAGACAAGCCAATTCTTCCTTGTCACCAATAGTAACAAATTTCTGCATATGAGACATGACTGTCTCACCTTCTTTCTGCAACAATTCTTCTTCTCCCAAGACAATTCCAAGTGATGGATTGTCTTCTGCATCAGTTGTATACACAATCAAATTATCAGCTTCAAAATCACAAGACCCAATGGTCTCACTTGTTTATTCAGTCACCAATTTTTCTCTCTGTAGCTCCAAGTCTTCTTTAGGACTCAGAAAATCTTCACTGGTTGTCTCCTCAGCTTTCTCTGGCAACACTTCAGTATGTTGTTCTGAGTTTTCTTCCAACTCCTTTGTCAGCATATCAGTATGCTGATTTGCATTCACCATGAGACTATCAGCTAGTCTCTCCTTCTTTCCATCCTCTGCTTCATGACTTTCATTCATGAAAACTTTCTTATCTTGCTTCTTCAGCAAATTATCCTGTGTGTAAGTTCTCTACCTCTCCAATTCTCTTCTCTGAAGATCTAGTTTCCTATACAATTCAACAATTTCATTAGGAGTGGAACTTGGAAACTTCACACAATTTTCCATACCTTCACCAGATTTTGACTCATCATCAGATGGTCTTCCTTCTTTTGCTTTAATACTCTGATTAGACTTTTTTGTCTTCATTTCCTCCTGAGATCTTGCTATCTTAGCATGGATCTGAACAGATTTCAGATTCAACTCTCTCTCCTACTTTTTAACAAACTTTAAAGCTTGATCATCTCCCTGTACTGAACCTGCAAACATACACAACTTATTAGTTTTAAAGCCGCAACACTTTTCAGTCTTGACTGCTTCCTCCAGCACTTCCCTTTGAACAGATCTGCGTGTGGAATCTTCAAATTCCATCTCTGGCTCAAGAATTCTAAGTTCCTCCTTCAATAAGGAAATCTCACTTCGCCTCAACCTCATCTGCAATGGTTGCCAAATCACTCTCTTTCCTTCCAGTGGAAAGATCCATCCTCCTTTCTAGTTTTCCTGCTCTTGCAGCCATTCTTGTAGTACCTGCAATTGTACCTTCATTACTGCAATTTCTCTTTCTCTGACTTTATCAGTCATCTTACCTCTGTGGCATTCCTCTGAACCTCTTCTTTGATCCTCCATGATCATATTCTCTATGAGTTCATCACTCATCACGAGTTGCACTAGCCTCTGCAACAAAAAGCTCTCCTGCTACCACTTACCTCACCAATCCACTTCATTGGACCCGGTCTTTTGGTAAGTACTAGTTCACTAACTCTGGAACCTCTTGAGAACTCTCTTCTACTCTCTCTAGGCTATCTCTTCAACTCACCTTCTCTTCAGAACACTGCAATTGTCCTCCCTATCCAGCCTTTAGCTGAATGCCAGGTTCATTGCCATCATCTTGTCTGCAACCATAAACCTTAATCACAAATTTCAAATCAGAAAATTATCTCACCTTTAAGATCCTCCATGATCTTGTCCTCCATTCATTTCTGCAATCTTGTTAACTGCAATTGTGTACCTTTTCATATCAGATTTAGAACACATTCAAATAAAACACACTTCAGTTCTCAATAGAACCTTCCTGCACTCATTCAGAAAAACAAACATATTCAATTTCAACAGAGCCTTCCTGCTTTGATACCACTTGATGGCAGGCCAAACCCTGCTACACCCACAAACACACCATCTTCCATGCATATAAGCCTTCACTCAAGGTTTTTTTCCCAAATTATTATAAATCTACAACCTCAACAATCTAGCAATCTGGGCAAGCTTAAACTACATGGAAACAAATTTCGATTTCATGGTTATTACAAACCAACCCATTTCCTTGCGGAAGCTTACTTCCATCATAATGGTTAAAACCACATGAACAAAACCCATCTCATATATTCGAATGTTTATTTTATTTTAAAATCAAATTCCCAAAGACTTGAACTCATATGAAATATGGCTTCATCACAGCACTATCAACCACTTTTAATTTAAATGGGTTCACCATTCACCAATATGTTCTCACCATTTTGTAACCTCTGCACCTTCGACCAAGACTTCGTTCCGGCAATATATATGGTACTTCCTCTGCATTAAGACTTAACCCATTCGGTTGGGTTAAATCGTTTCAAGGTCCAAGCACCCCATCTGTAATTGAAATGAATTTAATATTAAGATCAACTTTAATTTATGCCAATCGAATCCGTCTGGCAATTTCTACTGCGCAATTCAGGTTTAAATCTTCAGTTTAATATCTAGTGCCATAACTCTACATACTCAGTGTTTAAGAAACCAACGAATCTCACATTGATTCGCTCCAGTTGTTGGTTCATTCCGCCTTTTGAACGTGTGGTTCCAAATTCTGTTGGTTTTGTGCTACTATTCAATTTTTAAATCGATCTCAATTCATCGAACCATCTATCTGCTCTTTAATTTAAAACGAAGTGTATCGAATTTCCCTTAGAACCTTTCACGCAGATCCGAATTCCTCTACGGCCTTGCTATATGACAGTTGAAACTCAAAATCGAATTCTTCAAGTCTCCTCCGTCTGGACTATTGTGAATGGACTGCACAGATATCGATTCACCTAACAAATCAATGTATATTCAACAATTTCATGCCAACCTAGCGCGTTCTTCATCAACAGACCAAACTTCATTAATGCCTATTGAAACCTTTGCACATGGTAATAGCACATTCAACATTCAAACTCAACGATTCTGGATATGAAATTTGACATTGATTTATAAAATCGAATCTCCTCCGATTCCACACAACAAGTCTTGACATAGATTTATGTTAATAGCAAATGAAATCCAAAAGAACAGAGCTTTATACACTGGTTCAATACAAAACCACCGAATCAAATGCATTGGAACACAACCATTCACGCAGAGATTCAATCCCTTCTACATTCAATGATTATGTATTATGGTTTTCACACAAAATCGATGTGGATTCAAGTGTATCGAATCATCTCTTCATATATTGAACACATAAATTCAATAATGGCATAAACTTTAGAAAATCAAATTATGTATTTAATACACAAAATACTTACATAACAAACTCCTTCCTTGGCCTGATTTCCAAATCATTGTCCCTTTTACAATCTGCCCAAAGGCTTCTAAGTAGAAACCCCTGCTCTCTCCTTTATTTCTCTACTCACACTCTCTGATCGTCAATGCCTTTGAGGCTTAATAATTTATATAATTTATAATGATCTAATCTAAGTTCAATCCCTTCAGCTTCTCAAAAAAATCCTAAAATCACTCTTGAATCCCTAATGATCCTCTCTCACCCATAATTAATGAA
The DNA here is from genome assembly GCA_034641835.2 of Pinus albicaulis. Lineage (NCBI taxonomy): Eukaryota > Viridiplantae > Streptophyta > Pinopsida > Pinales > Pinaceae > Pinus > Pinus albicaulis. The sequence continues at coordinate 269,721,284 of CM076584.1, read as the reverse complement.
ACTGATTTCTAAATTAATATTTAGAAAAATCTCTCAATCCCTTTACATCCTCAACTGACCAAATTCTCTCATATTCTCAAACATTTGAGAATTATTTACAATATTTAATTAAAATACTTAAAACCCACTCAAATCATTCATAAAAATCTAGCTCCTCTAAAAACTTAAAAACCCCTAAGTTTTAATAAAATACAAAGTATTTTCTCTTTGCCTAATGCTCCTGCATCACATACATGTCAAGATCTCCTCACAAGTCTATGGATACACTATCCATGCAGATTCAGTTTACAATTTCCATGTTTTATTTAGAGAAACAAGTTTTATGCTAGTTTCTTCTTCAATGTTGTTTCTAAATCATAAGATTAAACTATTTTAATCTCATTTACATAAGATAAAAATTGAAATACATCGATGATAAAAAAAAATTAATTGTCCCTGTTACTTCCCCAACCCTATTAACATAAACAATTTAAATAATTTGTTTATGTTATCATTATTCTTCAATTATTACACTCCACTAGTACAAGCTAAAAAATTTCGGTACCATTGTTGTGATATAGCTTTCTCTTATCACCCATTTCCCAGTGACAATAATGAATGATTATCAAAAACGACTTTCAATGAATCTAGCTTGCTAAACATATAATAGATCACTATAAAATCTGAAGTTTGAGTTCTATGGGTAATGTGAGACATAACAACTTTCAATGGATCTAGCTTGCTAAACATATAATAGATCACTATAAAATCTGAAGTTTGTGTTCTATGGGTAATGTGAGACATACTTTCTGTTAATCTTATAAAGTAATAAATATTTTATTCCTCAAGAAATAAGAATCACATTGTGGCTAGTTTAATTTACACATAAGTGTGGCTAGCTAGATAATTAGTACTTAATTTTTTTTCCATGAGAATACTTCTTTTCATTAAGATGAAAGACATAATACATAGAACGATGGAGGAACCTACTTCCTAACAAGTGGTAATACTTTGTTACCCAATGACTATCTTGAAGATCCATTTATGTACTATCATAGCATAACGTATTTACCTTGAGCCCATTAGTTTTGAGGAGTGAAGCTAATGCTCTGATAAAAAATTTCATAAGCCCTCTTTAGTATACTAGTTTGTTTTTTTTTTAACATAGATTTACTAAGTTCCTTATCATAATAGTATAATGGTTCATGTTCCATTATTCCTCCAATGCTTTTATTATCTAAGGGTTTATATATGTTTGTTTCCCTCAATGCTTACATTGGTATCCTAGGAAAATTATTTATATGGAACACCCTGCCCCCTTATTTGAGTTTTATGAAAATTTTAAACCTAACTTATCCACCTCATCTCCCATTCATTTCAAAGTTGTGAGTAAGAATTCATTTATTTCATATTATCTTGTTTATTTAAACATTACCTGCATGGGAACTCACCACATGGCCACATACATTGACCCCTTCAAAACCCATGTGGCCACCACCATCACAACCAATGGAAGGAGGACAATGCACTATATTCACATGATACATACATAGAGTCATACCACTCAGGGTGAATGGCAGAGATTATTTTCCATCATTGGAAGGTAATTATTCCTCCACATAAACCCTAACCTTGTATGGCCATCACTACAGATTATTCGACATTTTCACAGGTTGGTTGTATAGTTATCATCGCTCTCGTGTTTCTCTCCCACACTCAACACCTGGTAATAGCTTCAAATATACATGATGAATATCAATTTAAACACTGTAAAGAGGGTTTGTCGCATATGAAACCCAGGTAATATATCCTGTTGCTAACCTTTTACGTTTTCTTCAGCAAGGTTTCCACTTTTCTGTAATTTTTTTAATAATTTTTTCTTAGAGTGCACCTGAACTCTTTGTATTTCCTTTTGCTTTTGTTTCCTATTTATCTCTCCAAATAAATTTTAATGTCATGAAAGCTTGCTTCTAGTTCAGAGGAAAATGGTCGATTGTCTGTCAGGCACCACGCCTACTCCAGGATTCGTAGCCCTCAAGTTGTTGAGGCACTCCTCTTACTAGTTAATGGTAAAAGATGCAACTTGTGCTCTACAGGTAAATTTTATTCACCCTATCTCTTTCCCAAAATCCTGATATACATTTCTCTTGGTTTTTTTATTCCTTCTAAGAAATTTAGTTTCCATTGTTGTAGGAGATTTTTCCCCGGCTCCTGCTCACCCATTGGTTTAGCTTGTGGTTCCTTCCTGGATGAGCATATGGGTTTAACCAGTGCTCCACACATTTATTCCTCCACCACGTAGGCTAGAGAATGTTCTTACCGACCAGATGTTTTCCTCATTTCTCTTTCAGTTAATCTGGGATGCAATCATTGGATAGTAATTTTTTCTAATTTGTTCCTATTGTTGCAGTCATCTCCAAAGACAGGAAACTCTATGATATACCGACTATACGTATGCCATGAACTCCATTTAGTTTGATCTGTAATTGAGTTTCCAATGAACCAATATACATTTATCCAAGTTTGATTCATTACCTAGAAACTTATATACTTATGGAAATACTTATTCATTTTGATCTGGACCTTTGCACGTAAAGGAAATGATGCTAAACTCTGACTCATTTATATTGCTCCACGAAATTTAAGGGAAACCATATAATAGCACTTCGTCCTCCTACACGTTGGTTCGGCCTCATTGCATCAATATTGAATTTTTACGAGGGATGATTTAGATAGTCATACCTAATTTATTTTCCCCAACTCATATATGACCCAATGTCATATGTTTGGTTTAGTTACTAGTTATATGCTCTTTTACTTAATTTTATACCATGTAGGGTGTTGTTCTGTATAATGCTTTTGGATATAGTTGTTGTTGATGATATGCCATTATGCCTTTAATATTACTAGTTAGACTCTGCTTTTGGAGTATGCAATACATTATCCTCAAGGAAGTACATTAACTTGGCTTCCAATGCATACAACGTAGTGGTACTTTTCGGCTAGTTAAATCTCTTTTGTGTTATTTTGTATCCAACATGTAACTATTTGATGTTAAATACTCTTGAGCTCTGAATATAATAGTTACACTTATAAATACTTCTCATTACATCGAAATAATTATATTTTTGCGTCTGTTGTTGTTCAAAATGGTTGTCCTAACATGTGTTCTTATTGTTGGAATTTCTGAGTAGTCCAAAACACATACAGAGGAATAAAAAATAATTCCTCCTCTCAACACAGAGATTTAAAAAAAACTTTCTGGACGGAGATGGCACACAACAACTATTTCATTAAGCTTGAAAAAGTATTACAAAATGGTTCTTCCACTGAAGTGGGGTTTACAAAATGTGGAACTGCTGCAACACACAGTGTCCAAAATCTCTTTCTCTCTTTCACAAAACGCACACACAATGCTTACAAATCTTTGTTTTCAACTTCACTCTATTTTGTCTTTGGACACACAGTTAAAAAAAACAATACACAGAAAGTGTATTTCTTCTCTTTGCTGTTTTCGTATTGAGAGTTACAAATAAACCTTCGGGCTATAATTTTATATGGCGCAGCATTTTAAAAACAAAAACATTAAAATAAAACTATGGAGATATATATATTATAAACCTACAAAGTTTATAATATATATTATAACTCGTATATGTGAAATAACAAAATTCTAAAGACTGTATCGCGATGTTATAACAAAACAAAGCATATCAAAACATTTCATTGCAATAAGGTTTAGACCTTTAATACTCCTGCCGCAATATAAAATTTTAACCAAAGTATATAGGCCATAGGCCCAGATTTCAAACAAACATTAAACCAAATCGCAATGGATTTCGCGTACCAATTTTCCCCTACGTCAGCAAGCCAAAAATCCGCACAATCAGCCTCCCATTGGCTGGAGATGGAACCCGGCGGAAATCAAATGAAATATAAACCAAAATTTTATGAAATTATCGCGTACCACTTTGGCTCCGTGACATCATGCCAAAAACCTGCGCTATACAACCTGATTGGTCCACGTAGCATTGGTGTGTTGGTAGTGGGACCAACTTCTTTCTATGGTGTAGCAGCTCTAAACGAGTGTGATAGATTTCTATTGGTTGGCTAGAGGTGATGCAGTTGCTCTGCTGGCAAATGGGGTTGACTATGACGTGGCACATTCAAATCAAAAACTTTTCCACGTGAATAAAAAATTTGTGGTTGGTGAAGGTTTTAAAGTGTAACATGACAAAGTTGAATCCAACTGTGGTTGCGTGGTCAGACACCCACAAAAAATTAAATTGCGAATGTAGAACAATGGCTAATGCCATCAATCAAAAATCATGAATTTGCAGGCTCATTTAAAACCAATGTTAAATGTACGATGGTGTGCACTCAACCAAAAACAAAAACTCAAAAATAACAGCTCTGTTGTACCTTCTTCTCCATTATGTAGAGCAGGAGTTGAATTTAAAAAATTCAACACTCCCCCTTAAATTCAACTTCTGGGTTTTCTGTCATACCCATGCATTTCCTTAAATAATTAAAATTCTTCTACCCCAATGGCTTTTGTTAGAATGTCTGCAAATTGTTCCTCTGTTTTGCAATGTTTCAGAACAATTTCTCCATTGTTCACTAGCTCCCTGATGTAGTGATACTTGGCATCAATGTGTTTCGTTCTTTTGTGAAACACTGAATTCTTTGACAATCCTATAGCTGAGCTATTGTCACAATAAATTGTTGTGTCTTTTACTTGTTCTTGACACAAACTCCTCAACATTGTCCTCATACAAACTGCTTGACATTTTGCTACTGTAGCTACCACATACTCTACTTCTGCTGTAGATAAAGTCACAATTGGATGTTCCTTAGAAGCCCATGAAATGGCTCCTGAACCCATATAAAAAACATAACCAGATGTATTTTTCCGGTCATCTATACTTTAAGCCTAATCACTGTCAGTATATCCAATCAATTCAGAATTTTCTAAAGTGGTATATAAAATACCATACCTCTTTGTTTCTTTCACATACCTCAAAATTCTTTTTGCTGCTTGCCAATGTGCCTCCTTTGGCGATTCCATGAATCTGAAAACTAAAATAATGGCATGCATAATATCCGACCTAGTTGTAGTCAAATACATGAGGCTTCCAACTATGCTCTTGTACAAACTAGGATCAAAATCCTTGTTGTTTTCCTCTTTGCTGAGTTTCAATCCCATCACTGTGGGAGTAATTGCTGCCTTGCAATCCTGCATATTAAATCTTTCCAAAACTTCATTTACATATTTAGCTTGAGAGATAAAAAATTTATTTTCATTTTTCTCTACTTCTATTCCTAAGAACTATTTTAGCAATCCCATATCAGTCATCTCAAATTCATCCTTCATGACAGATTTAAAATTCTCAATAAGGTAAGCATCATTACCTGTAAAGATCACATCATCAACATATAAAGCAACAATCAACATCTTACCATATTTCTCCTTGATGTATAATGTGGGTTCTCCTTCACATTTTTCAAACCCATTTTCCAGTAGAGAGGCATCTATCCTACTGTACGATGCTCTTGGTTCTTGTTTCAGCCCATAAAGAGATTTCTTTAATCTACAAACTTTGTGCTCTTGGCCTGCTTTCTGATAGCCCAGAGGTTGTTCAACATAAACCTCTTTCATAAATACTCCATTTAGGAATGTTGATTTCACATCTATTTGGTAAAATTTCCACTTTTGTTGTGCTGCTATGGACAACATTTCTCGTATTGTTTCCATTCTTGCTAATTGTGCAAAATGTTCCTCATGGTCTCCTCCTTGTTGTTGCTTGTAGCCTTTGACAACAAGTCTGGCCTTGCACCTTTCAATATTACCTTCAGCATTACTCTTGGTCTTGTAGACCCATTTCACTCCAATATCTTCTTTTTCTTTTGGGAGATCAACTAATTCTCATTCTCTATGGCATTCATTTCTTCATCCATAGCATTTATCCCTTTCTTATCTTTTATATCTTCTTCAAAATGAATAGGATCATCTACATGACAATACAATGCAAATAAAGAGTTCATACCTTCATTTGATACCTCTTGCTCATAAATATCATTCAAATTTCTGAATATGGTTCCTCTTTTACTTGATGTACTTGTGCTTGTAGAAGCACTCAAAACTGCTCCTTGTGGTGTGCTTGGAGAAGCATTGTTATCACTTCTCAAGGGTGTTCTCATACCTTCTTGTGGTGTCCCTTGTTTTCCTTGTGTTGGTGCTGCTAATGAGGTGTTCCTTTCAGCCATTTCTTCCTCATCATCATCATGAGACAAACAGCTCTTCACATTGACTGTTTTCTCAATGCTTCCATCCCAAGCTTCTTCTTCAATGAACTAAAAATCTCTGCTTATAACAAACTTCTTAGTGGATGGGTTATACAACCTGTATGCCTTGGATTATTCACTGTATCCAAAAAAAATGCACTTCTCCCCCTTACTATCCAAATTCTTCCTTAGCTGATCTGTAATGTGTTCATAAGCCACATAACCAAAAACTCTCATGTGGATGACACATTTTTTTATGCCACTCCATGCTTCTTCAGGAACTTTGTTCATTACTGCTTTGGTTGGGCATCTGTTCAAGATGTATACTACACAATGTATAGCTTCAGCCCAATATTCATTTGGAAATTTTTTTGCCTTCAACATACTTCTTACCATGTCCATGATGGTCCTACTTTTCCTTTCAACAACTCCATTTTGCTGCAATGTGTACCTTGCTGTCAATTTCTTGTGTATGCCATTTTCTCTGCAAAAATGCAAAAATTATTTTGAGATATACTCACCTCCTCTATTAGGCCTTAAAACTTTAATATGATGTCCACTTTGTTTCTCTACAAGAGCCTTAAAGTGGCAGAATTTCTCAAACACTTACACTCTTATATTTCAAAAAATAAACCCAAGTTTTCCTTGTGTAATAATCAATAGCAGTCAGCATATAATGGCTTCTTGCTAGTGATGGTGTTTCCATTGGTTCACACAAATCTGAATGAACAATTTCTAAGGGTGCCTTTGCCCTTATTTTCTTTCCTCGTGGAAAGTTTTTCCTGTGTTGTTTTCCCAAGATGTAGCCTTCACATAGGCTGTCTAGTTTCTCAATCAATGGTAATCTCTTTACCATTCCTTTCCTATGCAACAAATTCAGACCTCCAAAGTTGAGATGTCCAAATCTCAAATGCCATAACCACTTTTCATCCTTTACTTCTCTTTGGAATGTCTCTTGTGTCACTGCTTTCATTTCAGCTCCTTTCTTCAAATATGATCTCATCCTGAGAGGGAACATTATGTTCCTTGTCATCTTCACTTGTGCAATGCATTTCTTTTTTTGTGGTTTATTCATGATGGTGCATACATCATCTTCAAAGAAAACATTGTACCCCTTTTGAATGAGTTGTCCAATGCTCAAGAGGTTACACTTCATATCAGGCACATAGTATACATCTCATATGGATCTTCCTTCTCCCTTCTTTTTTAGAACATTCACTCTGCCTTTTGCCATGACAGAGACCTTACTGTCTATCTACAATGTTACTTGAGACTTTACATTTTCATCTAACATGGAAAACATGGAAATTTTTCCAGTCATATGGTTGCTACATCTTGAATCTAGAAACCATATATCTTCATTCTTTTCTTCTTCAGCCATATTACATGCTAAAAACAACTTATCTTGACTGATATTTTCTTTGGTAAAACTAGCACTGGGTCTATTACCCATGTTACACTGTTTCTTCCTACATTCATTGGCATAATGGCCATACTTCTTACAGTAATGAAATTGGACTTGGGATTTATCATACCTTTGTCCATGTGCTTGAATTTTTCCACCTTGCTAGCTGCTGCCTTGGCCTTGGTTTTGATTTTGATTGTTGTCCCTTCCACTTGCAGGGTTTTTTTTTCCTCCTTTGTTTTGGCTTCTGCCTCTTCCTTTTCCTCTGTAGTTTCTTCTGCCTTGACCTCTTCCTCTTCCAAAGGACATTTGTGTTTTGAAGGCATGCTCCAAAGATGAGTCTGCATTTCTACCCAATCTTTGTTCATGTGTCATCAGTGATGCATGAAGCTTAACAACTAAAAAATTCGAGAGATCCTTTGTGTCTTCAAGGGTTGTGACTATCACATCAAATCTTGAGGGTAAGCTACTCAATACTTTATCCACTATCCTACTTTATTCAAGTGTCTCTCCATGAGACCTTATCTGGGTAACCAACCCAATCACATGTGTGAAGAATGAGTCTATGTTATCAGACTCTTTCATACAGAGAGTTTCAAAGTCTCTCCTCAGCAATGGTAACTTTGCTATCTTCACCTTTTCTATACCTTGATAGGAAATCTAGAGGGTATCCCATGCATCCTTGGACCTATTAGCTACTATTGTCCTTGAAAACACACTCTCATGCACTACTTGATGCAGATAGTAGAGGGCTTCTGAGTCCTTCTTCCTATTTCTCTTCAAAAAATATTCTCTGCCTATGTTAAGGCATTAAAAGAATTTTCATCTACTGGTTCATCCAAACCATCTTCAACAAGCTCCCATAAGTCTTGAGAGGCAAACATGGCTCTCATGGTGATTGCCCAGTAGTCATAGTTCTTCCCATTGAACTGTGGGAGTTGAGTGTTTCCAATACTCATGCGTGTGTTGGCTCCTGCCATGGTTGGCACTCTGAATTATGCTCAAATAACTTCTCTATGTTTTTAAATAAATTGTCTCACTATTTAAGAGATAAATTCTATCTTCAAAAGAGACTTCTCTGGACTACACTTTTTAAACAAACTTAAAATTATGTTTCTAAGAAATACCTTAGACTTTTTCTTTGCCTTCACTCTGCTGGAGAACTGCTTCAACAAATTCCTTCCTTCAGCTTCTTTGAAAAAATTTAAAGAGCCTAGACAAGCTCTGGTACCATGTTGGAATTTCCGAATATTTCAAAACACATACAGAGGAATAAAAAATAATTCCTCCTCTCAACATAGAAATTTAAAAAAAACTTGCTGGACAGAGATGACATACAACTATTTCATTAAGCTTGAAAAAGTATTACAAAATGGTTCTTCCACTGAAGTGGCATTTACAAAATGTTGAACTACTATGAGACACAGTGTCCAAAAACTCTTTCTATGTGTTTCACAAAACACACACACGGTTCTTACAAATCTATGTTTTCAACTTCACTATGTTCTGTCTTTGGACACACAGTTAAAAAAAACAATACATAGACATTGTATCTCTTCTCTCTACTATTTTCGTATTCAGCATTACAAATAAACCTTCGGGCTATACTTTTATATGGCACAACATTTTAAAAACAAAAACATAAAAATAAAACTATGGAGATAAATATATTATAAACTTACAAAGTTTATAATATATATTATAACTCATATATGTGAAATAGCCATAGTCTAAAGACTTTATTGTGGTGTTATAACAAAACAAAACATATCAAAACATTTCAATGCAATAAGTTTTAGACCTTTAATACTCCTGCCGCAATATAAAATTTTAATCAAAGTATATAGGCCATAGGCCCAGATTTCAAACAAACATTAAACCAAATCGCAATGGATTTCACGTACCAAATTTCCCCTATGTTAGCAAGCCCAAAATCCGCGCAATCAGCCTCCCATTGGCTAGAGATGGGGCTCGCCAGAACTCAAATTAAATATAAACCAAAATTTTAAGAAATTATCACGTACCACTTTGGCTCCATGACGTCATGCCAAAAACTTGCGCGATACAACCTGATTGGTCCACGTAGCATTGGTGTGCTGGCAATGGGACCAAATTATTTCTATGGTGTAGCATCTCTAAATGAGCGCGATAGATTTCTATTGGTTTGCTAGAGATGACGTGGTTTCTCTACTAGCAAATGGGGTCCACTATGACGTGCCCCATTCAAATAAAAAACTTTTCCGCGCGAATCAAAAATTTGTGGTTGGTGAAGGTTTTAAAGCGTAGCATAACAGAGTTGAATGCAACTATGGTTGCGTGGTCAGACCCACGAAAGATTAAATTGCGAACGTAGAACAATGGCTAAGGCCATCAATCAAAAACCACGAATTTGTAGGCTCACTTAAACCAATGTTAAACGTACGATGGTGTGCACTCAACCAAAAGCAAAAACTCAAAAATAACAGCTCTGTTGTACCTTCTTCTCCATTGTGCAGAGCAGGAGTTGAATTTAAAAAATTTAACACATTTGAATCAATATTTTGATTCCCTCTCATTTCTTGTTTCCTACCTTCATGTGAACTTAATGATGATATGGAGGGATATCCACACTCTCATTGTGCTAGTGTACAATTTAATACAAAGAAAATCAATCACATGAATATTTCCCATGTGAGGAAATATGGAAGAAAATTTTTATTCAATTCTGCAATATGTTGTATGCACATTTAGCTTCACTTCCAAGGCTTAGTTATCTAATGGTGAAAAACTCATGGTAATGTAAATTGGTTCATTAACGGTCCAACACGTTTTTTTTTTTTTTGGTTCTGGTATAATTTTATATCTTTGGCTCATATGATGATACTCTTCATCATCATTGACACTGACTCAATTCCACAGTACTGACCAATACCATATGTTTACCCAGAATATATTTTCTTCTATGTTTTAATGTAATGGAAACTTGAAATTTCGTATAGAACGTTACTTTTTGTCAGCGTTATAGTTAGCCTAGTTCTCCTACATCAGTACAACTATATTTTATTATGAACTTGTTCTGGTATCTCAATGTAAAATACAGTTGAAACGATTTCTTTATATTAAGGTTAATATATATAATTTACCTTCTTAAATTTAGATTCATAATGGTCAAGTGATTGTTTCCAGAATCTAATATTCTTCACCCATTGTTATTACTTACGATAGTTACAGATTACCTCAGTTCTATTCTTATATAATTAAGCCACTAATTTTCGTGTTAGTAACATCCATACAATAGTAATAATATCTCTGCGTAATGTGAATGACAAATATTTCATTTATACTTGATCCCTTCTTGTGGAATGTAGTTCATTCTTTATCTTCTATTGTGTTATTTTCTATATAAATATATGCATAATAAATAGGTTTCTTCTTTATGCTCAATAACCCCATATAACACTAAATTCCTGGACCATCATCATGAAATACATGCATTCCATCCACCCACACATATCCACCACTAAGAATAATTCCAAATTTTTCTCTTAATATATAATATGCATTATGATTACTAACAGGATAGTATTTGTTAATTGACTATCAACATATAATTGGTTCTTTGGAGGTGTTTTCTTTCTCACACCAATCCATTCCCTATATATTAACTGCTCAGAGTTACTACGATCACAATATTATTATAAAAGGAGATTGTAATACTACGACCGACACACTAGCTTAATATATATAGATGTTTATGTCAATTATATTAATAAAATAGAGTTACATATACACATTAGGTATTGTCTCAAGATAGGGAAGCTATATTGGATGCACAATAAGTTGGTTCAGAGAATATCTCAACCACACACCAAACAAGGAACCTAGATTTAGCTAACTCCTATGGAATAGTTACAGACTCTATACATAGAAACAATCACAACTGAGACAAGTAGGAATTACATTTTCTAACACACCCCCTTAATGACTACTTGTCTCGATATCCATCTACAAAATCTACATCAGGTCATGTTTGGTAATTACACTTTGTACCTTGTTCATGCAATTGTCGATGTCCATATAAAGGAATAGCCATCTAGCGGAATGCATGGGTTCCCAATTGCTCCAACTTCCAATCTACTAGGAAGTCCTTCACATATATGGTTCACCCAACCTCTCGATAAACTCTCCTTAGATATAAATTTCACCTCATGGAGTCTAAAACCAATATGACCCACCCAAGTGTATCCATCCCACATGACACACTCTTCCATGGTGTTAAAAATCTCTAACAGAGGGAACATATGACAAAGGGGTATGCATACCTCTCTGGGTCTTATAGCATGTACAAACAATAAATTACATGTAGATTTTCTCTAATTAATAATTGTGACTCATACTCTATCATGGTCATCAGTCTATTATACAAACATAAACAAACTTTGACTACATCATTCATATGCTAGAACACACCACTACTTTGGCTTTGTACTTTGAGTCTTTGGCATCTTCATTTTTTACTTTGGCATGTTGTTCTACAAATTCTAGTTGTGCTCAAACATAAGAAAAGGATATGTCTATTAGTCATCACTAATTTTTGCCTTTGTAGATGACTAAATGCTTATCCTAGATTTCTAGAAACAAAATTCAAGAATCTCGTGAGCTCTAGAAATCTCACTACCTTCATTATCCTTAGGATAAATTTTTCATTGTTCTACCACTCTATCAAGGCATGGATAGTCTATCACTCCCAGAAGACTAAATCATGGACTTATGTCACTGATTCTCACTATGTTTCCCACCTCTAACCTTACAACTTTGTTTTGACTGGCCTAACCCTTCCACCTACACCTTGGATTTCCAAGTAGCCCAAAACGTTTCCCCTATTCATCAAGTGCCTCAAGCAGTGATGATTTTGAACTACCTTTCTAGGCTCTTTAGATAAATCAAAGTTATCAGTTTCTAGGATTGCAATGCATTAAAGTTGGTCAAAACTGGGTTTTACACCAAACCCCGATTCAAGAATTTAGCCAAAGGCCAAGTCCATAAGGCCTCCGAGTAGGTCATGTAAGGTCTCCTAGGTTATTCATTATTTTGGTTTTCCACAACTCACTGTTTTACAGGTGCCCAAAGATAAAATCAAATGAAAAAGAAGGTGAGCTCATGATTTTCCAAAGGGTATCAAAAATCCTTCAAGGAAGGACCTCCTAGATCAGAGCATAAAGTCTGCAAAAAGGACAGTTGCCTATCTTAAAGAATTTCTATAGGAATGGTTTATGATGTTTATCAGCATAAGAAAGGCAAAGTGAGAAGCCAAACTCCTTAAGGAAAGTCACAGCAGAAGAGAAACAACATGCCTAAGTAAAAAAATAATATCAGTGGTTTTTTGTAACTAATTGGCACAACAGGTGTTTCCCAGTAAGGAATCCATGAAAAGGATCACAAAGACAAAGATGCAACAACATCACATAACATAGATCGAAGATTTATTTTGAGAGACCTCCTTAATGATGGAAACCACAAGTTTGAAGGATGATGTCAGATGGTCACCTCTATGGCTTGTCAAAACAATAGTTTCCACTGCACCAAGGGAGAAATTCTAAGAATATCAGTGAAGGCTACTCAATTTTTTCAAGTACAGTCAAAGGATTGTAAAAAGTAGTAGGAAGAAGAAGAAAGTTTCCTTTTCAAAAAAAGACCCACCAAAGAAACATTTTTATGCTTAGGGTCATCACCTAACAAAGAAAAGGAAAATATCAGCAAAACAGATGAAGGATCAAAAGTAAACATTAGTCAAGGTGAGTTTCTGTTTTTAGTTCTTCAAGGGTATAAAAGCATCACAGATATCATCACTCAACACCATTTTTTTATCTGCAAAATGAGTGGAATGATTTCATGATTTTCAGATTTTTCTAGCAGATATACGGGAAAAAAACCTTTGTGCTATGCTCCTGAAAGGCTGCTATACGTGCCTATGCACGCTGCCTGTGTATTTTTCAAAGGGACATTGCATGCCTACGTAACAGTGCTACGTGTAGGACCATAGCCCGACTTGACTGCATGCACAACTGCCTGACACTACGCTCTTTTGCATGTAGGAGCTGACCCGATAATTACCTGGGTGCTACATGCAGGGGCGTGCAGGAGCTACCCGAAAAACTAAAGTTCCGTGTTGGTCCCTTCAACAGCGTGCACAACCACTCGACACTCCATCTGCCCGATACCTCGTGTAGAGGCTACCCGACCCGACAGCCTGCGCTGTGCTCCTATCCATTCAGGGTTGCCCAAGAGGACCCGACTACCCATTTAGGCCTCACTTGTGCTATGCTCCCGCACTACATTTAGGGAAAACTCGACAAGTCATGCAAAAGCCACCCGACTGACCCATGTTGTGTTCCTGTGTATTGTGGCTTTATTTGTGAGAGTTTTGAGAGGTATTTAGACATTTTCTACCTTTTCCTATTATCTAAAAATAAAATTATAAAGAAATTTTAAGGGTGAACTTAAAGAAAGAGGAAAAAACCCTAAAGTAAGAAAGGTTAGGTCCCCATGTTTGCAAGCATTGCTGATTGAAAAGCACCCATCCAGCTACGTGATGAAAACACATCGAGCCCAAAGGTGTCCTTCTTCACTCTTATTTTCCCCTACAAATTTGTAGATCATTGCCTTCCTCATTAACCTCTCACTTTCCCTCTCCATATCCTTTCACAAACAGTGTCCAGGGTTTGTTTTCAAAGGAAAGAGTAAAGGAAAAAATGCCTAGAGAAGGCAGTGTTGACAGTGACGAGAGAGGCCAAACGCCTAGAGAACAGTAGAGGAAGGGTGGGAAATCAAATAGGTTTGAGCCTGTAAACACTAAAGAATTGACAACCTCTCCTACTATAGTTTCATATTTCCAAGAGGTAGGATACTATGACTTCCATGAAAAAGTACAAAGAGTCAAAATTCACCCTGAGTTGACCAAAATTTTCATCCTAAACCTCCATGGAGACCATGTACATTTAGCTAGAGTAAATTTTGAATTATCCCCCAATATAATTTCCATGGCCACTCGAATACCTTACATGGGATAAAAGTGGTTCAAACAAGTGAGTTTGGATTTAATCCATTACCATCCCTTTTTGAAACCAAGGTACCAAGTTGATTGGAACACCATCTTTCCTTTCTCCCATCTCTTGGAAAGATATGCCCCTCTAATGAAAGTCATCATGAGGTACTTCACCTGTGAGGGTAGGTTTTCCAAGATCTATTCCTACCACATAAGACTACTCATGCATTTCACTAGGGCCAAGCTACTACATTTACCCTACTACATTCATAAAATTACTGACAAAATGTCATCCATTGTGCGAACGAGACATCCTTCACAGAAAATGCAAAGTATTTTCCACCATTCCCTCATAAAAATGATTATGTTGCATCAATTATAGCAATAGGGTATCCCATGGGAAGTTTTCATCGCCCATGGTGTTTTCACAAATCCACAGCCTCTTCCTCTGCAAATTTTACCCTCATCATCCCATCCACCTTCCTCCACTCCTCCATCACCCCCCACTGACCATGATTCATCCTCTTCACATGAATCCTCTCCCCAAACAAACCTCCCTTTTTCACTTTCTCCTAAAGCCTCAAAACAAGAAGAAAGTGTTGAAGAACATGAAGAAAGCAGTGACAAAGAGGAACGAAGCAATGGCAAAGAGGAACATGGAAGTCAAGAATAAAATGACAGTCAAGAGGAAGAAACAAATAATGAGGGAGAGGAAAATGAAAGTGAAGAAAGTGATTATGATGAGGAAGAGGACAAAGAAGAAAGTGTTGATGAGGAAGAATGAAGTGACAAAAGGGAAAATCACAGCCAAGAAAAAGAAGACAGTGATAAGGAAGAGCACAGTAACAAAGGCAGTGAGCCTAATGATGAATAAGAAACCAATGAAATTCCAAGGACAAAGGAATATTTTGATGAACAAAATAGTGATGACAAAGATGAAAACAGTGAGCTAGAGAGTGGAGAAAAGGAAAAATAAGACAATGATAAGGAAGAGGGCAGTGACAAAGGCAGTCAGCCAAAAAGTGAAACAAGAAGACAGAGGTAGTGAGCCAAATATTGAGGGAGAAACATATGAAGAACAAATTGAGACAAGTGACAGTCATGAAGAATAAAATAACAGTCAAAATGAAGGATAAACTAATGAAGATGCCTCTAACAGTGACCCCATAGAAAATGTGAGCAATGATATATAGATTGAAGATGATGGAAAAGAAGAGGCAAATTATGAAGACAAAGATAATAGTGAGAAAAGGCAGATGAAAGCAGTGATAATGAGGAGTCAAAATATGAAAACAATGAAGATGCAGAGACAAAGGCAGAGTTTGAAAGTGAAGACAGTGGGCCAAACAGTGAAGGGGCTAATGACAGTCATAATGAAGAAATTATAATGACTAATAGCCCTAAAAATAGTGACAGCAATGATCCCATGAACTCAAAGGGCAACCAAGAGGATGAAAATGCACCAAGCAGTAATGAAGACACCTCTAACCATGACAACAAAGAAAATGAGAATGTAAATGATAATGTTGTAAACATAGATGATGACAATGCAAAAGACATGGAAGAGGATGACAATGATGAAGATCATGGTAGTGATACTAGTATGGGAGAAAATGAAAGTGCCTCTCAAGACAAAATTCAAGAACAAAAGGAAGAAGACACACATGTAGGGGTCATTAATGAGGAGAAAATCAGTCTTGAGGTCACCAAAGATGAAATGAAACATGTTAGATCTTGTACTCTCACATATCAAAGAGGATCAAGGCAAGTGTTTTCTGCCTCAAAAAGGCAAGGGACCTTGCCATCTATTTTAGCTCAGCCACTGGACAAAGGGAAGAAAAAGGTAAGAGATGAAGTAGAAGACCATGATGTAGAGAGGGATTTTGAGATCATCCAGGTAGATAGTGATGAAGAGAATGAGGAAATAATTACAAACATGCTCCTCCAGGACATAAATGAACAAATCAAAGACCTCCAAGCACATTTAGGTAGGGCCAAGAGCATAAATGATGTCCTCAACTTGGAAAATAGGCAGATGGGAGCACAATTGGCAATCTATAAAGCTAGAGCCCTCAAGTACAGGAGAGAAGCTCAAGGTGCATAGGTGAAGTTGAAAGAGATCATGGGCACTTATGAAGAGAGTGAGGATGAAGAAGGTCAAACTAGAAGGAGACCTAGAACTATGGGTCTAAGAAAAGCAATGGCAAAGCAGAGGGAAGAAGAATCAACCCAAGTAGAACAAATTTCTCTTCATGAACTCCTTGCAATATAAATTGAACATGATAGGGAATCATGGCTTGAGAGGGCCAACATACACCTTGAGGCCAAGTTATAAAAGGCTAACAAAGACTTGGATTTACAAAGAAGAATGACTAAGCATTATGCCCAAAGAAACCAATTTGCATGGGAAAAACTCAAAAAGGCCCAAAATGAGATCCAAGCACTAAAAGAGGAAAATATCCAAGCTAACCTTAGTATTTTGGTCCAATATTCTCTATAGGTCTCTAAAAACCCATGAGGCACACTTTCACCAAATTTGGGAGAATTTTGACATTTTTTTGTTTTTTGCAAATTTTGAGGCTAGGAGCACAGCACACCTGGTGCTACACTCTTTTTTAGAGCATCTTCAGGAGGAAAGTATTGTATTTTTTGGTTCCTCATAACTCATATAACATGCTCACAAGGTTTCATATCAATTGGATCTGTTTTGGTCCTCCAAAAGGGTCAAAACCACCCACTTTTTCATCATTTTGCCTACTTTTCAGGACATGTGTTGCGCTCCTACTAGTCTTGGAATTTTCAATTTTTGAATATTTTTCAGAGGTCAGATCAGTGAAGGAAGGGTTGATCTATAAATTATACTTCAAGGGCTTTCCAATGAGCCATCATGGGGCCTTTTCCAAGATTAGGAAGACCTTCAAAGGACTGTTGTAAGAAGACCCATTTTTCCTATTCCTGTGCTACGCTCTTGGCATGAAATTCATTTAAAAAAAATAGTGTTGCGCTCCTATGGTTAAAAGTAAAAATGTGCATTTAGTTAGTTTTAGGAGGTTTTTTAGAGCCTAAAGGTCAATCTATTTGCTAAAAATGGCCATAAAGATATTTATTTTAGATATTTTGTGCCTTGGGCCTTGCAAGGTCTCAAGGACAATATAGATACTTCTGATTATCCAATAGATTTCAAGATACTCTATTAGGTTTTTCTCCTCCTTTCTTGTTATATAGAGCATGAGGATTCATTGTAAATGTTGGCATTTGATTATTTTTTAGAGCAATACATGGTTCTTTGAGGTTGAAGATCAATTTGGTTTTGTGGAGCTTGTGGATCATTTGCCTTGATTGATAATGATGAAGGCTTGCTTGCAAGATCCCTAAGTTTATTTAATGATGATGTATCTCTAGATTTGTTAATTTTTCCTTGTTTATCATTGTGTCCATATTTCTATGTTGTAATATCTTAGAAAAGTATAGGCTGTGAAATGTTGTTTGAGGCACCTCAGTCCTCCTGTTTGCTATTGTCTTTATGTTTTCCTCTGCTGGGTTAGTTTAAGGAATTCTTAGTTGTTCCTTAGGCCCATATAAGCTTGTTTATTTCATCATTGGATTTATATTCTAGTTTAAAAATATTATTTATGCTAAGCCCTGCTTATTTTATGCTATCTAAACTCTGTCTTAAAATCTCTCTTTGATGTATTGATTGTGAGGTTAAGTCAAAGAGGTCTTGTTTCGATATTTCCCTTTGTACATGCTTATAAATTTGCCTGAAGTTTCTTTATAACTTGATTTATGATGTTTAGGAGTTCCCTCTTCATGGATTAAATTTATTTGTGATCTTAAATGTTTTCTAAAGCTTGAAGGTGGAATCACTAGAAGTTAAATGAGTTTCTTGCCTTCTATATTTCATTGGAATTATGTATCTTGAATGTTTATTGGTTTAAGTATTGTCATTGAGTAAATGGTGTGCCCTATCTCATGATTATTATCTTTTCTTATCAGTATTTAAGACCTTCTTGTTCATAGGTATTTGAAAAAGGATTCTTAACTTCCCTTTTCCCTACCTAGTTTCCCAAACTTCATGTCCATCTCACCTCACCCATAAACTTTAATGATCCATTGACTACACTATATTTTCCCTGTGATGTACCCCGATTCACTATTGAGATATCAATGACTTCATAGACTCCATAGTCTAGTGTTTGATAACCCCTCATTCCAGCTATCCTATTTAATCGTCTTACCCAACCAACCAAACAAACAAACCCTACACATAACCACTAGCCTAAAATCAACCATCTAAAGCGAACAAGTTTACATCCTTCACACAACATAGAGAGAGCCCTCTTTGAGTCCAGGAAGGCTAGGTCCTAGGACTCCAAAGAATGGTCTGATGTTACCCTGTGCATTTGGTCGACCAATCTGCTAAATCATAGGACCCTAACATAATGGTGATCACGGCGAAACCGATTAGATAGTAGCCTAAGAAACTCCTATAGACTCATTCAACACTTAGTTAAACTTTGAAATCATGTGATTTGTAATCACCTCATCACTATCACTAACACAATGGTGACCATGATGGAACCTCTGGGTCAGTGACAATCTAAGTATCCCTTAGGACTTCAGAAACCCTTGTCAAATCATAGAGAACTCAAGTTGTCAGCCATAGAGTAGATCCTAGTTGTTTCACCATCCTAGAAAAATGATGACCCAGCTATAGTACACTCATAGAAATCTTAGAGTTACTTAAGAGAACTCAGAAAACCCCAAAATATTCCTAGATTGGTTTTTGTCATTTATTGGTGGTGGACCATAGACATACATCCTCAAAACAAATTAAAAACACACACTTGGAAACTCCACTTGCCTTCAGTAGGCCTTCTCACTTCGCTAGCATCCATAAACTCCCTTAGGATTGTGTCAAATCAGCCCCAAAAGTTTAGATATCTAGTCACACATTGTGTGAGTTTAGAAAAAACTAAGAGAGGTAAAATTTTCAAAAAAGTTAAAAAACTTTCAGCCTCTCTAAATTTTGAATTTGAAATTCGGCTTCACGAAGAATCAGTACCAGATCTCATCTGGACCAAAACCATCCTACTATAGTTGATGATCCAGAAAGGATTTTGTGGCAAACTTCTGAAACTAGAAACTCAACTACTGTTGGAACCATTCATAAAGCATGCTTTGTCACTTAACAACTCACATCCTTGTAAGAGTCTCAGTTTGACTTGCACCGTACGAGAAACCTTTTCAGAACCAAATCACACAGTGAGATTGACCATACTGACCTCGAGCCCATAGATTTGCAGCAGATTTCTAGTAGAGAAGCCTCTCCTTCCACCCCACCTTATTTCTAGATTCTCCACCACTTCAACTCTTTCCATACCAAATCTGCTCAGAATCAGTCTGTTGGTCCTAGAACTTCCACCACACTCATCCATACCACCATTGTGCAAACCACCCCACTTCATCCTACACCTCCCCTCACAAACCCTCCACTTGTAAATCCACCATTAGGTACTATCATGGCAGCTTGTTATGCTCCCCTAGTTTTACCACAACCTTTGGTACCTTTTGCCAAATGACTACCAGTCCAGAATCCCTCACTTTATCGGGGCTGAATCTACCACTGCCAAACAACATGTAGATAGAATAAATGATGTTTTTGAAAACATGGAATTAGAAGAAGAAACCATGAAGATGAGGATGTTTGCCCAAAGCCTAGGAGGAGAAGCTAAAAAATGGTTTAAGAACTTGACTCCCAACAGCATACATGATCTCCCTTCCCTTTACCAAACTTTCATAAACAAGTGGGAAATCAAGAAAAACCCCCTCCAAATTCTTTCTGAATATAATAATCTTAAGAGGAAAGCAGGGGAAAGTGTCCAAGATTATTGCACCAGGTTTAACAGTGTCTACAATTCCCTCCCACCTCATATGAAACCCCCACTAGGCCTAACCTTAGCTAAATTTCTGGAATTTTTTGACCCATACATGGCCTATCAGCTAAGAGAAAGAGAGCCCCTAACTCTAGAAGACATGAAAAAGGGAGCTATAAGTGTAGAGGCCAACTTAAATGAGAAGAGAGCTAGGTTGAGATCAGAAAAGAGGGTAACCTACAAAGATGAAACCATGCCCTTAGCCTCCTCATTTGGTTACAAAATTGACAACCTACTTAGAACCATGGATAGAATGATGGAGATAATAAACATAAATGAAAGAGCACCTCCTAGGTAGAACCAATCAAATCCCTAAAGTATAAACCATAATCAGAACTTCAGAAGAGACCCACCCCAAATAAGACAAAGGGAAAATGATCAACAAATCAGGCGACCCTTCCAAGATAACTATGTAGATGAAGGGGAAAGAGATATTGAACAACTGGATGAAAATCACCTAAAATTAATAGGCTCTGATAACGAGGGTGATGTTTTTCTCACAGAATAAGAACAAGGTTTCTTCTCCTCGGATCTAAATGAAAAAAGCTATGAAGACTCTGAATACTGTGAGTTGGGATTGGAAAACGCCATAATGGAATTCCATAGGCAATATGATCTTAGGAGTAAGAAAATCCAAGACAACTCCAAGAAGAAAAACTTAGACACTGCTGTTAGGAAAACCCCTGAAAACATTCTTAAAAGAACAACAGACAATACCAACACCATGGCTAAGAAAAATGATCCTAACAAATACAAAACTAGCCAACCAAGTGGTGACATAAGCTGCCCTATTACCTCTACTAGTGGCTCTGAAACATTTTTATTGTCTAAAGCCCCAAATCAAAATCAACAAATTAAAAATGTAGAAAAATTTATGGCTAGTAAAGTTGATGTAAATATGTCTAAAACACAAGTACCTTTCAGTTTTGAAGGAGATATTGCTAAAATCAAGATAACCATACCTCTCACTGAATTGGTAACTCAAGATATGTAAAGGTCCCAAGCTTTGAAATTTCTGAACATAGGGAATGATACTAATACTCTACACTTGGCTGATGACACACCTGAACTGTTTTTTGGACCCAAAATAGAAGGAAAATGTCAAGAAGGAGTCATTCCCCCTTTCTATATCAGCCTAAACATACATGAAAAAATCTTACATAATGCCACGCTAGACTCCGGTGCCTCTCACAATCTTATGCCAAAGGTTTTGATGGAGATATTAGGCCTAGAAATAACTAAACCTTACAAAGACTTATACTCTTTCAATTCGAGTAGAGTCAAGTGTTTGGGCCTAATCAAGGACCGTTGTGTAAATCTGGCACAAGTACCAGCTAAAAACCTAGTTATGGACATATTAGTGGCAGATATTCCCCCTAAGTATGGCATGCTTTTGTCCAGATCATGGGGAGCCAAGCTTCAAGGGAACCTTCAACTAGACATGTCCTATTCTACCATCCCTTTTTTTAACTAGATAAGGAGATTATATTGAGAGTCATACATGAAGTGTATGGTTAGCAATCAAGAAAGGCCAAACAATACACCACTTTATTCCATACATTAGGTCTTGCTTATTTTATTTTACATACCGAAGGAGACTTTGATGAGCATCTAAATAAATTTGTAACACATTTAGACATATTACAACAGCCAAGCCAATCTATGAATGAAGAACTTAACAACCAAAACTGTGACAACCCTGAAACACGACATCATGATAAAACTAAGCTTGACTTTCTGCAAACTGAAAATGAGATTTTAAAAACAAAAATTAGTTTAGTATATGAAACAGGTTGTTCAAGTGAAGGACAAACCCGAAAAGCACAATTGTCTCCTTTTTCCAATCTAGAAGTACTAAAATACCCTCACAAAACAAAAATCTTTGGAAATTTGGATCAAGATAGTCTTATGTTTTTGCCTTACATAGATACTTCATCATCCAAGAGTTTTGTCCCTTCAGAAGAGTTGTTAACTCCCAAAAATATTGCTACGGATCCCAAAGAAGTATCTGCTAACACTGATGTAGAGGATTATAGTATGGGTAGTCTTGAAAAACTCGAAATTATTGAATTATCTAGAATTTTGTCACTACACACAAAACAGAAAAATAAAAGTCTGTGCAAAAAGTTTCAAGACACTTGTGTATGTGAGGATGCAAGCTTAAAACTTATGACACAGAAATTGTTCTAAGAAACCCTCCTTTCAAGAAATACCATGAGAACCTTGAAAAATGTATGTCACTTAGAAATAAGGCAAAAGGACATAGGCTGTGTATAGAATTTAGGTGCCTAGATCAACCCTCCCTAAGAAACAAATACCCTTTTTCCAAGATAAATCATACTTTACAAAGGATAGGAGTTTCTAACAAGATGTCTTCACTTGGTAGTGTTTTAGATAACCATCAGATGATACCACTTCAGATCAATCAGGATGAAGACATTTTTCAAATTCCTTGGAGAAACTACATATTTGACCAAATGCTTCCTGGGCTAAGGAGTGCTGAAGACACCTTCCAAAGAGCCATAGCCCCTGTTTTCAATTTCTTCACTATGGTGTACATCGATGACATCATCATTTGTTTTAAAGATGATAAATAATACCTTTTCTACCTAAGAAATATCTTTGATTGAAACAATTTTAAGAAGCAAAGCTCAGAGTGGAAATATCAAGGAAAGCATGGGTTGTTTGAAAATTTCTGTAGAAATCCTTGTACCATGTTTTCAAATGGAGGTAACTATGTTCTTTGTTTACAAGAGCTGCGACAAAGAATGTTAGGAGATCCTTTTGAAGACAGGATTCTCAAATACCATTAATATAAAAATCCTTATTCTTAGGCCTTCACACATTGTACATACCATTGTTTGATGAAAGGCCATAAAGAGAAAAACATAAAAATAGAAAAATAGAAAAAGAGGGCAGATTTGAAAAGAAGGTAAAACCCCATACCCAAAAAAAATAGTGATACTGGAAGCGTGCAAGCCTAAATGCCACTACTTGTTCTAAAATAATGTCTTGTTCAGTCATCTATCCTAAACATGGCTAATCATGTTTTAAATTTATTGTTGATACGTTAGTGAAAGAGTACTAGTCAATTCATTTAAGCTTGACCTGTCGAAAGAGAATAGATTAGGAATGAAAGATACTGGTTCCACATGCTTAAATCTGAACCAAAGAGAAGGATAGGGATGACTAACTAATGATGAAACCCAACCCTTAATGCCTTCTGATTTTGGTTTTTTATGAAATAATGTTTGTGTGCAGCTTGTCTCAATGCCACAACTCATGATGAATCAAATTGTCTAATCCTGGTTCAAATCATGTTTTCAATTTCATGTCAATAGCTTAGATAATGAAGTCTGTCATATTGCTTAATCTTGACATTCAAATAGTCTAGGTAGAGAATAAGAAGAGTTCACTAGCATAATCTGAACTCTTGCAATAAATAAAGTGTAGAAGTAGATAGTTTTTTTTTTTTGCTTTTAAAAGAAAAGGATGTCAAGGGTCTGCCAGTTCAAGTGCACCCAAGGAATAAAATATGTTAGGATAATAGGTTGAGTAGGTAAAGATGAATTTGAGCTAATCATGTTTTCATATTATTAAAATCACAACTTCAAAGAATAAGCAGCAAATGAAAGAAGAAAATTATGCCCAATGGATAAGGCACTCGTCTTCATAAATCAAGATATCTCAAGTTCTGGACATATCTTGAAAAGGAGCTGCCCTCCACAAGAGGAGCCACTATTAGTCATTAGTAATTTTTGCCTTTTTAGATGAATAAATTCTTATCCTATATTTCCAAAAACAAAATTCAAGAATCTCGTGAGTTCTAGAAATCTCACTGCCTTCATTATCCTTAGGATAATTTTTTCAATGTTTTACCACTCTATCAAGGCATGCCAGTCTATCACTCCCAGAAGACCAAATCATGGACTTATGTCACTCATTCTCACCATTTTTTCCACCTCTGACCTTACCACTCTGTTTTGACTGGCCTAACCCTTCTACCTAGACCTTGGATTGAACTACCTTTCTAGGCTCTTTGGATTAATCAAAGTTATCATTTTCTAGGATTGCAATGCATAAAAGTTGGTCAAAACTTGGTTTTACAGCTTCAAACCCTGACTCAAGTATTCAGCCAAAGACCAAGTCCATAAGGCCTCCAACTAGGTCATGTAATGTCTCCTAGGTTATTCTTTATTTTTATTTTCCACAACTCACTGTTTTAGAGGTGCCCAAAGATGAAATCAAATGAAAAAGAAGGTGATATTATGATTTTCCAAAGGGTATAAAAAATCCTTCAAGGAAGGACCTCCTAGATCAGAGCATAAATTCTGTAAAAAAGATAGTTGCCTATCTTAAATCATTTCTGCAGGAATGGTTTATGATGGTTATCAGCAGAAGAAAGACAAGGTGAGAAGCCAAACTCCTTAAGGACAGTCACAGCAGAAGAGAAACAACATGCCTAAGTAAACAAATAATATCAATGGTTTTTTGCAACTAATTGGCAGATCAGGTGTTGCCTAGTAAGGAATCCATGCAAAGGATCACAAAGACAAAGATGCAACAAGATCACACAACATAAATTGAAGATTTATTTTGAGATACCTCCTTAATGATGGAAACCACAGGTTTGAAGGATGATGTCAGATGGTCACCTCTATGGCTTGTCAAAATAATAGTTTCCACTGCACCAAGGGAGAAATTCTAAGAATATCAATGAAGGTTGCTCATGTTTTTCAAGTACAATCAAAGGATTGTCAAAAGCAGTAGGAAGAAGAATAAAGTTTCCTTCTCAAAAAAACAACCAAAAAAAAAACATTTTTATGCTTAGGGTCATCAGCTGCCAAAGAAAAGGAAAATATCAGCAAAATAGATGAAGGATCAAAAGTAAACATTAGTGAAGGTGGGTTTTTTATTTCATTTTTTCAAGGGTATAAAAGCATCAAAAGTATCATCACTCAACACCATTTTTTCATCTGCAAAAGGAGTGGAAGGATTTCAGGATTTTTAGATTTTTCTGGCAGATATTCAGGCAAAAAACCTTTGTGGTATGCTCCTGAAAGGCTGCATTACGTGCCTATGCATGCTGCCTGTGTATTTTTCAAAGGGATGCTACGTGCTTGTGTAACAGTGCTGCACGCAAGGCCATAGCCCAACCCGACCGCGTGCATGACCGCCTAACGCTGCACTATTTTTCATGCAGGATCTAACTCGATAGCCTGGGCGCTATGCGTAGGGGCATGTAGGAGCTACCGACAGCCTAAAGCTGCGCGTTGTTCCATTCAATGGTGTGCACAGCCGCCCGACACTCCATCTACCTGACACCTCGTGCAGAGGATGCCCAACCAATAGCCTGCGTTGTGCTCCTATCCATCCAGGGTTACCGAGGAGGACTCGACTACCTGTTCAAGCCTCACCTACGCTATGCTCCTTCACTGCATTCAGCGCAAACCTGACAAGTCATGGAGAAGCCACCTGACTGGCCCATGCTGTGTTCCTATGTATTGTGGCTTCAGCTGTGAAATTTTTGAGAGGTATTTAGAAATATTCTACCTTTTCCTATTATCTAAAGGTAAAATTATAAAGAAATGTTAAGGTTGAACTTAATGAAAGAGGAAAAAACCCTAAAGGAAGAAAGGTGAGGTCCCGATGTTTGCAAGCATTGCTAATTGAAAAGCACCCATCCATCTACAAAATGAAAACACTTTGAGGCCAAAGGTGTCCTTATTCACTCCTCTTTTCCCCTCCAAATTTGCAGATCATTGCCTTCCTCATTAACCTCTCACTTGCCCTCTCCATATCCTTTCACATATAGTTTGGAGGGTTTGTTTTCAAAGGCAAGAGTAAAGGACAAAATGCATAGAGAAGGCAGTGTTGACATTGGCGAGAGAGGCCAAAGGACTAGAGAAGAACTGAGGAAGGGTGGGAAAGAAAATAGGTTTGAGCCAGTAAACACTAAAGAATTGACAACCTCTCCTACTTAGTTTCATATTTCCAAGAGGTAGGATTCTACAACTTATGTGAAAAAGTACAAACAGTCAAAATTCACCTTGAGTTGACCATAATTTTCATCCTAAACCTCCATGGTCACCAAGTACATATAGCTGGAGTAAATTTTGACTTATCTCCCAATACAATTGCCATGGCCACTGGGATACCTTGCATGGGTGAAAAATGGTTCAAACAAGTGAGTTTGGATTTAAGCCATTACCAGCCCTTTTTGAAACCAAGGTACCAAGCTAATTGCAAGACCATTTTTCCTTTCTCCCATCTCTTGGAAATATATGCCCCTCTAATGAAATTCACCATGAGGTACTTCACTTGTGAGGGTAGGTTTTCCAGGATCTATTCCTGCCAGATAAAACTACTCATGCATTTCACTAGGGCCAAGCTGCGACATTTCCCTACTACCTTTATGTTCAAAGGAGACATCCTTCACATCAAATGCAAAGTCTTTTCCACAATTCCCTAATCAAAATGATTGTGTTGCATCAATTAGAGAAACAGGGTATCCCATGGGAATTTTTCATCGCCCATGGTGTTTTCACAAATCCATAGCCTCTTCCTTTGCAAATTTTACCCTCATCATCCCATCCACCTTCCTCCACTCCTCCATCACCCCCCACTGACCATGATTCATCCTCTTCACATGAATCCTCTCCCCAAACAAACATCCCATTTTCACCTTCTCCTAAAGCCTCATAACAAGAAGAAAGTGTTTAAGAACATGAAGAAAGCAGTGACAAAGAGGAAAAAAGTAGTGGAAAAGAGGAACATGGAAGTCAAGAATAAAGGAAAAAGGAAAAAGAACACAGTGATAAGGAAGAGGGTAGTGAAAAAGGCAGTGAGCCAAAAAGTGAAACAAGAAGACAAAGGGAGTGAGCCAAATATTGAGGGAGAAATAGATGAAGAAAAAACTGAGACAAGTGACAATCATGAAGAAGAAAATGACTGTCAAAATGAAGGACAATCTAATGAAGATGCCTCTAACAATGACCCCACAAAAAATTCAAGCAATGATACAAATATTGAAGATGATGGAAAAACAGAGGCAGATTATGAACACAAAGATAGAAGTGAAGAAAAGGTAGATGAAAAAAGTCACAGTGAGGAGTCAAATTATGAAAAAAATGAAGATGCAGAGACAGAGGCATATTTTGAAAGTGAAGATAGTGGGCCAAATAATGAAGGTAGTGGGCCAAAAAGTGAAGGGGCTAATGACAGTCATAATGAAGAAAACCTAATGACTAATAGCCCTAAAAATAGTGACAAAAATGATCCCATGAACTCAAAGGGCAGCCAAGAGGATGAAAATGCACCAAGCAGTGATGAAGACACCTCTAACCATGACAGCAAACAAAATGAAAATGTAAATTATAATGATGCAAACATAGAGGATGACAATGCAGAAGACATGGAAGAGGATGACAATGATGAAGATCAAGGCAGTGATACTATCATGGGAGAAAATAAAAGTGCCTCTCAAGAGATCAGTCAAGAAAAAAATGAAGAATACACACATGCAGGGGTCATTAATGAGGAGAAAAGAAGTCTTGAGGTAACCAAAGATGAAATGAAACATGTTAAATCTTGTACACTCACTTATCAAAGAGGATCATGGCAAGTGTTTGCTTCCTCCAAAATTCAGGGGACCTTGCCATCTACTTTAGCTCAGCCACTAGACAAAGGGAAGAAAAAGGTAAAGGATGAAGTAGAAGACCATGAGGTGGAGAGGTATTTTGAGATCATCCAGGTAGATAGTGATGAAGAGAATGAAGAAAGAATTAAAAACATGCTCCTCTAGGACAGAAATGCACAAATCAAATACCTCCAAGAAAATTTAGGTAGGGCCAAGAGTATAAATGATGCCCTCGACTTGGAAAATAGGTAGTTGGGAGAAAAATTGGAAATCTATGAAGCTAGAGCCCTTAAGTATCGGAGAGAATCTCAAGGTGCACAGGTGAAGTTGAAAGAGTTCATGGGCACTTATAAAGAGAGTGAGGATGAAGAAGGTCAATCTAGAAGGAGACGTAGAACTATGGGTCTAAGGAAAGCATTGGCAAAGTAGAGGGAAGAAGAATCATCCCAAGCAGAACAACTTTCTCTCCACGAAATCCTTGCAATATAAATTTAACATGATACGGAATCATGGCTTGAGAGGACCAACATACACCTTGAGGCCAAGTTGGAAAAGGCTAACAAAGACTTGGATTTACAAAGAAGAATGAGCAAGCATTATGCCCAAAGAAACCAACTTGCAAGTGCAAAACTCAAAAAGGCCCAAAATGAGATCCAAGAACTAAAAGAGGAAAATAGAAAAGCTAACCTTATTATTTTGGCTCAAGATTCTCTACAGGTCTCCCAAAATCCATGAGGCATACTTCCACCAAATTTGGGAGAATTTTCAAAAGTTTTTTTTTGCAAATTTTGAGGCTAGGAGTGCAACACACCCGGTGATACGCTCTTTTTCAGAGCATATTTAGGAGTAAAGGCTTGCATCTTTGGGTTCCTAATCACTCATATAACATGTTCACAAAGTTTCAATTCAATTGGAGTTGTTTTCGTCCTCCAAAAGGGTCAAAAACACCCACTTTTTCATCATTCTGCCTACTTTTCAGGACTTGAGCTGTGCTCCTAACAGTCTTGGAATTTTCACTTTTTGAATAGGTTTTAGAGGTTATATTAGAGAACCTAGGGTATATCTATAAATTATACTTAAAGGGCTTTCCAATGAGCCATCGCAAGGCCTTTTCTGACATCAAGAAGGCCTTCAAAACACTGCTGTAAGAAGACCCATTTTTCTTGTTCCTGTGCTACGCTCCTGGCATGAAATTGATTTTAAGAAAACAGTGCTATGCTCCTGTGGTTGAAAAGTCAAAATGTGCATTTGGAAATTTTTACGAGGCTTTTCAAAGCCTAAAGGTCAATTTCTTTGCTGAAAATGGCCAGAAAGATATTTATTTTAGATATTTTGTGCCTTGGGCCTTGCAAGGCATCAAGGGCAATAGAGATACTTTTGATTAGCCAATATATTTCTAGATACTCTGTTATTTTTTTCTCCTCCTTTCTTTTTATATAGAGCATGAGGATCCCTTGTAAATGTTGGCATTTGATTATTTTTGAGAGAAATACATGGTTCTTTGAGGTTGAAGAGCAATTTGATGTTGTGGAACTTGTGGATGGTTTGCCTTGACTGATTATGATGAAGGCTTGCTTGTAGGATCCCTGAGTTTAGTTAATGGTGATGTATCTCTAGATTTGTTCATGTTTCCTTGTTTATAATTGTGTCCATATTTCTATGTTGCAATAGCTCAGAAAATTATAGGATGAGAAATGTTGTTTGAGGCACCTCAGTCCTCTTGTTTGCTATTGTCTTTATGTTTTCCTCTGCTAGTTTAGTTTAAGGAATTATTAGTTTCTCCTTAGGCCCACCTAAGCTTTTTTATTTCATCATTGGATTTATATGCTAGTTTAAAAATATGATTTATGGTAAGCCCTACTTATTTGATGTTATCTAAACTCTGTCTTGAAATCTCTCTTTGATGTATTGATTGTTAGGTTAAGCCAAAGAGGTATTGTTTCGATCTTGTCCTTTGTACATGCTTATCAGTTTGCCTCAAGGTTATTTATAACTTGATTTATGATGTTTAGGAGTTCCCTCTTCATGGATTAAATTTATTTTTGATCTTAAATATTTTTTAAAGCTTGAAGGTGGAATCACTAGAAGTTAAATGAGTTTCTCGCCTTCTATATTTTATTGTAATTATGTATCTTGAATGTTTATTGGTTTAAGTCTTGTCATTGAGTAAATGGTGTTCCCTATCTCATGTTTAGTATCTTTGCATATCAGTATTTAAGACTTTCTTGTTCATAGGTATTTTACAAAGGATTCCTAAGTTCCCTTTGCCCTACCTTGTTTCCCAAACTTAATGTCCATCTCACCTCACCCATAAAATTTAAAGATCCATTGACTACACTAGATTTTCCTTGTGATGTACCCCAATTCACTATTGAGATATCAATGACTTGATAGACTCCATAGTCCAGTGTTTGATAACCTCTCGTTCCACCTATCCTATTTAATCATCTTACCCAACCAACCAAACAAACAAAACCTACACTTAACAACTAGCCTAAAATCAACCATCTAAAGTGAACAAGTTTACATCCTTCACACAACATAGAGAGAGCCCTCTCTAAGTCGAGGAAGGCTAGGTCCTAGGACTCCAAATAATGGTTTTATTTTACCCTGTGCATTTGGTATACTAATCTACTAAATCACAGGACCCTAACAATGTCGACGTCCATATAAAGGAGAAACCATCCACCAGAATGAATGTGTACCAACCGCTGCAACTGCAAGTCTTGTAGGATGTCCTTCACATACATGGTTCTGTCAACCATTATCATTGCATACATGTATCTAGATCTACAGATCCCCCTCTAATGTAGGTTTTATAGGATGACCCGTAACCATGCTCTTCCTTCATCGGTGAACTCTCACCAGCAGTAGATATATCTTAGATCTCTTCGACAAAATTTTACCGGATCCCTTCATCAGCGACCTTTCACCAAATCTCTTCATCGAAAACATTTCACTAGATCTCTTCATCGGTGACCTTTCACTGGATTTCTTCATCGGCGACCTTGCACCATATTCTTCATCGACGACCTTTCACTGGATCTCTTCATCAATGGGAAAACACTGGCACAGACCTATTTCCAGTCCACTTCGCTGTTACACATGGTTTCTGGCTTACCACAACCTGAAACTACAAAAAAAAAATTGGATGATGACGAGCCTGTAATTACAAAGTGGTTTTGAGATTACCACGAAATTTTATGGGGATACACATGCCTTACAAGGCTTACAACACAACTCCAACTCTTAGAGTTATCAGGTACATACTTTACAAAGACCACTACAAAAAACATGCTAGACTTGCTTACAATTAAAATTTGTGACTCATAATACAACATGCTATTGATTCTATTCCAGGAAACTCACACAAAACAAACCTTAACTTTCATTGTCCATCATCCTTTAAATGTTTCCGCTACTCCTTTACATCATATTTTTAAATGTTCACATCTTGGGCATCTTTGTCTTTGTCAATTAAATCTTGGAACTCCATGCTTAACCTGTCATTTGTTAGAGTCTTGAATTCTAACAAAGTAACTTTACCTACATTATCATTATAAGCTCTATAGATAAAGAAGAACATCAAATTTCTCTATCTCTACCCAAATATTACAACCATTCTTCTCCAACGATACCTCTAAGAGGTCCACTCATAAAGAAACAGATCGACGACTTTTCAACTACTCTACATGTAGTGCATTCCAGCATAGATGATCCAAACAGAGACACTCATAGCCACACGAAGAGAAAAAAATTGTCCCTTTCAAAACAAGAATCAAGGACTCCATGGTCCGATCCTTCGTCGTCCACAAATTCATTGTCAACATGCATAAAATTCAACGATTTTACACACAAAAGTTCTTTGTTGTGAAACTAGCTCCAAAAATAGAAGAAAATAGATATCAACACCTTAGAAATAAGCCACTTCGAGGGGGCAACGTCCAATACATTACATGAATGAACAATTCCTAGATTATACAAATGAAAAAACCTCCTTTCTATATATAGGAGTCTATGGGGCCACAATGTAATCCTAGCCCACCTAACAATAATAATTTAAGGGCACAATAATAACAATATGGGGGTTACAGGGGTACAAAAATAACAATAAGGGGGTTACACTAACAACAATAAGGGTCTATACTAGTAATATAGGGAACTAACATGCTCCACTCCTTCAAAAAAGTGTTTTCCTCAATGCTTGAGTAGCTCCGGGTGCTTTTTTTTTAAATTATCATCCTCCCATGTAGAATATTCAGTGGGTAAGTTCTTCCATTTGATGAGATACTCTGAAATTGATCGATTTCGTAGTTGTCGAGTTCTTGTTTCCATGACTGCTTTAGGTTCCAATATGGTTTTTCCTTCCTCATCAAGTTCTGGAAATATTGTTTGAACTGGAACTTTGTCCCCTATAACCTTTTTTAAGCATGAAACATGGAAAACTAGATGCACTCGTGAAGAAGCAGGAAACTCCAATTTGTATGCCATAGTACCAATATTTTTAAAAACCTTGTAAGGACCATAGTATTTTGGCGATAATTTATTATCCTTCTTAGCTTGCTTGAGGGACATTTTTTTGTATGGGTGTAGCCGTAAAAATACCCATTTTCCCACATCAAAAATTCTCTCGCTGTGATGTTGATCTACCTATCATTTCATTCGATTTTGTGCCAAATTTAGGTTATACTTTAAGATTTGGAGAACTTCTTGTTGATGCTCTATGTGATCCTCCACTGCTTGAACACTAGAATTTTCCCTTAAAGAAGATGTGATGGATGGTGGATGATATCCATAAAGTGCCATAAATGGTGTCATTTTTGCTGCAGTATGGAAGGGCATGTTATACCACCATTCAGCGAGAGATAACCACTTGACCCATTGTGCTTTCTGATTAGATACAAACAATGAAGATATCCTTCCAAACATTTATTCACTATCTTTTTTCTACCATCATATTGGGGATGATAAGATGAGCTATGATCTAGTTCAGTACCAAAATAAGAAAATAATTCCGTCCAAAAATTTCCTGTAAAAACTGGATCTCTGTCACTTACAATAATCTCCGGGTTTCCATGTAGCTTTTGAATTGTTTCCATAAATGCAGTAGAAACTGTAATCGCTTTAAATGGATGAGATAATGCATAAAAGTGTGCATACTTGGTAATTCTATCAACTACCACCATGATGACACTCCTTCCTTCGGACTTAGGTAAACCTGTGATAAAATCCATTGAAATATCCTCCCAACGTTGACTTGGAATGGATAAATATTGAAGAAGACCCGGGGTCTTAATTGTCTCAACTTTATTTTGCTAGAAAACCAAACATTCTGCCACAAAATTTTGAATATCAGATTTAAGGCCATCCCAAAAAAATTATTTCTTCACCCCGTGGTAAGTTTTTAAAAATCTTGAGTGTCCTCCTAACATAGAAGTGTGCAATTCCAAAAGAATATTTTGTTTTAGTTGGAAATTCTTGCAAATATATAAGCGATCTTTGTACCATAAGGAACCATTTTTCCAACTAAATGTATCAGATGTACTAGAATCTTGTTTCAAATTTTGAATGAGAGCCCACACTTCTTCATCCTTCTTCCATTCATCTCTTGCTTTGGTTATCCAATCTGGTTGGATAATTGAAATGGCACAAAGAAATGCTTCCACCTCTTCCTCCTTTCTTGAGAGTGCATCTACAACAAAATTTAGCTTCCCTTTTTTGTAGACGATTTCATAGTCATAACCCAACATCTTTGTGACCCATTTTTGTTGCTCTTCTGATGATATTCTTTGTTCCAAAAAGTGTTTAAGACTATCATGATCAGCTTTTACCTTGAACTGTCTTCCCATCAGGTAAGGTCTCCATTTCTTTAGTGCATGTAGTATTGCCAAAATTTCCTTCTCATAAATAGCCTTTTGTAAATACTTTCCTTTTATTGAACGACTTTGAAAAGCAATGGGTCTTCCTTCTTGCATTAAAACATCACCAATTCCATTTCCTGAGGCATCACATTCCACAATAAAGGTTTTTGTGAAGTCTAGCATAGCTAAGACTAGTGCTAGGCACATTGTCTCTTTAAGATGTTCAAATGCCTTAGTTGCTTCAGGAGTCCATGAAAATGCATATTTCTTCAATAACGTTGTTAGATGTGCTGCTATTCTCCCATATTTCTTAACAAACTTGCAATAATACCCTATTAACCCGATAAATCCGTGCAACTGCTTTATGGTTGTGGGGAATTTCCATTCCTTAATGGATTTAATTTTGTTTGGGTCTACCTTAACACCCTCATGAGATACAATATGACCCAGATATTCCACCTCTTGTACTCCAAAGAAACATCTGGATGTTTTTGCATATAATTGTTTATCCTCCAATTGTTTGAGCACCCTATCAACATGTTGAACATGATCCTTCCAAGACCTATTGTATATTAGTATATCATCAAAAAATACTAGAAAAAATTTTCTAAGGGTTTGAAGATGGAATTCATCAAACCTTGAAATGTAGAAGGTGCATTGGTAAGGGCAAAAGGCATGGCCACAAATTCATTAGTTCGAAATGTTGTTTTCGGAATATCTTCATTCTTCATTCTAATTTGATGATATCCTAAACGAAGATCCAACTTGGTAAAATAAATAGCTCCATGTAATTCATCCAATAATTCATCAATCACAGGAATGGGAAATTTATCTTTAATAGTGAGCTTATTGAGCTCCCTATAATCCGGACACATGTGCCATGATCCATCTTTCTTGTGCACCAATACTACTGGAGTAGAGAAAGAACTTTGACTAGGTTGAATTATACTAGCCTCTAACATTTTTGCAATCATACCTTCAATTTCGCTCTTTTGGACATAAGGATATCTGTAAGGCCTGATGTTTGGAGGAACACTTCCTGGAATCAAATGAATAGCATGATCATGATCACGAATAGGTGGGAACCCTTTGGGAGTATCAAACACCTTGGAATGATTGGCCAAGACGTTTTGGAGATCTAGAGAAATAGATGATTTTGACGTTGGAACTTCTGGTGAACATAATTGTGAAACTACACCCCTTTGTTCTTTCTTCAGAAGCTTTGTCATGACATTAGAGCTTATTGTCTTTCCTAGCTTCCCTGCAATACCCCATAATTCTATTTCCTTTCCTTTCGAAAAAAATTTCAATAAAAAGTTCTTGAAAATTAAAAGCTACCATACCTAAATATTGTAACCATTGTACTCCGAGTACAACATCAGCACCTCCAATTGGGATGGAAAGCATTGGACTATTAAATACATATTCCCCCATGGATAGCTTGATATTATGAAATTTTTCCAGAGAAACTTATCGTTCCTCCATTTGCAACCATCACTTCACATTCTGGTGCTGGGTATAGGAAACATTTCAATTCCTTGGCCACCTTACAATGAATGAAATTATGAGTACTACCCAAATCAATCAACACTGTTACCTTTTTCTTCTTGATATGTCCTTCTATCTTGAGAGTTTGAGGAGTGTTAATTCCTTCCAATGCATTACATGATATGGTCAGACTCATTTCTTCTTCTTCTAGGGTTTCTCCCTAGTGTATATCCTCTACTTTTGAAGTTTCTTCTTCATTTTCTTCCTCCTCTTCACAATCTACGTAAAATAATTTCTTCTCAGCACACTTATGACCTTTAGTGTATTTTCTATCACAACTATAGCAAAGCCTTTTTGCTCTTTTTTCTTCCAATTGTTGTGGTGTCAACCTTGTAGGTTGTGGAACTCTAGGAGTAGCAACACTTCCATCTTTGTAGATGTGAGTGGTAGGCTTCCTTGTTGCCATAATTTTACATTCAATTTTTCTTGCCAACTTGAATGCCTTCTCCAATGAATCAGGTTCCCAAACGCGAACTTCATGTTGGATGGTATCCTTTAAAATCCCTATGAAAACATCAATCATATGTTTCTCTAGAATATTAGTTACCCTTATATTCAATTTTTTGAAGTCCTTAATGTGATCTGCCACTAAACCCTTTTGTTTGATATTTATCAATTGGCTAAAGAAGGTGTTGCTCTTTGTATCCTCATAATGTGCTATCAATTCCTCCGTAAAAATTGACCAAGTGACAATTTTTTTATAGGAACAAATCCATCGATACCATACAAATGTATTTTATTCTAATGTAAATTTTAAATGCGTACCTTTTGTGTGTTTTTCGCATTATTGAGATCAAAATATTGCTCCACATGTAGTATCCA
The DNA here is from genome assembly GCA_034641835.2 of Pinus albicaulis. Taxonomy (NCBI): domain Eukaryota; kingdom Viridiplantae; phylum Streptophyta; class Pinopsida; order Pinales; family Pinaceae; genus Pinus; species Pinus albicaulis. Next base: position 269,684,785 of record CM076584.1, on the reverse strand, counting down.
TGTTACGGGATCCTTGCCATCAAAATTCCTCATATACATCTTTGGAATATGGTGGTTCTTCAATCCAACATTATAGTTTATGAAATCATGATTAACATGTATTTTTTTCTCATCATGAGTTTCCTCTACTATCTTTTCACCATTAGGAATCATTTCTTGTATCAACTTTTTCAAACCTTCCATGTCTGCTTTTAGATCTTTCTTCATGTTTTCCATGTTGTCTTTCATTTTTTCTTCCATGTCCTCCATCTTAGTTTCCACGCCATCCATCTTAGCGTCCATGCCTTTCTTCAAACCATCCATCTTCGCTTCCATGTCTTTCTTCAAAACTTCCATTTCATTTTTTCTTGCTCTTTGCGAAAGCGAAATTTGGTGCACTTGCTCTTGTAATTTTGACAGATCATGTTGCAATTTTTCATCTTCATGAGTCATAATAGAGTATTCTGAGGGCTTAATAGGTGTTGAATTATTTTTAGGAGGCATTTCAGAACCAAATACTGAAATATATTCTCAATAGGCCCTTGGAACCACTTCAAACTAATTTTTTACACAAGACTTATGTAATTCGGGAAAAAAAAACACACACACCTTTTTCTTGCTTTTGAGGAGCTAGATAATGAAACTAACTTATCTTTGTTATTTTGGATATTCAATATCTAAAATTTGGCCTCGAAGTAGCCCTCTAAATCCTCTTTCAAATGCCATAGGTCTAACTTGATTTAGATTCTTCAAGGCAACGTTATGTCCAATCTCCCACAATGACCTAATTATCGACTGGTTCAATACCACAAACTTCTACGACTTGCCACGTGTCACTATTTCCTCCTTCAGCTCTAAAATTAATAGACTAGAAACTAAAGTCTGTGTAATTCTAGCCACTATTTACAAAATTCCAATCCTATGCTCAAAGAGAGAGTTATGAAGATGTTTTGACGATCACCTCTTTACGATGAAATTCGGGAGCCTGAAAAATCCCTAACTTCCACAAACCATATCTCCGAAAATATTGTGAACCAAAATATGATATTTTGCGATGATGTTTCTCAGGATTTCGGCTTCACACCCTTAAAATTTAAGCTTATGAAACTTCGCAAAAAAAAATTATAGTGAAAATTCCATGATGACCAGTTTGGAGCAGCGAAACCCTAAAATCGAAAGCTCTGATACCAAATGTTGTGAAACCAGCTCCAAAAATAGAAGAAAAGAGATATCAACGTCTTATAAATAAGAAATTTTGAGGGGGAAACCTCCAATACATTACATGATTGAAAAATTCTTGGATGATACAAATGAAAAACCCTCCTTTCTATATATAGGAGTCCATGGGGCCACAATGTAATCCTAGTGGGGCCACAATGTAATCCTAGCCGACCTAACAATAATAATTTAAGGGCACAATAATAATAATATGGGGGTTACAGGGGTACACCAATAACAATAAGGGGGTTACACTAACAACAATAAGGGACTATACTAGTAATATAGGGACCTAACATTCTCATTTTAGTATCCAATTCCCCTCGCATCACAGCGTAAAGCCACTTCCCCTGTTCACAATATAAGGGATGGTGATTGCTTCCAATCATACCTTTGATGCCATTTTCACTGTCATGTCTTCATCGCATCTGGTATTTAATAATTTCCTTGCAAATTTGTGTATTGTTGGAATGACCACTTCCAACACACACTCATAATTGTGACAATAGTTGGTCAGACTAAATGTCACAAAAATACAACATCTAATTCTTTTAACCAGATTTACATGAATGCATTTACATGTTAAGTTGATCGAGCTCAACATGAAAACAAAAGAATTCACGAATAAAATTTGTTTCATCAAAGAAAATATTTTGGAAGTTCTGGTTTCATCTTCACCTTGTCTCCCCAGCTACAACTCACCATGCTTCTGCCACAACCTACCAGAAGTCATTCAAGTATACGAATAAATACAAGTCTAGGTAGCTCACCACATTGCCCTCAGCCACTATAGCAGATTTGTTGTACCACACTTCACTGTTATGAATATCACTACTTTCGATCTCCACCAACACTTTCGTTGACATTCGACTTCCCCGAGCAGGTTCATTCAAATAGCATCAATTATAAATTGGTCTTGGAAAACTCACAAAATCAGAAGAATGCGATGGCGCAATAGTAGATTGAAACAAGAGATGAAATTCTGATCTGATCTTAGAATATTCACCCTCATTTATATATCTTTTAGCATTGAAAAGACCCACCTTTGCAGATCTCCCACGCATTAATTTCACATTATTCATCGTTGAAGTATGATCTTTGTCCCTTAGTCTTTCAAGTCTGGAAATTATTTTGTAATTGTAGTTCCCCATCGATATTTTATCCTTGGCCTCCACATTTCTTGTTCCTTCACGATTGCTACACTTTTTGTACGCAGCTCATTCCTCCACATCATCAGTCGACCTAAAAATTGCTTCGAACAGAACAAATGAAAAATATTGATTTCTGGAATGATGCACACAATGATGGCGACATCCACGCTGCCTATTGTGCCCAATATAACGCATTTCATGAACATCCTAAATCTCCATGAATCCAAAATTCAGGTGAACCTAAGTATTTCAGTCCTCTCTTAGCATGCATCCCTTTAACACGTTGGTTCAATTCTTTTACCTCTGCAGCAAATGGAATCGAATCGATTATGTTACAACAAAAAATGATGCAAATTCACCACGATGTACAACACATAGAGACATTGGTGGAGATTTCACAATGTTGAAATGCCAAAACAAGACTCCACAGTGCTAAAAACACATTGGCATTGTCGTTGTGGGTAGCCAACGACTCCATGCTTAGTCTACACCAGTTCGTAACTCTCTCGCATCTAATCACCCGAAAGAGATATCAAGGTACATGCTCTCCAACAACACCAACGGCTCTCCAAACCAATCACTCTTAAAACACAAAATAGATAGTGTCCACAGTGCACTAGTCACTGGTTGAATTGGCACTGTGAAAAATAATAATAAAAAATCAAAGATTCAACATGGTCGCAGATCTCCTCAATCTGAAAACAAGTCCATACACCGCAGTCATACTCAGCATGCATCATCTCTAGTCGCACCAGTCTCTAATGTGGATGCCCTCTGTGATCTAGGTTGATATTGGTGGTCACCCGCCTATTCCACTTGGGGCCCCACCATTGTCTCTTTCATTTTTTTAGTTTCGGCACAAGTTACTATTTTTAGCAGTTTTTCTGGTCTTGAACTTCTGGAGCCATTTTGAGGCCCTAAACGATGTTTTTTGGGAAAACGGAGAGCAATTTGGGTCCATGGACCGATGTTGCTTGTTCAAAATTTGTATTCCTCAGATAGATCTTTCTAAAGAGGTATGGTACGTGTCAAACGGAGATCATATGCCAAAGTTATGCTGCTGGGAAGTTGAAACACCAATTTACCCAAACGGGGCCCATAGTTTTGGCGCTTCATCTCCTAGGGTTAGGGTTTTTGGCTGTTTAGGATTTCCCATTGTTTCTAAATAATAAATAGGCCCTCGAGCCTCATTGTAACTAAGCTCAGAGGCCTATAGCCGCCACATCTCTTCTCAGATATAGCTACCAGCGCCCTAGCTAGTTTTATTTCCATTCTGTCTGTAAGCAAATTTTAGTTCTTTGATATTAATGAAATGAAGTGTTATTTCTACTGCATCTTTGTATTTATGGTTATATGTTTATTCTGTTGCATTCCTGCATAAATCTGGATCAGTGGTATTAGAGCGGTCTGCTTTTTCTCGATATTTCTTTGCATGTCCCCAACGAGGTCGGGGTATAAGGAGTTAGGGCTCAATCTGGTGGAACCTTTGCAAGATCAGCCTTGCAAACCCCAACAGACGCCCATGGGGGACGAAAAGAAAGATGAGGAAGTAGGATATCCTATCAAAATATTTCTCAAGGAGGCCCTCAAAAAACAAAGGAACATGATGATGGATAAATTTTCCCAGATCCTTCCACAACTGCCCACCGGCGGTGCATCTGCATTCAGCAGCTACTCTGGAGGTGCGACTCCTTTTAAGGTACAAGTAAATTTTGACATTCCCATATTTGAGGGTCAAATAGATGCAGATGCCATAGATATATGGTTGAATCTACTAGAAATATATTTCTCGGCTCATGACTTTTCCGATAGGGAGAAGATTATTTTTGCAGTCCTCAAAGCTGCCCCCCATATCAAGGACTGGTGGGAAACCCACTATGAGAAAAAGGACAAGACAGAACCCTCTCTGTTCTCGATTGTACCCATTTGGAATTCTTTCAGAGACGCCATCAAGGAACAATACTATCCCATGGGGAGCTATGAGGACAAGTACATACAATGGACCACGCTACGACAACAAAGGGATCAAGATGTGCATGAGCTGACGAATCTGTTCCATACCCTGCGCACCAAGCTGGGTATCAAATATTCAGAGAAACATATGGTGCTAATGTATCGTAGTTGTCTGCACAGATACATTCAGGAGGAAATGGATTTCCTTGATATCTCCTCGCTTGGTACAACATACCAGTATGCTGCCAAGATTGAGCAAAAATTCAAGCAGAAGAAGTGAGACTTTGGATATGCGAATCAAAAGCAAGGGAAGGGTGCTCCCAAACTGAAGAACAAAGGATAGAGCCAAGGCATGGCAACCCAGGACAACCTATCGAAGACACAAGCAAAGAACAACACTGCAAATCCAAAGAAGGACATCGGAAAGTGGTGTGAATGTCATAAGAGCTCCACTCACAAGACAAGTGAGTGTCGGGCCAAGCAGTCACTAGTGGCCGAGATGAGGGCTTCTGAGTCAGATGCATGCTCCAACTCTGAATCAGAACCTGACAAGGGGAATGACAAAGGGAAACAGATTATTGATGCAAAGCCCAATGCCACTGTTTCCACTACAAAGATCCAGAAGGAGGAACCGGAAGATCCAGAGGAGGAGGAACGTCTCTTCCACTCCCAGATGTTTGTAAAGGGCTCCCCAGTATGGTTTATTGTCAACAATGGGAACCAAAAGAACCTCATTTCAGCAGACGCCGTGAAGCGGTTGGGCTTTCCGACCATAGCTCACCCACATCCACACACCATCGGGTGGCTTCACCAAGGACAAGATCTCCATGTCAGCCAGCAGTGCCGCCTTCCCTATAGCATTAATCCCTTCACGAATGAGGTATTATGTGACATTGCTCCTATTGATGTTTCTGATGTATTAATAGGACAACCATACTTGTGGAAGCATCGTGCTATGTATGAGTCTCAGCCTCGCATTGTTATTGTTACTTTGGGAAATAATTTGTACAAGATACCAGAGGTACCACCTCCTACCACTATCTCTTTGGTTACTGCATAACAATGTAGTAAGCTCATTTCCCAAACCAGGAATTTTGTTTTGCTGATGATCTGCCCCTAGGGAAAGAAGAAGACTATGGCCATGACCTCCAGACAGGGCTCCTCTGCACGACAACCACAAATGGATAAGGTTTTGGAGGAATATGGGGACATATTCACCTCACCCACAGGGGTTCCTCTGCACTGTCAGGTCAAGCACCCGATTGATCTAACCCTAGGTGCAACGCTACCCAATGGACCATTCTATCGGCGCTCTGTTCTCAAGAACGATTAAATCAAGAGGTAGATTCAGGAGCTGCTGCAGAAAGGTCACATCCGACCAAGTTCATCTCCCTGTGGGAGCCCAATCGTGTTGGTACAGAAAAAGGATGGGACGTGGAGACTCTGTATTGACTATCAAGCGCTGAATAATATCACTGTCTGAAATATGTACCCGATCCCAAGGATTGATGACCTTCTGGACCAACTCAAAGGTGCAAAATATTTCAGCAAGATCGACTTGAAGTCTGGGTATCACCAGGTACCAATTGAACTCTCCGATGTGTGGAATACTTCCTTCAAAGCCAGCAAAGGCCTTTTCAAATGGTTTGTCATGCCTTTCGGGTTGACGAATTCTCCTGCAACCTTCATGAGGATGATGGACGACATCTTGCGGCCATTCACCAACTCATTTGTAGTGGTGTACTTGGATTTCATTCTGATCTTTAGCCAAACTGGGGAAGATCACCTTCACCACATCCGACAAGTCCTCCAAACACTACAGCAACAGAAGTTGTGTGCTAATTTGGAGAAGTGCACTTTTGGCATGACCTAGGTTCAATATCTGGGATACATTATTTATGAAATGGGGTTGCATGTGGATCTAACCAAGATCCAAGTCATTCGGGATTGGCCAACCCCAACCACTATAACAGAACTTCATAGCTTTCTGGGTCTTGGTAATTTTTACCATAGGTTCGTGTTGGGATTCTCTCGTATCACTTGGCCCTTGAGTCAAGTAACCAAGGGAGGAGCGAGAGAAAAATTCTTTTAGTCGGAACCTCAATAGAAGGCGTTCACAGAATTGAAAAATCACCTCTGTTCTGCCCCAGTGCTCACATTACCAAAATTGCAACAAACATTTGAGATTGAGAAGGATGCCTCTGACTATGCTATTGGGGTAGTTCTTACTCAACAGGGACATCTAGTGGCATATCATAGTGAGACATTGTCTGACACAGTTCGCAAGTATCCCACTTATGACAAAGAAATGTATTCCATTGTGAAAGCTTGTCGACAATGGAAGTACATTTTGGGGAAGGAAAAAATCATCCACACAAACCACCAGCCCTTGTAGTTCATACAGACACAAGGGAAGTTGCAGAATGATCACCATCAAAAGTTGTCCACATATCTGCAACAGTTTCATTTGAACATCAAGTACAAGAAGGGTAGCACCAATAATGTTGTAGACTGCCTCAGCCGATCACCGATCGTGGTGCTCACCACCATTCTCAACTCTTGTTGGCATGAAACTTCTAATTGGCCACTTCTCTACGAGAGCGACCTAGAATTTGGCCACACCTATAAGGCACTCTTGTGGGGTACGCAAGTTCCAAATTTTCACCTCCAAGATGCACTTTTATGTCACCTGGGACATCTTTTTGTTCCTTAAAGTGAGCGTTCCAAGATGATATGGGAAGCACACTACAGTCAAGTCACTGGGCATTTCGGGGTCGAGAAAATAGTAGCTATACTGCAAAAGTATTTCTATTGGCCGAACCTTCGAAAGGATGTCGAGAAGCACATCAGATCCCGCACTACTTTTGCCATTGCCAAACCAACCATCAAGAAGTAAGGCCTATATACTCTGCTACCTGTCCCTAGTCAACCTTGGGAATCCATCTCCATGGATTACATGTCAGGCCTGCCTTCTACTAAGCATGGAAATGACTGTGTTTTCGTGGTTGTCAACAGATTCTAAAAGATGGCCATTATGGCGGCCTGCAAGAAGAATATCACAGCAGAAGCCACTGCTAAACTCTTCTTTGAACGAGTGTGGGTGCACTTTGGGATCCCACAGTGTATCATATCATATTGGGATAGAAGGTTCCTCAGCACATTTTGGTCCAGCCTCTGGTCAATGCTGGACACCAAGCTCACCAAGTCCACAACTTTCCATCCCCAAATAGATGGCCAGACACAGGTCGTCAACAGAATGATTGCACACATTTTGCGCATGTAAAATTCAAAGCATCCACGCACATGGGATGAGAGCCTCCCCTATGTACAACATAGTTATAATCGGGCTCTGCACAATTCAATCAGCCATAGCCCCTTTCAGGTGGGCTTGGGATTCTAGCCACTATATCCCATTGATGTAGCCATGCCATTTGCGGCTACTCAGGCCGATTCAGCTCATGTCCAGTCTGAAGTCGACAAAGAAAAAAGCTTCATCGATCGCATTCAACACATCTGCCAATGGGTTCATGACATATTTTACAGAGCCAATGCTAAGTACAAGCAATGCCATGATCAACACCGGGTGCCACACAACTTCCAAGTGGGCGACAAAGTATGGCTACATTTGCAGAAGGAGTACCTCACTGGACCCCACTGCAAGCTTCGCCTGCTCCAATACGGATCGTACACCATCACCAAGGTTGTAGGGAACAATGCCTTCGAGCTCAGTATTCCACCATTCCTTGGTCCGCACCCAGTATTCAATGTGGACCGCCTTCGTCCTTACTTCCCACCTCTACTAGACACCTCTGACATTGCAGAACAACCCACACCAACAGAGTTAAACCCAGACTGCATGGAATAGGACACCATAGATTGTATTGTGGACATGCAAATCAAGAACACTCTTCAACAGAAGATCCAACTGTATCGGGTTGTCAAAGCTAGCCAACTCCTGCACCAAGGAAAGTGGTTCACTAGGGACCAAGTTCAGCAGAAATTTCCTCATCTCATGGAGGAACTTAACGCAATGGGGACCATTGCTTCCTAAGGGAGGAGGAATTATCCAGGTGGATATTGGTGGTCACCCACCAATTCCACCTAGGGCCCCACCATTGTCTCTTTCATTTTTTCAGTTTCGGTACAAGTTACTATTTTTAGCATTTTTTCGGGTCTTGAACTTCCAGAGCCGTTTTGAGGCCCTAAACGACATTTTTTGGGAAAATGGAGAGCAACATGGGTCCATCGACCAATGTTTCTTGTTAAAAAATTGTATTCCTTGGATATATCTTTCTAACGAGGTATGGTACGTATCAAATGGAGATCATATGCCAAAGTTACGCCCCTGGGAAGTTGAAACACCAATTTACCCAAACAGGGCCCATAGTTTTGGCGCTTCATCTCCTAGGGTTAGGGTTTTGGCTGTTTAGGATTTCCCATTGTTTCTAAATAATAAATAGGCCCTTGAGCCTCATTGCAACTCAGTTCAGAGGCCTGTAGCTACCACATCTCTTCTCATAGATAGCTACCAGTGCCCTAGCTAGTTTTATTTCCATTATGTCTGTAAGCAAATTTCAGTTCTTTGACATTAATGAAATGAAGTGTTATTTCCGCTGCATCTTTGTATATATGGTTATATGTTTATTCTATTGAATTCCTGCATAAATCCGGATCACTCTGCTCTTCGAATTTTTACTACTCTCGACGCTGAACGACTCGATCCCACAACTTTTCCATGCTCTTTCCTCCACATAGCAGCAACAAACGAGTGGATATGGCATTAAGGATTATATAGGCAGATATTATGATCTAGACTGGTATGTTTTCATTCATGAATACCTCATTGCGTCGTCTCTTGTCATATGTTTTTGTCTCGTCAGGAGGCATTTCATGCTTTTTCATTTTAGTGATTGGTATTTCTTGCATATTATGCCTCCCGCCAGTGGAGCTGTGAGATCTTATGTTGCTTCATGGATTTCTTCAGCAACAAAGCTCGCGATAGCATGAAACCGATCTGAGCAGAGCAGTCGGTTGTGGCAATTACTCACTCAGATAACACACAATGAAACAAAGTTGCCCACGATTGTTTCAAATAGAGACCTTGGCAGATCACTATGTTTCGACAATCCTCCACACACAGACCCTCACCTCGCTATGCACATCCAAATTGATTCATATCATGGAGGATTGAGCTCGTGGGAATGGATCGAAAGATTTGAGGGTGTGGTCTCCTAAATTCACCAAGTTGAGCTCGGACCTACACAGTCTAACACAATAATGGATCTTGGCTCTCCTCCACGCATATAATCATTAACAATAAACATAGGCACCAGCTTGGTTACAACACGGATCCACACTACGCCTGCCAATCGATCCATGTAGGTCTCTCTGGCCTCATCACACACAATGAATAGCGACTTTCTGCGGTGTTCAACTCCAATGGAAAAACTAAAAAAACTTAAAACAATATCAATATACTATTTTGTTTCTCTCATTTCCCTCGGCCCAGGAGGGGCTGAGGTCCACACCTGTATGGGCTTCGATACCAAGATGAAAACTGAGATACACACTGTATTCTATTAATCAAATAGAGTTACATATATACATGAGGTATTGTCTCGAGATAGGGAAGCTATCTTGGACACACAATAAGTTGGTTGAGAGAATATCTCAGCCACACACCAAACAAGGAACCTAGATTTAGCTAACTCCTATGGAATAGGAACGGACTCTATACATAGAAATAATCACAACTAAGACAAGTAAGAATTACATTTTGTAACAATCACCCACCACTAGTCCCTGATAAGGTTTTCCACAAACAATTATCATTCTAAATGAAAAAGGAGATTTGTAATACTACAACTGACAAACTAGCTTAATATCCATATATGTATATGTCAATTTTTCTTTTTTGTCTTACCTAAGTAAAAAACTAATAACATTTCCTTTCATGTTTCCTTTATACCGTTAAAGGTTTTAATAACATCTTACATTCAATTACACATTCCATAGGAACAACATTTAACTTTTACTAAAACTATTATAAGAACCCATATAAGCTTTAGCCCTACTAATAGTTAACTCCCATGCTAAATCTCAATTTCCAACCACAAATTTAAAAATTCCATACACTTCATGCACATCTCTAATATACAATATTTTATTTGAACACTAAATTTTCACGCCTTATTAAAGTAAAACAAACATCCTCAAAAACTCATTGTTTAAGTGGGGGAAAGGATCAAGAAAATGAATTTAAATAACAATAAAATGAATTTATAGATAAATAAATTAGCATTTTTCACTGGAATACATAATAATTGCACACAACTTTCCACACAACCTAGAATTGTACTCCTCCACTCCTCCAATTCACCCCTAAGCTGGGATGTTCTATCCCATGGTTCAACAACCTTTATTGATTTCTTCAGTGGGCATTTAATACCTTTCTTTCATGATGGATTTTCCTTTCGCGACGTCTTACTTTTGTGGATATTTTTATCCACTTGGCTAGGATTTTCCATAAATCTTTTCCTTTCTCTCTAGTGATGCTTTTATGTTTATCCAATCTTTGCATCTTTCTCCAAATAACCAACCGAATGAATTTTTCTCTCCCATCGATTAAGATTATCTAGAATTTCATATAGAATTCATATCATGAAACAATTATCCAATCTCATTTTTTAATAAGATTTTACTTTTTGTTTTGTTTCTTTATTTGGAAATAACGTTATTTCTAGATATCTCATTCCCAAGCACATACACCCCATTTATTTATTTCTTAGTAATTGTTAATTTACATAATTGGTCCAATATTATTCATGGATTTTTCACTGTTATTTCTAATGTAACTCAATATAATCAAAAAAAGATTACAACGATGGAGGGATATTACAAGGAAGTTGTTGAGCCTATCTAGAAGAATGAGTTAGCTTCTAACAATGGATAGAAAATATTTTCTTAAGAAGAGGCATTGAAGGAATAAACCATAATATGTTATTGACGACTCCTCATTGGATTCCTCTAATGAAATATTAGTTACCTCAATTAAAATATTTAATAATGAGGATTTGTAGCTATAAATTTCCATTTCAAAATAGATACAAATATATTGGATAAGTTCTTATAACTACATTTGTACATGGTGGCCATTTTTGTTTAAACCTTTTGTACTTAATTTTATTTTGTGGTTGTGTATTCTAAGTATTTATCTATGGAATTATTTGTGTATATATTTCAAATTACATATATGGATTTATAAAACTTTGTATTAAAGGGGAGTTACCTATGGTGAGAGCACTTTTGAATGAAGAAGAGTTCTAGGTCGAGAAGGAAATTGCAGTTTCAACAACCTACTTTACTAGGTAAAGTTATAAGGAAAAGGAAATGGTAGAAGAGGAGTAGTACACCTCACAGGAGAGTAGAAAACATTAAATGTACAAGTAGAATGAATTTGTTGGATGTTTTCTTCAATAATCATTAGCAAAGAAGAATATCTTGTGGTTGTTCCTAGTCCAACAAATAAACTGAAAACCTAGAGTTTAATTATAACAAATCATATGTTTCATTCATAAATTTGGGGTAAGAGAATTATAAAACTTATATAAACATGCATCATAATATTTAAAATAAACTCCATAAAATATACCCAGTGTAAGATTCTTAATTGCGCTCCATAAACCTCCTCCTTAGTAACTGTAAGAAAATATCTCTCTTCAATGGTTGTCTAGCAATGGCTAGTGGGTGTGTGAATTCAACTGTGGTCAAAGTTCATGGTAATATGAGGAAGAAAACTTCCCTTATTTATACCAAAATAGTTTTTAATTTTGATATGGTCAAAATAATAAGAAATAATTGTTGGAAAAAAATTATGCCATGTAAAACAAAATGAACTAAACCGTAATAAGTGGATTCTCAAAACTGTTTGTAAAGTTGAAAGTAACTTTTATTCTTTAATTATTCATGGATATAATAAAAAGGACATAGTATACATAAAATTTATTTAGAAGTTAAATATAATATGTATAACACATTCCAATTCATATCTTCTCTCATGGATGCAAAAGGAATACCATGTTATTGTTTCTAAAAGAGGAGTAATATGTTTAATACGAGAGGAGAAAAAAATCAATGTAGAAGTAGAAGGAATATTTTGGATGTTTTCTTCAATAAGGGTTAGAAAATAATGATCCCTTGTGGTTTCTCCAAATCCAACAAATAAAATCAAAACCTAGAGTTTAATGATAACAAAAACATATGTTTTATTCATAATTTTGAAGGAAAATGATCATAAAACTGATACAAACTTGAACCATAAGACATGTAATAAACTCCATAAAATATACCTAATTGTCAGCTTCTGAAGTGGTGCTTGATAGACCTCCTCCTTAGTACCTTTAATAAAATATCTCTCTTCAATGGTTGTGTAGCAATGGCTAGTCTTTGTGTTAACTCAAGGGATGTCAATGTTCAAAGGGAATGTGAAATTAATGTTTATGATGAAATGGTAATGGTAAGATAAGGAAGAAAACCCCTCTTATTTATAACAAAATAGTTGTTAAATTTGATATGGTGCAATAATAAGAAATTATTGTTGGTAAATGAGCTAGGCCATGGTAAAGGAAAAACATCTAGGTCATAAGAAGAACATTTTCAAAAATATTTTTAAAATAAAGCGTAAATTTTATTATTTAACTGTCGATGGAGAGAATAAAAAAGACATAGTATCCATAAAGGTTATTTAAAAGTTAAAAATTATATGTAGAACACATTCCAATTCATATATGGTCTCACAGATACAAAAGGGATACCAAGTTAATGTTTCTAGAAGAGGAGTGATATGTCTAATAGCAGATGACAAAAAATTCAATGTATAAATAGAAGGAATTTTTTGGATGTTTTCTTTGATTGTGGTTAGAAAAAAATATGTAGGAATTTACAGGGTAAGTTCCGTAGATAAAGAACCAAAGGTCACCACTCACAACCAGATCACAAATCAGTACACCAGTATAATCACGTGGTTAAAACCCTCAAAGAGGGAAACAATCCATGGCCTGAGCCAACATGGCCACTTCAGGCAATTTATTAATATAAAAGAAAATTCACATATTTTTCTATCATAAATGGTTATGTTGGAACAGGTCTCCTACAAGCTACGAAACTAGTCCAATTTTTGTATATTTTTGGTTATATTTAGTCTAGTGCAGGGGTTTTGGAGTGGGTCAAATCCTCGAAATCATTGTAATGGGTCAAAGGGTAGACATAGAGTCCGTAAACCAGAGTTTGTGGACCATAGGAAAGATTAGGCTACATTGTTATAAATAGAGGAACATTTTGAATTATAAGAGAAGAAAATGATGAGATCATGATGCGAATTGTGGCTTAGTAGATCTATTTGGGTTTTTGGAGAAGGGACTCCTACTGGCTGTGGGCACGGAGATCCCAAGTCTTGCTGTGTATGGACCCTGCTACTGCGTGTGCAGGTCGGGTTTGGGTATTGTAAGAAGGAACCGAAGGATTAATGAATGAGAAAGGTTGTTGCGTAGCTGAATGTATTTGTATTGTTGATGATAATCCTTCATAGCTGCTATGTTATACATATTTTGTATTAAGCTGCAAAAGTACTGTGTTATGTGTTTATTTTGCATCTGAGTCTGTTCTGTTATGTTTTATGAGAATAAATGTAATGCTACACTATTTTTTTAGAAGTATATGATTTTTTGAGTACATTAAGTATAGTTGACCTTGCGCACATGGATGTGAAGGAGATCTATAGATCCGGTTCTAAGATAGGCAATATGATCATTATAAAGCCAGATGCAGGTCTACTTGGCTTACCTATCCTCTCTCAGGGTGCGGAAACTTGGTTCCAACACCCACCCATACTGCTTCGGGTGAGACTTTGACCTACGCAATCAGGTCACTGCCGAAAGGGCCAGTAGTATAGGGGTTTGTTGGCAAACTTTAACTTCCAAACCTGAGTTAGGACCCCTCTAGCCAAAAAATGGTTCTGTTGTCGGGACCATGAGAATTTTAAGAAGGGGGTTAGGTAATGCCAAGAAAAATATTGGAAGGCTGAGAAGAAAAAAAGAGTAGGTACGAAAGAAGGGGATAGATCTATCTATAGCGCAATAGAAGGAATAGCTGCACAAAACCCACTAGCTACGCTGCCTTAAGGACCACGTAAGGGTAAAACCTTGTCCAAAAACCCACCAAAAGAAGATATGGCGGTGCACTTGAATTTACCCACCTTCAAAGGTGTGGGAGATGAGGACATAGACAGATTTTGGTTTGTTGAAAACTTGGTATAGACTGGAAAAATGTGGCGAGTGATACTATGAAGAGGGCACAGTTATCCCTGGCCTTTGGAGGAAGAGCTCTGGACTGGTATATGTGATACATATCTCAAAACAGGAGCGTATCTATTCAAGATATTATGGATGCTCTGAAACAACAATTCCGAAAGCCTAAGTCCTATTCACAGATCGTAGCAGAAGTGAAAGATTTCAAGTAAGGAACGACTGAGTCTGTATGGGAAGCTGATTAGCACCTAAAGAAAGCTATCAGAGAAGGAGAATTTAAGTATGAAAATAGACAACATACAGAGTGGTTCATCGTTATGCTGCTACCTCACCTATGTGTACCTATGTGTCACCAGAATTTCGAATCATAGGACAAAGCTTTGGAAGCCATTATGAAACTAGAAGCTACGCCCAGAGAAGATGCTTCGTTAGGAGTACAGAAAATTTAGGAGCAACTCGGGGCAATGCACATGGAGATTTAGGACCTACGGAAGGAACGAGGGAGGGAAGCTAGTGCAGATCTATGGTGCATACGATGTCGAGTATCAAGACATACGAAGGATCTGTGCCCGCTGCCGATAGACTACCTACAAACAAGAGAACCTAGTCCGATGCACCCTAGATCAAGTGGAGGACCTAGCCCAGTACCACTAGGCCCAAGCAGACTTTTGTTATGGTGCGAAGATTTCCACATAGCAGGGCTACATGATACAAACCACTGCCCTTGTCTGGGCGGGTACATCCCAGAGCGAAAGCAACAATGGTGCCAATTTTGTCAGTCAGTAAGGCATGATGAGCAGAACTGTCGAACCTATGATCTAATGATAGATCGAGGGAACTTGTATAGGGTAAAGTTAGACCCCACATCACCAAAAACCCTCACAAGCATGGGCAGCTCCCCCTCCGGAAGTAGGGATGGAGGCTGAAGTGGAAGTGCAGGTCGGGGCTAGGGGAAATTGATCTGTTATAACTGTGGAGACACAGGGCACTTTGTGAGGGATTGTCCAAACCCTACAAGACAGTCTTGCAGGTACTGTAGATAGTTGGACCATATGCTTGAAGACTATCCAATCTTGATAGCAAAAATACGGGAGAAGCAGCTACCACCTACATAGAATGTACAAAGGGTTAAGATTGAGCTATGGGATAAGGATCCAAGCGTAAATGTTGTTACGCACAATGGATTGGCTACTAGAGGGACTGGGGAGAAGGTTGAAACTGAACCTCTATTCTGCAAGGCAGTTAGCAAACAATAAGGGCTGGACCTAGACAAAGAAAGAGAAATGTTTATAGCAGCTTGCAGGGACTTTATCGAGACAAAGGCATCTACATCCCTACTCCATGTGAACCTTAAGGCAGATGAGGAGGTCAAACCTTTCTTGTAGGCATGTATGAAGTTTCTAAACAACCCAAAAGTTGTGCAGAATCTTTAGGCATTAATAGATAGCTACAAAATGCGCCCTACTGTGTCCCCCGATATGAAGGATATGCACAAACTATATAGATATACGAAACACACTGGGAGGGAGATGTGGCTAACGGAACAGATCGGTGATTACGAGATGGACCGGTTTATTTTGGACCTAGGATCAGATGCCAATGTATTACCTAAACAAACTTGGGAACGAATGGGAAAACCAAAGTTGGAATGGTCCACTATCCAGCTACGCATGGCTAATCAACAGAAGATCGTACCTTTAGGGAGGCTATTGTGGATTATGATAGATATCGTAGGGATTAAGGTCCGGGCTAACTTTGAAGTCATTGAGATTGTATAAGATGCAGAACCCTACCCTGTGCTACTAGGATTGGATTGGGCCATCGACATGGGTGGTATCATTAACTTAAAAAAGAGAAGCATGGTGTTTGAAAATAACGGTACAAGGGTGATAGTACCATTAAACCATGCGGAAGTTAAACGCTACACTGAACCAGTACCAAAGGAGAAAGATGTGGACTATATCTATAGGTTAACTTCATAGGACACAATCAACCCAACAGTGGATGAAGTACTTTGCTAGGAGGAGGATAATGAATTATTATCTGATCTTGATGAAGAGATAGAGAATTGGCAGAACCAGTTACATGATGTCTCTGTGTTGCTTTTTCTTCAGGTCACAAAAGACTTCCGTTGTGTTTCCTTAGAGGTAAGGGACCTACCTTACTTTGACAGCTCAGGTAATGTTAAGGAATTCTTACAAGTATTTGAAGTTGCTCTCCCAAGGGAACAAAGGCTATGGGATGTTAAACTAGCCATGCATAAGAAACCTACACGATGGTGGGACACCCAGAAGGAAGCATTCCCAAATTGGGAAGAGTGTTGCACTAAGTTGACCCTATGATTCGAAGGACCAATAGCTCTGCAGGATACTGACACGATGGAATGGATTAAATTGCACCTCTATATGGCACCTGAACTACCCACGTGGGACCTGAAGGAGCCAGGAATAATCGACTACTGTGGCCTAACCCCAGAAGAATTTCAGGCTGACCCATGAGCTACTTCCAACTCAGGGCTATGCACGGGCACAAAACTGATTCGACCACGGGAAAGTAGCACTAAAATTCACTCTAAATTGGCTATAGGTATAGAAAGTAGAGCTCTCATCTATATGGAAGCCCCTACAACAAAAAAACATCTGTATCTAATCCTTGGCCACATAGGTTATTACAGGAGGTTTGTTCGGAAATATTCTCTGACTATAGCCCCTCTTAAAACCTCACTTACATGGAAGGTAAGGTTCTCTTGGGATAACGAATGTCAGGAAACTTTGTCGTTGGTCATAAGTTACCTAAAAATCAATCCTGTGCTGGGGGAGGATGTGCAGAAGATGCAGATGATTGACCCTAGCATAGCAGATAGGCCAAGCACACAGGGGATGTGAATACTAGCCATTGGAACGATGACAATTGGTAAAAATCAAAAGTTATTGTTAAAAGGAGCAGCCTCTGGGCATTTAATGAAGAAAATTTTGGAGATTTTTTACCTTTTCCAAGGGGATACATCTCAGATAAATTTTACCTTACTATTGCACAATTGTGGGTATTATAGAAAGAGATGGATAGTTCAGTTAGAGGTTCCATCTCACTTGCATAGCTTGCACTCATAATTATTCACTCGAAAGAAATTAATAAATCAGATTTCCTGTATCTGCACTATCCCTCTCATGTCTGGTCAACTTGCTCCATCTGATAGTAGTCACTTAGGGCTGGGATTCATTTTTCACGCAAGGATGATGGCCACTAACCCTGCTGAACCTTCAGCCCCAATAGGGCCTGACGTTGAGGAGATAATGGAAGTTGAGTCTGAGCTGGAAGAATTTCCCTCTACCCCGGTCACAAGGAAAGGAAAAGTGAAAGCACAAAGCTCAGGAAAAGCCCCGAAAGCTATGAGATGGGCTACCGGAAAGCCTAGGACTTCTCCAAGGCACACCAGGTCCCTACCGGCATCACCTCTGGATCAAGATGTGCAAGAAGGTGCTCTTCCTGCCAATCTGATCAATTGGTTACCTCCCTTCATTCGCCCATGTAGACCATCCACACGAACGCCAAATAACTTGGATGACTTGGTCACCTATCTGCAAACCCCCTAACCCCGGGAGAATTCCTTGTCCTCTGTGATCCTTGTGGAAGACTCCATGAGTTGAAGTTTGATGATCACGACCCGGCGGACTCTGAAACCTTCCTTGAGTTGGCCCCCACATAGTACTTCGATACGATCCATGCAAATGATGGAGTCACAGTGGTTCCTCAGCGCTGGGTATGTGGCTTGGCCGGGTTTGGACTCTTGAATCTGCTCTAGATGCCCCATTTTTGCTATTACAACATCACAAATTGGTTGGCTCGCCAGTTTCTCACCCTAATTCACGATGGTTGATTATGGATTTAGGATAGAGTCCATATTGATGATGCATTGATCCACAATATTATAGGTCTTCCTATGCAAGGGCCGCACCCTCTGGAGCAGGTAGGCAAGAAGTACGAAGCAGTGACCACTACATTTGTGTGGAATACCTACAAGGTGAGTCAAAATCAATGAGGCTTTATGATCCAAAATATCAATGATCCTGCTACATATATGGGTACTAGGCTCTTAGCTGGCAAGCTAATGAGGAAGTGTTAGGTTGTGACCATCTCCACCTATGTTATTCGGTTAGCCAGTTGGTATGTGAAGCGAGTCTCCTTCAATTGGGCTCAATATTTATGCGATGAATTTCTAGCTAATGTTCGCGAATCCCAGGAGAAGGGGATGTCCTTCTACTATTCATGGTTATTACTCCTTATAGCGTTGGTCACCTGGGACACCCCTGAGGAGTCGGTCCTCCCCGAGCTCCCCCCAAGGATGTGTGAAGGAGCTCGGTATGCTCATTTATGGGACTCTAAGGATGCACAGTGCGTCAATGATAACAAATTTTTTTGGATCCTCTTCCAGAGCAGCGCGACAGCAGCCATAATTTCCTGACCTCGACTGTCCCCGACATTATATGACAAATACAAAAGTGTTGCAGCATTCCAAGTTACCATGCACCATATTCATATCCATAGCCTCAACAATAATACATGGATGACACTTCCATATATGGTAGCAGATGAAGAAATTGACCTGATGATCACGCTATGGCCCCCTGCCTAGAAAATGGGCTTCACAACCACCTGTGGGGAGACCACAGAGGCCAACCATATGAGCTCAGACATAACCACGAAAAAGGATACACAGCCACCACAGACCACCACAGCCAAGACTCAGGCAAGGTATGACAGAGATACCACCCCCCCCCCCCCGGGTACGAAGCAGTCAGGTGAGCTTGCACTAGGGTCCCACTGCACGCAATATGATGTGACAGTCACACTAACTGACGGTGACCTCGACCAAATCGCGGACGCAGTAACAATGGCTATAGAAGATAAGTGGGCATCCATAAAAGCACAGTAGAAGGCCATGCTCGACACCATCCAGGCTGAGCTCCGTGCCCTTTAGCTAAAAATAGATAAGCTATAGACCAGTGTCGGCTAGGCATGGACTCCTTTAGTAACTAGCAGTACAATGCTAGTGACATAAGAAAGTTGTCTCTGTTATGTACCTAGCACTGCACTGATAGGAACTCAGATCCAAGCAGGAACATGGATCCAGCTAGACCTGGCAAAGCTGCCCCATGAAGCCTTACAAAGCCTCCACAATGCTGTATTCCATGAGATTAACCATTGTGACCAGAAAATAAACCAACAGCTTGGTATGGTCGAGCAGAACATCACGTAGTAGGCCGCAAATTTTCTCCTTGCTATTTCACCATAGGCAGAGCTCGAAACAGTGATCCACTAGCTCTGCATGGAGGTTACAGACGAGATCCCATCTGCAGCCACGCCTCGGGCTAATGTGGAAAAATTGGTTGTGGCACTAATATCGTCTAGGATTTAAATGCACGTCGTCAAGACGCAGCTGGAGTAGCAAATCACCAACTTACAGGCCAAATTGTAGCCTGAAACACCTCCGGAAATACTAGCCCAGTGCACTGCACTAGAAACCGAAGAGACGAATGTTATTTCGAGCTAGATTTCTCAAGGAGCCCAGTTTCTAGAGTCAGCCATGAAACTCTAGACTAAGGTCTAGCACGATCCGGTCCTCCATAAAATCAATCAGGACTTACGGCAGAAGGAAGAAGCTTTCGAGCAGGTCAAAGCTACGCTGCCCACCTTGGTGCCTGCACAACGCTTGGCACGTTTGAAGACCAGAAATGATCTCCAAAATGATATTGAGGAACTCCGGCGTAAATAAAACGTCATTGCGGAACATCTGAAGCCTTGGGCTACTGTAGCCCTCCAGATTTCATAGAATGTAGATGGCGTGATCAAGTGACTAACTCAAACACTAGAGAGTGCCACCGCGGCAATTGAAGGACTGACCTCCTAGAAGCTTGTATAAATTTCATAGAGTGTTGCTGCTCAGAGTCAAGAAGTGTTACCTACGATGATCACAGCCATCAATGCCCTATGTGCGCAGGTAGAGACCACACCACCATAGTGACTCGGGACGATTCACAAGATTGTGTTGGGGGATTGTTGGAACAGGGTCTCCTACAAGCTGCGAAACTGGTCCGATTTTTGTGTATTTTTTATTATATTTAGTCTAGTGCAGGGGTTTTGGGGTGGGTCAAAGCCCCGAAAGCATTTTAATGGGCCAAAGGGTAGACCCAGAGTCCGCAAACCACGATTTTCGAACCATAGGAAAGATTAGGCTAGATTTTTATAAATAGAGGGACATTTTGAATTATAAGAGAAGAAAATGATGAGATCTTGATGCAAATTGTGGCTTAGTAGATCTGTTTGGATTTTTGGGGAAGGGATTTCTATTGGTTGTGTGCATGGAGATCCCAAGTCCTATTGTGTGCGGACCCTGTTGTTGTGTGTGTAGGTCGAGTTTGGGTATTGTAAGAAGGAACTGAAGGATTAATGAATGAGAAAGGTTGTTGCATAGCTGAATGTATTTGTACTATTGATGCAAATCCTTGATAGTTGCTATGTTATGCATATTTTGTGTTAAGATGCAAAAGTATTGTGTTAAGTGTTTCTTCTGCATATGGGTATGTTCTATTATGTTTCATGAGAACAACTATAATGCTGCACTACTGTTTTAGAAGTATATAATTTGTTGAGTACAGTAAGTATAGTTTACCTTGTGCATGTGGATGAAAAGGAGATCTATATATCTGGTTCTGAGATAGGAGATCTGGTCATTATAAAGCCGGACACAGCTCTGCTTGGCTTACCTATCCTCTCTCAGGGTGCAGAAACCTGGTTCCAGCACCCACCCATACTGCTTCGGGTGAGACTTTGACCTGCACAAGTTGGTCACTGCCGAAAGGGCCAGTAGTATAGTGGTTTGTTGGAAAACCTTAACCTCCAAACCTGGGTCAAGACCCCCTCGATTCAATAGGTTCTTTGGAAAAAAGTAATTCTCTGTATACTAAATAGAGATCATTGACCAATCGGGTGTTAAGCCACGGATCAAGTGTCGTTAATACCGAGGAGAGAGTGAACCGTCAAATCACTAAAAATCATGGCTGTCAGATTATAAGTTACAAATTCACATAGTAAATAAACACACTTTACCTAACTCTATACTAGACCAAGTTATACTTAACTATTTCCTATGTGTCGCAATATCCTAACATCCCCCCCTTAAGAACAACTTGGGATAAGATTGAAGGATTTACAAAGGTGACACAAATGGAGCCTGTTTTCTATGTGTTGAAATATCCTAGCACCCCCCCCTTAAGAAAAAAATGGGATAGGATTGAAGGATTTACAAAGGTGACACAATAGGAGAAGGGAGGCATCAGAGCCTATCCCCCCCTAATGAAGAAAACTTTCACGATCAATACTGCAAGCATGGATCGAAGTTTGATTATAGTGAAAGCCTATGAGAGCCTTTGTAAAGATATTGGCTACTTGATCATTGGTTGGACAATACTGCACTTCAAGAACACAATCATGAATGAGCTTTCTGATGAAGTGTATGTGGAGCTCAATGTGTTTCATACGCTGATGCTAAATTGGATCTTTACATAGCTGAATGGCACTTTGATTATCACACCAAAGTGTAGTTGGATGTTGTTGATGAAGACCAAATTCAGACAGGATCTAACGAAGCCACATGGCTCCTTGCTGGCTTCAACTACACCACGATACTTTACTTCTGCTGAAGAAAGAGAGATGGAACTTTTTTTCTTACAAGACCATGTAATAGGTCTTGAACCAAGAGTGAATACATATCCTGCAGTAGACTTTCGATCATCAGGGTCACCAGCCCAATCAGAATCAGTGAAACCAATCAACAATGGAGATGCTCCTGCACTGTAATGAATCCCGAACTGAACTATACCTCGAATATATCGAAGTATTCTTTTAGCTACTTTCCAATGACTTTCATGAGGTTAGTACGTTGGTACATAAACCCCGGCGACAAGACCAACGACGAAGGAAAGGTCGGGATGGGTATGTGTTAGATACAGAATTTTACCAACAAGTTGATGATATAAGGTAGCATCAACTTCAGGGGTAGTAAAGTTGACTGAAAGCTTGAATCCAGACTAAAAGGGAGAAGGGGCTGGCTCACAATCTTCCATGTGAAAGTGGTGTAGAAGATCACAGTCATACTTGGACTGAGAGAGGGTAATGCCTTCCTTGGATTGCAAGACTTGAAGACCAAGGAAATAATGCAAGTGTCCTAAGTCTGTCATTTCAAACTTATTTTTGAGGCTAGACTTCACATGGTTTATATGGTTTGGATCACTACCAGTAAGGATAGGATCATCAACATAAAGAACAAGGATAGTGAAGGGATTACCCACTTTCTTGTTGTAGACAGTGTTGTCAGAATGACATCTAGCAAAGCCATTATCTAAGAGAAATCTATCCATTTTGGCATACCAAGCTTTGAGGACTTGTTTGAGACCCATGAAGACTTCCTAAGGTGAAAAACAAGGCTAGATTCGTTTTGGATAATGCCAGGGGGTTGTTCCATGTATATTTCTTCATGTAAATCTCCATGTAAGAAGGAAGATTTAACATCCATTTGATGGACTTACCATTTAAAGGAGGCAGCAAGGGAAAGAATAAGGTGGATATAGTTCATTTTGGCAATAGGGGAGAAGGTTTCAGTATAGTCAATGCCTTCAAATTATGAAAATCCTTTACTTAAAAGAGCGAGAATATCTATCCACTTTCCATTCTTGGTCCAAAAAACTTTGTTTTGTAAACCCATCTGCAGCTGACAAATTTTCTTCCTTTTGGAAGAGGAACAAGATCCCAAGTATTTTTTTCCAATAAGGAATGATACTCTTCATTCATAGCATCATCCCAATCTGGATGACCGGAGGCTTCTTCAAAGGTTTCTAGATCAAGTTTTTTTGGAACTTGAGACAATAAGGAAGAGGCTCTTTCGAACTGAGAAAGTGTACATCATCGATCGTTAGGGTCACCTACAAGAGAACCTACTGCATCCCGAGTAGAGCGGACCCATCTTGGAAGCGATGGAGTATAAGGAACAATTTCACGAGCTGGAGGAGGATTTTCATCCTCACTGTCATCATCTGAACTAGAAGGAATGCTATTAAAAATAGAAGAGAGAGAGAGAGGTAGCACATATGCCGAATCAGGCGCGCAGGCCAAAGGTGGCACACCCGCCGAACTAGGCTCGTAGGCCGATATAATTGGCCTTGACTAGACGAAATCTACGCTGATTATATTTTTGGATTTTGGTTGAAGAAATCTATATCCTTTGACATCTTCAAAATATCCAACAAAAATGCATTTTTCACTCTTAGGTTCTAAGGCTTTATGTTTCGCATCTAGAATATGGGCCCAAGCATCACTACCAAAAACACAAAAGTGACCCACATCTGGTTTAATTGAGATCCAAGCTTTTTCTAGAGTTATTTTCTTTAAAACCTTAGTAGGAGTGTGATTTACTATGTAGTTTGGACAGTTAATTGCTTCTGCCAAAAAATTGAGACCTAGTCCTTCAGATTGAAGCATACAATTATCCATTTCTTTTAGGGTGTGATTCTTCCTTTTAGCTACAACATTTTGTTGTGGTGTATATGGAATATTATGTTGCAATTGAATGCCATGCTCAGTGAAAAAGTTGATCAATTTGTTGTTAACATATTCTCCTCCATTGTCTGATCTTAACTTAAGAATTGGATATCCAGATAGTTTCTCAACAAAGGCCTTAAAGGCAAAGAACATGTTAAAAAATTCACTCTTGAGTTTTAAGAAATATACCCAAATGTGTCTGGAAAAATCATCAATGAAAGTTAAGAATTACTTGCAACTAGAGAAAGAAACAACATGAAGAGGACCACATAAATCACTGTGCACAAGCTACAAAGGGGTTGAAGCGTGCCAAGAGGCACGTTTGTCAAAACTATCCCGATGATGTTTTCCGAGTACACATCCGGAGTAAACACCATCTCGGCAAGATACTGTAGGAAGACCCGTCACCATATTTTCTTTACATAGAGTTTGAAGAGAGTGATAATTTAAGTGACCAAATCGCTCATGCCAAAGTTTTCTCACTTCATCATTATGAGCAACAAAAATAGAGGGAAGACATGATGACGTAAATTTTTCAAAATTATACAACCTTGTGGAATCATCAACAATGCCACTAGCTAAAATATGTTTAGGATCTTTGAGTTCCTTGATTACAACATCATGAGGTGAGAATTCTACTATTTTCCCTTCACCTGAATGAGTTATCTGATAAACAGAGATAAGGTTGCATGACAAGGTAGGAACACATAGTACATCATTAAACTGACCATTATCTAGATGAATGGCTCTAGATCCTACAACACTAAGAGATCTATCATCACCAACATAAATATGTTTGGTGTTACAATCATTAAAGAAGAAAACATGGCTTTATTTTTGGCCATGTGGTAAGAAGCTCCAGAATCAATGAGCCACTCATGAGAAGGAGAAGAAGAAGATACATTTAATGCATAACCAGATCTTGATGCTTGACAACCACAAGCAGAAAGTGCCATTCCTGAAGATGAAGGTGAAGAGTGATCCAAATTGATGTTGTGCTTCTTCATTGCTGCTTCTAAGGCTTCCAACTTCTTAAAAAATTTGGACTCTATATTTCCATCATGATTACAAAAATTTCAATTTCTATCAGTCTTCTTCCCTTTGTTTTTATTTTCTTTATCATTTTGGTGATTTGATTTTTCAGTTTGCGGCTGAAATTTCTTAGGACCCTTGTTTGGTTTAGTACCATACTTTTAGGATATAGCTTCTTGGGATTCTTTTGATATGATTGTTTTTGGGCTGCTAAGGCTTTATTAGAAGCATTTCCATAAGTGATAAGACCAAGGAGTAAGATTTTTTCTTGTTCTCTTATCAAAGAATCACAAAAGGAATCAAAAGAGGGATTCTTGTAGGTGGTTCTTGAAGAGATGATGGCTTCTCTAGTGGAATGGAAGGCGGAAACAAATATAGAGTATGCAAGGCCAAGCTTAGCAAGAATGTAATAGATGAGGCTACCATATTCCTTTTTGACCTTACACCCTTCTAAAAGAAGTCTAAGAATCTTGAATTTGGACAAAAAATCTTCAATAGAGGAGAAATTATTGGGGTCCAAAGTAAGCAAATCATTTTCAAGCTGGTGGGCCCTGATTTGATTTTGAATGCCAAAAACTGTATTTAGCTTTTCCAGGGCTTTATCAGGGGTGTCAATGTCAAGGATGTGAAATCGAAGACCTTGAGAAATGGACATTCCTATCAACCCTCGTGCTTGATCTTGTTTATTTTCCCATTTAGGAACTTTATCATCATTGGAAGTTTTAGTTTCTTGACCTATGGCTATTCTATAAAGCCCTTTACTTCTAAGTATATCTACCATGTGAGGTAGCCATTGGAAATAATTGCTACTGTTAAGAATAATCGGGCATGCACTTTCCATTTTTTTTTAAATGAAGCTCAGAAAAAGCTGAAACTAACTGCTCCAATGGAAAGATCTCGAAAATTAGGTCATTTAAAAAAAACAGCTTGAGAAACGACTTCTAGATGAAGAATTTATGCCTTTTGAAAAAAACTGAGTTGTAGATGTCGAATAGTTACAGGAACGGTTTGAAATTCGGTGATGAAGTTCAACTTTTTAAAAAAATCCTGCCCCTTTAACAAAAAATTTTTACAAAAGGAAGCTTGAAAAAGATATTTGAACCCAAGACCTCTATGCTAATAAACTAACTCCTCACCAAGTGAGATAGTAAAAGGTTCTATTTTTGTTTGAAAGAAGGGGTTTTTTTTTCTTTTTCTTACTCTTCCATGTGCGTGCCTTTTCCTGCACAAAAAAAAAAAACCAAGAAAAAAAAAAGAAATGAAGGCCTTATGGAAGAATGTTAGATTTTCTATTAGCCTTACCGGAAACTATCATTTTTTTCACTATTGCTAATTTCCTGAGATCGCACAAAGACGCGGGCGGGGAAAAAGCATACATAGCAAAAAAAATCCCTTTTCCTGTTTCTGATTTGCTGAGATCGCACGCAGTGCACAACAAAGAGCATACACAGAGAAGAGGGTATAGATCTGGCAAATAAATAAAACCTAAAAAAAAAAACAAAAAAAAACAAAGGGAACCAAAATAAGCAGAACTATTAATAAATATAACTACAAAACATATTCTTTATACCTCCAGATCTAAACTGTCATAACTTGGGTAGTCAGAAACATTTTCGCATGAAACGAAAGGCATTCCTCACTGTAACAGACGCTTTAGAAACAACAGAGTAGTTGTCCAAGCCCAAAAATGTTCAGAAATAGTATATCTACAAAACGACATTCGCATGCATTCAAATCAGCTTTGGATTTTAATCAACAATGGATGCAGCCCTCAAAATAGCTTTGATACCATGTACGAATTTACAGGGTAAGTTCCGTAGATAAAGAACCAAAGGTCACCGCTCACAACTAGATCACAAATCAGTACACCAGTATAATCACATGGTTAAAAATCTCAAAGAGGGAAACAGTCCACGACCTGAGCCATCGTGGCCACTTCAGGAAATTTATTAATATAAATAAAAGTTACATATGTTTCTCTCATAAACAATTACCAGACAAATGACCCTGCATGCTCTTTAAATAGAGATCATGGACCAATTGGGTGGTAAGCCATGAATGAAGTTTCGTTAATACCGAGGTGAGAGATAACCGTTGGATCACTACAAACCATGACCGTCGAATTATAATTTACAAATGTACATGGTAAAGAAACACACTTTACCTAACTCTACACTAGAATAAGTTATTCTTAACTATTTCCTATGTGTCGGAATATCCTAACACAATAATCTCTTGTGGTTTCTCCTAATCAAACAAGAGAAATAAAAACTATAGGTTAATGTTAAAACAATCATATTTTTTATTCATAAAGCTAAAGAAAAAGAATTGTAAAACTCATACAAACTTAAACCATAAGATCTGCAATAAACTTCATTTTCAATGGCAGTTTAGAAATGGCTAATGGTTGTGTGAAGTCGAGTGGTTAGATTTCAAATGGAATGTGAAAGTACTGTTGATCATGAAACGACCATGATAAGATGAGGAAGAGAACCTCTCTTATTTATAACAAAATAGTTTTAAAATCTGATATGGTCAAATAATAAGAAATAATTGTTGGAGAAGGAGCTAGGCCATATTAGTCTAGTAGAAGAAAGGAGCTAGACCATTAGAAGTGGATTTTCAAAAGTATTTGCAAAATTGAAAGTAAATTTTATTCTTTAATTATTGACAAAGAGATACAAAAAGACATATTCTCCATACAAGTTATTTAGAAGTTAAATATAATATGTAGAACACATTCAAATTCATATATAATCTCATAAATACAAAAAGGTTACATGTTAATGCTTCTAAATAATTTATCATTATTTTTCTTTTGTTGATGCTCACATGAAGATGATGTATCCAATAGTGGTAATCATGGCCATTACAAACATTTTCCCTTGGATTCTAGGTAAGAATTCTAACAGCTTTTTATATTTTATTTATTTTATTTATTTTTATTTTTTTAAATTACCTCTAATTTTTAAACAATAGACTAAACAATATTACCATATTAAATTGAAAAAAAAATGAATTATGAAATCTAGTTAGAATCCAAATCGTTTATTAACAGACCTCAACTTAAACCACCAAACCCCAGCAAATACAAAGAAATCCAAATGATGAAATTGATGCATCATTGGTTAATTTGAGGTCACTTATATATGATCTACAAAACACCAAATAACAATCACGATTATCTATAAAAATTTTGTTAAACTAAATTATATTAAGCATCTCTTATGCCTAGGAATAGTTAATAAATTTTTGCTAAACTAAATTATATTAAGCATCTCTTATGCCTAGGAATAGTTAATAAATATGTCTATTTATAGGGCTAGAACATATCAAGGCAATAAAAACTATTTGAATAAATACCAAATTAGAGATATCAATATCACTAAACTATATTTGTTATATATTTTCATTGAATTAAAAAAGAACTTACCTTTATTAGTAAAAGGAAATGCATTTGTATTGAATAGTTTCCTTAGCAACGAGTTTGAGACCCTTATATGGATAAGTGGATAAGTGGTTCATGGTATTTTAAAAACTATTTGTAATAATAGGGAGCTACATCTATATTTTTTGAAAAAGTTATTTTTAGATTTAGCATAAGGGTCCACGTCAACTACTTTGACTTGCAAATAGAGAAACTGTTTAGGGGTTGCATAAGATAGAAAAAAATGTTAGGCACAACACAACACTACGTACTTTTACACAAAAATGAAGTCTTAACCCTACTACCTAGCATTCTACAACAATGGAAAGCATTATTAAAACTTATATAGAAATAGCCACATTAACGCACACTATAGGGCTAAAAATTTATATAATAAAAATATTTCACTCACTTTAAGTGGAAAATAAAATATTTAGATGTAGACATTCCATAATAAAACTTCATATAAATTTAAAAAACATATAAAACAATTAGAAAATAGTAAAAAGTGAAAGTTAAAAAATAATATCAAAATAATTAAGTACTTCCTAAGTGTAATTCATTAAATTTTTAATATAGAATTAATATGTGACATTAAAAAATATTCATAATAATAATTCATAAAAAAATATTGAAGTATGCTTCAAAATATATTTAAAACAAAAATATTTATTTTAATTTGAACAATGTAGTTTATAGATAACATGTTTTAATGCGCAAGTATGTATCAGTTTTCCCACCAGTAGGCTTCACCTTCTTCCTTCAAGGGAGCATGGATGTTTGGAATTATTTTGATCCTTAGAGTGTCTACCGTGTTCCTTCAAGGGAGCTTGGATGTTTGGAATTATTTTGATCCCTTGTTTTTGCTTGTGCATTTTACCATGGTCTTCAATGTTTGAGCGTGGTTCTTAACTATATTTTATTGACTCTCACTCATTTCCAAGAGGGTTTTTTTTGTTGTGTCATGTTTTGGTATTCATTCAAGCGAGCACGTCTCTTTTTTGGTTTTCCTTCAAGAGGTGCATTGCTCTATTTTCTGGTTTTTATGTCTATTTTTGTTTCTTCCTATAGGCCAGCATGAGAAGTGTGATGTGAAATGTGTGCATCCCTATCAGATTGCAAGAGCTTTGATGAAAAATAACATCAACACTACAAAAATGTTTCTCTTTCCCTCACACTTGTTTGGAATGCAAGTAGAAAGAGTTTTTTCTTTTTTAACAAAAAAACAAACAGTGAACTATGTATAATTTATTCAGGAAATTAGTGTTGTATAACGATAATGGGATTTTGATATCAATACAACTTTACAGATAAGCTATTTGCAACGATTGTTACTATTCCATCCAGTTACAATTTTTTGTTTCCTTAGATTTACTATATAAGAAGGAATATCTTCTTGCTGCAGCGTTCTTCTACAATCTATATTTTCAGTTATTTTCAGTGAACGTTTCTCTTGAAGAGAGAAAATGATAATTTATATTTTATTATTCTTTTAAATTTTAATTGCTACATTTTCATATTTTTCTTTTTGAATTAGAAAGATTAAATAGGTGGTTTTCTAAGGATACTTCACATACATATAATTTTTTAAGCTTAGCTTCATCTCTAATTCCTTAATAAGGAATAAATGGACCGATAGATGGAAGGATTTTCATCTCTTCATCTATCTTATATCTAAGTCTATCTTTGTATAATGTTATTCTCATATGATATACCATATTAATTTCCTTAACCTGAATATCATGAAAAAAATTAAAATATCATAAATAAAATTAAAAGCCACACTTTTTACTCAATATAATTTGTTTCCTTCATTTTCATGTTTGGATCGAATATAAATCAAATCATTTAACCTACCTTTTTTAAATTTTTTCGTGATTTAAATAAGGGTAATTAAGACCTGAAAGCTAGTTCTATAATTTTTAAGATCAGGCTTGATGCTCCAATTGTAGTTGTTGGATCAATTGTGCTTCCAACTTATCTTGGTAACCAAGGTGGTGCCACCCACGTCTCTATCTTTGACGGTGAAGGAGGGTGGTACTGTATTTCTAGTTTTGAATCAATAGATTATGGCACTTGAATGAGTGACAATGTTGGGTCAAGATTTCAATATGGAGGGTATGAACGGTGAGGTACTGAAGAAACTTGGAAAACTTCTGAGTCAGATTTGGGACTGAATCCTATAGATATTTTTCACTCTTTTCATATAATGATCTGAAACATTGTTTTTCGTATGATGATCTAGAACGCCCTAACCACTCGCCCACCCACTGTCCATAATCGTTACAAATTAATAAAGTTAAAACAAGAAATATCTGTCAAAACGCATGCCCACATACTGCTACTCTGCCCAACATATGGTGCTTTGTTATGAACAAGTGCTTACTTGGTTGCTTCAAGAACCTTGGGATGAAGTTTTCATTTTTATGAATGGCCAACACATGGGACATGTAGTACACACTAGAAAGAAACATTAATGAATATGATCTCCATGTTTAAATGCCTATTAATTTTAAATCTTCCATATAATTCAACTTAGTAATATGAAAACCAAAAATGTTGTGATGTGCATACCGTGTTGATAAAAGGTTATGAAAAAAGATAAAATAACATATCAGTTAACTAAAACCAAAAAATTCTTAGAAAGTTGGTAGCCAGTCCAAGGCACACGCGCAACGTGGTCACATGACAGATTTTTTAGAAATGGGTTCGTAATGAATTTTACGGGAATATAAGAGATCCCATACAACCAATAAATATTATATTTTTTACCTCTATATTTATTAGATAAATTCTTGGGGTATATCATAGGCTAGGTTTAAGAAACTATTAATAAAAATTAAGTCATCAGTCATGCAACTTTAATCGATGTTAATGTTGAGATATCTACCACTAGGATTAAGAGCACATTTACCAACTAACATAAATTCCTCACTTATTCAGAGGAAAAGTGTGATATTAGTTATTTAAAGGACAATGTCTCATACGTGCAGCGTGCCTGTACCTGCCTAGCTTCTGTAGGTTGCAAGTACTCTTCACACATCTTCCCACTATTCATACAACAATAAAAAATCCTTCTTGAAAAAGTCTCAAGCTTACATATTCTTCTTGTTGGAAATGTTAAAATATTTTGGAGAGCTTCTTTATGACATTACTGGGTTTGATTCATTCTGTTTGTAACGGTAATTTTTCACTTGTCAAGCGCTTATTCTGTGCCAGTACTAAGTATTGAATGGAATTCACAAGAGATGAATTGGGGATGTGCTCCTTTTCAACCAAGTCCTTGTTGCTAATGCTGAAGGCAAGTTAAACTGAGTACTTGTTTATTATTCTTTTCATCACTACATGGAGACCCAGTGAGTTTGATGTGTTTTGCATTGAGTTTGATGATCAATTCTTGTAGATCTCTTGATGATTCAGGTTTGCAACCTACCATGGTATTATTTGATAGGAAAATCGAAATTAAAGCCTTTATACTTCGTCATGCGCTTTCATATTTCTCTGAGATCTACTAAAGGCATTATGTATCTCCACACTAAGGCTTATCCTCTCATCTTCCACCGTGACATAATTGTTACCATCATCCTACTAGATGATAATTTTAATGCAATAGTTTCAAATTTCAGACTGTCAAAGCTTGCACCACAGTGAGATATGGAAGGTTCACCTCCAAGTCATGTATCAACTGTAGTGAAAGGAACTCCATTAAGAAACAAAACTTGAAATGATACATGTGTGAGACTTGTATTTTTTAAACCATGGTAATTTTAATTGTAATTAAAATCAATGGATAAATTCGTGTATTTTTGTAGTACTATCTGGATCCAAAGTACTTCTTGACTCATCAAATCACTGATAAGAGCAATGTATATAGTTTTTGTGTGGTCCTTCTAGAGCTCTGGATAGGCATGGAACCCATTATGAATGGAAATAACATTGTCCGAGAGGTATATGTTATAGTCAATACGATCTTTATCCTATTTTTTGTACATGGCATATTTCATATGTTTGATTCATGTAGGATGTTTCATTCATGTAGGCTTTTAAAATATGAAGTATTGGATTTTTGTGGATTCCTAAATTTTATTTTGTCTTCCTTCCTAGGCAGCATCGATAGCTAACTCAGCTATGTCTTTATTTGTATATCATTGTTAGGTGCTACTGTTCTATCAAATGGAAGCATATATACATCTCACATCAGCAATTATAATACACTTCTTTGTTACTATTGTATACGAGGCTCATAACCATTATGAATTAAGAAAAGTATCAATAATATCAAGTCAGATTGTATTCTTTGTTACCGTTGTATATGAGCCTCATAACCATTATGAATTTAGACAAGTACCAGTAATATCAAGTCAGATTTTCTATTCATGTTTTTCATTGTTGTTCATGAACAATTTTGTCATCATAGTATATATATGTAGGAAGACGTGTTTTATTAAAGGATAATTATCCTAAAGAATATTCCTTTATATTAGCTTGAGAAATGTCTGCGAAAGCATGTGCAAGCATCACGGGATCTTAACCTATTCTTTCCAACAAGACTTCTGATTGAACTGGATTCATATTTCAATATTTCTCTCTAATTTTTATTAATATCGGCTTCATTCTTCTACATATGAAATGTGAAGTCTACAAAAAAGGCATCAATGCAATAGGTTCCAGTACTTCCTCAAGAAGTAAATTAGAATCAGAGGAAGATGGTAATCCTTATTGGTGCAACTGAAATTTTGACTTCATTATCTTGTATTGGCACTGGATCAGCTTATCTAACTCGAGATGGACCTTTTCTCATTGCACAATTTGCTTCATCATCTATTTTATCATTATAGAAATAATCTGATGATGAAAAGTCTTGCACTTAAACTAGACACATATTCTTCTTTTGATAAAGACAAAAGTCTTTGTTGGCTCTATCCACTTCTACCTGAGATGGGATCTTATATTTTAGATATACCCCTTATTGGCTCCTTTATCTTGGAAGAATCTTTTCATTAGCATATGGCTAGTTGATCCCAACTTATGAGCAATGATTTTTAATGATCCCCTTATGATCATGTCTTTGTAAAGTTTCCTCATTGAATTCGAAAGAAGAAAGAATGATATCTTCCTCCTTGGCTTGTTTCATGTTTTCAACCCTGTAGCTTCCAATCACCAAGGGAAATGGTGGCCATGGGCCTCTCTTTGACTTATATAAAGAAGCATCTAGTCTATTGATGTTTCTCTGATATGAAATTTCCTGTAACAATAGTTTTTTAGGAACAAAATGCGGGAGTGAGTGAGGTGACTTGGTAGCACCATATACTTTGATGTAGAAATTGGCTTTAGTCATATACCAATCACCTATTTTCCTCATGATATCTTTCCTATCAGGTGAGAAAGATGGAGGCTCACTCCCAAAAAACAGATGATATAATTGGGTGAATAAACCATTGCATATGCTTTCATTATATGCTTTGTATATGTTCTCCCACAAGACCTTGCAATAGACATGTATGGAATATTGAGATGGACCCTATTTCAGTCCAAGCTATGGCAACTCATTGCAGGAAAAGATCACATAGATGAGATAAGAAGTCATGTAGAAATTATGATCTCCTTCCATCTCCTTCAGTTGAGCATTGCAATAAAGGTTTTTCTTACATTAAAGAATAAATTCCACTTCCTCTTGGCATCCATTGCCTCTTGGCATGGACTTGCTACTTCACAACCATTCTTGTTATTTCAAAATTTGTTTAATGAAAAGTATAACTATCTTATTAATGTAATGGAAAACTTCAATGTTTTAAGGAAACAAATACAAATATGTACAGAGACTTTGATAAGTTTGTTTTTTTGGGAAAAATAATACAAATATGTGCAAAAAATGTGGAACAAATAACACAAAAAAATGCTCATGTACACCATGTCCTAATGAACCTCCTCAATCATATTTGCAACTGCCCTTCATTTTATAGGCCCTTGAACATTATGAATACCATTAACTTGTGGAATCATATTTGCAAATGTTGTTCATTTTATAGGTTGCGGGACACTATGAATTCCGCTAATTAAGATGTACATGTTTAAGGTTATTAGAAATATAAATAATATATAAACATTATACTATTTATTCATTTTTCTTTTTCATGTTTTATAATTTTTTTTTTTTGAGAAAATATAATCTCTTTGAGGAGAATTGACGAGGACCTTGCAATTGAAAAGTACTAACCTCCTAATAATAAGGTGCTTTTTGTTGGAAATTCTAGTATGCTCTGATGCTATGTCGAGAACATACACAAAACAGAGAAGCACAAATAGTTTACACAGAATGTAAAAATAAAAAATACACACAGACAGATAGAGCGAAAAGCACAAGAGAGGAAAAAATTCAGTTTTTTCATTCAACTCCATAAACTTATGAAAATACATTCCTTTAATACAAAAATGTCTGTAGCCTGAGAGTTTAATGAAATTCAATGTAATATGGGACTGATAACCACATCATTGTCCTTCTGCTATGATAGCCTGATTCTTCACAAAACAACGTACAGAACACAAAAGGCCGGACTTGAAATATTATAGGTTTCAGCTTCGAAACCACATCGCATGCGCGCCCTTCATTACAAATCACATTTTGGCGATTTTAACATTTAACTGCGCATGATACATGAAAATAACTTAAGTTCTTGGGATTTACAATCGCATCGCGACATAAAACATTTGACTTGCGAAGCGCTATCCTTTAAACTTTGCAATATGCGATTGTGATCGCATCGCATCCTAGACATAATAACTTGCGAAGCGCTAAAATCCTAAGCTTCTGACGTGTGATTGTGATCTCATCGCAAAAAAAAGAAAGATAACTTGCAATTGCTTAAAGGTAAGTCTTAAAATATGCGAAGTGCAAAATTGTGAGCAGCAAAAAGGGTAAAACATAAAACATGTGAAGTGCGAAGTGTGGGCACGCTAAAGGTAAATGGTAAGTTGTGTGAAATGCGATATTTATAATTTGCGATGTCCGATGACAATCTCTCATCGCAACATCACAAGGTTTCAGTGCGAGGCTTAAAATTTAAATGTTAAGATATGCGAAGTGCGGTATGTGGGCGGTTAAGTAGCGAGGAGTGCGAAAAGGGAAAAGGTAAGAAATAAAGTGATAACAAAGGTTTGTGGGTGGATTGGTAATGCAACAAGGTATTATGGGTCCCAATGGATCGCATCAATGGAAACTTAACTTTCGGTGAAGGTTTAAGAGGTAAACCTTAAAATTTGTGGTTTTCAAACTGCGAGCAAATAGTAAGTGAATGTGGCGGGTAAAGAATTAAACACAGAGTAAGGCTTGGGTACTTTGCTTTCTGATTTTGCATGAAAACACCTGTGGATTTTGGATCTCTGCTTTTTCCTTCCTGTAACAAAAATGAATGTAAATATGGGTTGTTGCCAGTTTTATTCATGGTGGCAGTTGGGATTATTTCCAAAACTCCCCCTTAATCACAACTTCCACCATCAACCATTCCCAAACACTTTATGAGATAAACAAAACTTTTCTGTCCCAATGGCTTTGTGAGGATATCTGCAAATTTTTCCTCTTACCTGCAATGTTGCCACACGATTTCACCATTGTTAAATAATTCCCTTATGAAGTAGTATTTGGCATCAATGTGTTTTATTCTCTTGTGGAAAACAGAATTCTTTGACAATGCAATTACTAAGCTGTTATCACAGAAAATAGTGGTTCCTTTGTCTTGTTCATGACATAAATCTCTCAGCATCCTTCTCATCCAAACTGCTTGACATGTTACTATTGTTGCTACTACATATTCAACTTCTACTGTTGATAATGAAAATATTGGTTGCTTCTTGGAAGCCCATGAAATGGCTCCCGATACCAAATTAAAAACATACCCTGATGTTCTCTTTTTGTTCTCAACACTTCCAGCCCAATCACTGGCAGTGTAACCAATTAGCTTAAAATCATCAATTGCGAAGTATATAACACCATACTCCTTTGTCCCATTAACATACTTTAAAATTTCTTTGGATGCTTGCCAATGTGTCTCCTTGGGTGTTTCCATGAATGTGGATATCAAACTTACTACACACATTATATCAAGTCTAGTTGCATTCAAATACATTAGACTGCCAACCATGCTTTTGTACAATGTCAGATTTACATTCTTGCTGCAATATTCCTTGCTCAAATTCAACCCCATGACAATTGGAGTTGATGATGGCTTGTTGTTCTACATATTTAACCTTTTTAAAATATATGCAACATACTTTGCTTGGGAGATAAAAATTTCCTTTTATGTTTTCTTTACTTCTATGCCCAAAAAATATCTTAACAAACCCAAGTAAGTTATATCAAACTTAGTTTCCATTACTTCTTTGAAAACAGCAATGAGAGAAACATCATTGTCTGTAAAAATCAAATCATATACATACAAGACAACAATAAAAATTTTACCATCATTTTCTTTGATGTAGAGTGTGGGTTCACCATCACACTTGTCAAACCCATTTTCAATGAGGTTGGAATCAATCCTGTTGTACCATGCTCGTGTTGCTTGCTTCAGCCCATAAAGATATTTCCACAACTTACATGACTTGTGTTCTTGGCCTTCTATCTCATAGCCATGAGGCTGTTCAACATACACCTCCTCTTTCAGCACTCCATTAAAGAATGTTGACTTCACATCCATTTGATAAACTTTCCATTTTTGGTGTGCTGTTATAGACAACACTATCTGCACAGTCTCCATCCTTGCAACTAGTGCAAATATTTCCTCATAGTGTCTTCCTTGCTACTACTTGTAGCCTTTGACAACTATCCTTTCTTTGTGCCTTTCTATCTTGCATTCAATGTTTCTTTTGGACTTATAGGCACATTTCACTCCAATAACTTACTTTCCTTGTGGTAGGTCCACTAACTCCCATGTGTCATTTCTTTCTATTGCTCATATTTCTTCATTCATTGCTTCAACCCATTCTCCTCTTTTACTGCATCTTTAAAATGGATTGGTTCATCAACATGACAAAATAATGCAAATAAATTCATACCAGCACTATTATCAACTTCTTCTTGCTCATAAATTTCACTTAAATTTATGAATCTTGGTCTTCTTGTATTTCTTGAAGATGTTCTTTAAGTTGCACTTGAAATCAAGGGAGTTGTTGATCCCTGTGGTGTGCTTAGAGAAGCACTTCCTTGGTTTCTCAATTTTTTTCTATTTCTTTCTTGTGTTGTGCTCTGTTGAGCTTATGTAGGTGGAGGAGCAGCCATCATTGAGGAGTTGCTTGCTCGAGTCCCCTCCTCTTTCTCCTCATGAGACATATATGTCTTCACATTCACTTCCATCCCAAGATTCTTCTTCTATGAACTGAACATCTCTATTGATTATTACTTTCTTGGTTGATGGATTATAGAGCTTTTAAGCCTTGAATTCATCACTATATCCAATAAATATAAATTTCTCCCCCTTGATGTCTAACCTCTTCTTTAACTGATCTGGGATATGCGCATATGCCACACATCCAAACACTCTCATTTGAGTGACAAATTTCTTTGTTCCACTCCATGCTTCTTCTGGAACTCTGTTCGTCACACTTTTGGTTGGACATCTATTAATAATACACGCTGCACAAGAGACAGCTTCTGCCCAATACTCATTTGGAAAATTCTTTGCCTTCAACATACTTATTTTCATGTCCATGATGGTCCTATTCTTTCTTTCTGCTACACCATTTTGCTGAGGTGTATACCTTCTGGCAACTTTCTTGTGAATTCCATGCTCCCTGCAGAAATGTAGGAAGTATTTGGAGATATATTCTCCACCTCTATCAGTTCTCAACACTTTTATGTAGTGTCCACTTTTATTCTCAACAAGAGATTTGTAGTGGTAGAACTATTCAAACACTTCACTTTTTTGTTTTAGAAAATAGACCCATTTCCTCCTTGTGTAATCATCTAAAAACTTCAAAATATAGTGATTTCCACCTAATGATGGTGTTTGTGTTGGTCCACTTAAATCTGAGTGGAAAATATCCAAAGGTGCCTTTGGCCTTATAATCTTTCCTGCTGGAAATGATTCTCTGTGTTGTTTCCCCAAGATGCAGCCTTCACATAGGTTGTCTGGTTTCTCTATGAGTGGTAATCCTTTTACCATGCCTTTTATATGCAACAAATTCAAACCTCCGAAATTGAGACAACCAAATCTCAAGCGCCATAACTAGTTATCCTCTTTCACATCTTATTCAAATATTTATTTTGTGAGAGTTGCTACAACAACTCCTTCCTTCAATTCTGATCTCATCTTGAGAGGAAACATTGTATTGATTTTCATATGCACTTTTTCAATGAGCTATCTACTTGGATTTTTATCCATGATTGTACACACATCATCTCTAAAAAACAAATTGTATCCATTTTGCACAATATTTCCAATGCTTAGAAGGTTACATTTCAGGCCAGGGACATAATAGACATTTAGAACATATTTCTCCTCTCCCTTCTTTATCAGAACATTTACTTGCCCTTTTCCCATGACAGAGACTTTGCTATCAGTCCCAAATGTTACTTTAGATTTTAGAATTTCAACTAGATTGGAAAACATTAATATGTTTCTAGTCATGTGCTTATTACACCCTGAATCTAAGAACAACATACCTTCTTGTTTTTCTTGTGCTACATTACAAGCTAAAAACATATCTTAATTTACACTTGGTTTCCTACCCATGTCATTCTTCTTCTTTCTACATTCATTTGTATAATGACCATAATTTTTGCAATAATGACATTGGACATGATATTTATCATATCTCTATCCTTGTGCTTCATTCTAGCTTGAGCCATGGCTTGGATTATGATTGCTACCCCTTCCAATTGTTCCTGCAAGGCTACTTCTTCCACCTCTGTGTGGGATTATTCCTCTTCCTTGGTAGTTTAATCTTCCTTGACCTCTACCTTGACCAAAAGACATTTTTGTCTTAAATTAATTCTCCAATGAGGATTTTGTTGCTCTGTTCAGTCTGTGCTCATGAGACATCAGTGATGCATGAATCTCATCCACGAAAAATTGTGAGAGATCCTTTGTCTCTTCTATGGCCACAACTATGGCATCAAATCTTGATGGTAGGCTTCTTAAGACTTTCTCAACTATTCTCATATCTTCAATTGTATCACCATGAGACCTGATTTGGGTAACCAACCCAATCACATGTGTAAATAATGAGTCTATATTATCATACTCTTTCATACAAAGAGTTTCAAAATATCTTCTCAGCATTTGAAGTTTTGTTGTATTCACCTTTTCCATGCCTTGGTAGATTGTCTGGAGGGTATTCCATTCATCCTTGGACTTCATCGCTATTGCAACCCTTGAGAAAATACTCTTATGTACTACTTGGAAAATATAGAAGAGGGATTTGGAGTCCTTCTTATTGACCCTCAAAAAATCTCTTTCTGCTTATGTCAAAGCATTATATTCTATTGCATCTGCTCGTTCTTGGAAACTATTTTCCACCAGCTCCCAAATATCTTGTGAAGCAAATAGGGCCTTCATTGTAATATCCTAATAATCATAATTCTTCCCATTGAACTATGGTAGTTGTGGATTATTCAGGCATGTGCCTGTTGCTGCCATCTTGAGTGTGTAAACAAAACCTTCTCACTCCTGGAGAATCAGCTTCTCAAAACAACCTTTCACCTTCTTCATTAAAGAGCTCATTCTTTCATTAAGAGCCTAGACTTTCTCTGATACCATGTTGAAAATTCTGGTATGCTTCGATGCTACGTCAAGAACATACACAAAAGGAAGAATCACAAATAGTTTACAGAGAATGCGGAAAGAAAAATTACACACAGACATCTAGAGAGGAAAACATAGGAGAGGAAAAACTTCATTTTTTTCATTCAACTCCATCAACTTAAGAAAATACATCCCTTTAATACAAAAATGGCCGAAGCCTGAAATTTTAATGCAATTGAATGCAAGATAGGATGGATAACCAAAGAATCGTCCTTCTGCTGTGAAAGTATGATTCTTCACAAAACAGTGTATAAAACACAAAAGAACGGACTTGAAATATTATAGGTTTCGGCTTCGAAACCACATCGCATCCACGCTCTTCATCGCAAATTGAATTTCGACGATTTTACATTTAACTAGGCGCAATACAGGAAAAAAACTTAAGTTCTTGTGATTGCGATGTGCGATGGCACGATTACATCACAACATAAAACCTTTAACTTGCAAAGTGCTATCCTTTAAATTTTTCAATATGTGATTGCGATCACATCACATCCTAAACATAATAACTTGCGAAGCGCTAAACTCCTGAGCTTGCGACGTGCGATTGCGATCACATCACAACATAAAAAAGATAACTTGCGGGTGCTTAAATGTAAGTATCAAAATATGTGAAGTGCGAAATTGCGGGTGGCAAAAAATGTGAAACATAAAACATGCGAAGTGAAAAGTGAGGGTGCACTAAAAGGTAAATGATAAGTTGTGTGAAATGTGATATTTATAATTTGCGATGTGCGATGACGATGT
The DNA here is from genome assembly GCA_034641835.2 of Pinus albicaulis. NCBI lineage: Eukaryota > Viridiplantae > Streptophyta > Pinopsida > Pinales > Pinaceae > Pinus > Pinus albicaulis. The sequence continues at coordinate 269,643,585 of CM076584.1, read as the reverse complement.
CACATCGCAACATTGCAAAGTCTTAGTGCGGAGCTTAAAAGTTAAATGTTAAGATATGTGAAGTGAGGTATGTGGGCGGTGAAGGAACGGGGAGTGCGAAAAGCAAAAAGATAATAAAAAAGTGATAAAAAATGTTTGTGGGCAGATTGGTAATGCGTCAAGGTATGATGAGTCCCACCGGATCGCATCGGCGGAAACATAATTTGGCGAAGGCTTAAGAGGTAAACCTTAAAAGTTGCGGGCTGTGAACTATGGGCAAATGGTAAGTGAATGCAACAGGTAAAGAATTATACGTGGAGTAAGGCTCAGGTACTCTATTTTCTGATTTTGAAATAAAACGTCTATGGATTTTGGACATGTGCTTTGTCCTTCTTGCAACAAAATTCAATGTAAATATGGGTTGCTGCCAGTTTTATTCATGGCAGTGTTTGAGAATATTTCCAACACTTTTAGCGAAGAGAGAATGACCTCGACAGAATTTGTTCAATGAAAAGTATAACTATCCTAATAATGTGAAAGATAACTTTTATTTTTTTAAGAAAAAGAATACAAATATGTACGGAGACTGTAACAAGTCTGTGTTTTTTTTTTTTTTTTTTAAATAATACAAATATGTGCAAATACTGTGGAACAAATAACAAAAAAAACGCTCATGTACACCATGCCCTAATGAACGTCATGAATCATATTGCCAAGTGCCATTCATTTTATAGGCCCTAGAACATTATGAATTTCACTAACTTGCAGAATCGGATTTGCAACTATTGTTCATTTTATAAACACGCATTATGAATTCTATTAATTAGGATGTACATGTTTAAGGTTATTAGAAATGTAATATATAAACATTATATTATTTATTATTATTTTTTCATGTTTTATAATTTTTTTTTTTTTTTTTAGAAAAACAAATCTCTTGAATATGAAGGAGAATTGACCTATACCAACAAAAGAAAAGTGCTAACCTCGAACTCAACCAACTAAACTAATACTAAATATTTTTTTCCTTTTAAATGAGATTAAAAAAATACTAAATATTGTTTAAAGGAAGGTATTGAGTTCGTCAGCCTTTAAGATAAATATTTATAAACTAGAATTCTCAAATTCTTACAATTGAAGATAGAAATCTATGCATGTTTAGGGGTGAAAATCTTTATTTAAAAAAAAAAAAAAAACCATTCTCAAAATCCAATTTAAAGAATAAAACAAATTTAAATATCATGAATTAGTACAAATTTTATAAAACACAAATGCATTAAATATTCAACACAATCACAAGAAATACAATAAATACATTTTATTACAAAAACTAATGTATATTTTGCATATTTGTAAACAAATATAAGTTAGATTTAAGGCTTTTGTGATCCATAAAGTAGATAAATGTCTTTTAGATTAATCACATTATTATGAGTTGGTGGATGTTTCTAACAAGCTCATGTGGTTTATCCTGAAGACAAAGTTGTAACATTCCCGAGATATAGCCCTTAAAAACTAGCTGTTATTGAGTAAATTAATTAATTATTAATTTTTTTTAATAATTAATAAAAATGGGTTAAGATGATTTTAATAAGTATTTTAATTATTTAAAAATATTTTAGTTATTTTAATAACTATTTAATTAAATTAAAAGGAATAAAAAATTTCTAATATAAGAAACGAAAATTATATATTATAATAATATTAATAAGCGACAAAGATAAGATCAAGAAAATAAATAATCAAAGAAAAAAAAGGGAAAAACGAAATCAACTAAGAAAGAGAAAAATAAAAGGAAGAAGGAAAATAATCAACAAAGAACAAAAGAAAGATAAACCATGAAAAAACCTACAAAGAAACTTGGTATATGGCTTAACCATGACCTTAAAATTCGATAATAATAACAATAATAAATATTTAATTATTAAAATTTATAATAAAATATACACATATAATATATATTTTCTTATATTAACACTAATAAAAAATATATATTATATTTTATATTCCAATTATTATATATAGTCAAAGTCCTTACGTTTGTTAGATTTATTTTAATTTCAGATCTAGTAGAGAAGGATCAAATCTTTTGAGATGCAAATCCCTTTTAGAGTAAAAAGAAACCTTAAAATTGGATAATAATAATAATAATAATATATATCAAATTTAATATGAAATATTTCAATTTTTATTATATGTATATTATGTTAGTTTAGATTTATTTTAATTTCAGATCTAATAGAGAAGGATCAAATCTTTTGAGATGCAAATCTCTTTTAGAGTAAAAAGAACGTAACCTTAAAATTGGATAATAATAATAATAATAATATATATCAAATTTAATATGAAATATTTCAATTTTTATTATATGTATATTATGTTAGTTTAGATTTATTTTAATTTCAGATCTAATAGAGAAGGATCCAATCTTTTGAGATGCAAATCCCTTTTAGAGTAAAAAGAAAGTTGATCCTGTTGCTCGGTTCTTGGTAGATCCTTAGTTAAGATAAATTTAGAATGATAATTATTAACAATCTTGTTCTATTTATATATAAAGAGTTGTCTATATGTGAGATTCACACATATATCCATAATTTATGGATATGGTTGCAATATTCATTTTTAGATATTTGTTGAGCGCTTTTCATTCCTAGTCTTTGAAGCAAAACCATTAAAAAAAAAAAAAAAAATCCTTGAAAATAAATCATACTGAGATAGATAACATATTTAGTGTCATTTACTTACCAGTGCAAATTAAATAAGCCTTTGCAAAAGAAATGGATAACAATAAGATGTTAATCAATATACTTATCAAGATTATTTATGTTTTTCTTCGCACTAAGAGTAAAACTGTAAATGTGTAGATTCAATAGTCGTTACTACCCACCAAAATTTATGCAAGTCCTTTTGTTTTGTTTAAGCAATAAATTAATTTATTCACTTTCACATCTCAATTCATTATAACCCCTTAAATAAATCTTATAGGGTTTTATTTTTTTATTGAATTCTATAAATTTAGCACTCAAGAATGTTAACACTTTTAATATGGTCATTGAAATATAGTAAAATATTTTTTTGTTATTAATATTTTTTGTTTTAAATATTACATATAAATTGAAAATAGAATGAAGTAGACATCATTCAATATCAATAATATTATTTTTTTTCAACTCCAGCCTATAGTAAAAAGTGTTTTCTTTTCCAATTACTTTATTTCTCTATCTAAAATTGACCTAAAATTAAGGTGAAATTGAAGTATTTTCTTTATGTGGCCATTGACATTTTTGTTATTACTATTTTGAATTTGTTAATGTATGTATTGTTTTATTGTTTTTAAATGTATCTCTCCAATGTACTACATTGTAGAGTACCTCTTGAAACAATTACTTATTATTATTATCTAAGTATTTAAAATTCCACTAAATTATTAATAGAATTTTATGATTTAGATTAAAGTGATATTTTTTTCATGTGTTTAGGGAGAGTATGTAATTTTATTATTTACATTTTCAGCACAATGGATCATGGGATTATTTTTCATCCATCTAGAAGCCTCTAGAGAGGAAAAAGTGGAGGAATCAATTCATATGACGAGTTTGAAACTTTGTAGAAGTAATTTGGGGCATCAAATGGTATTTTTTTTGGGTAAAAAATTGCTACTTGTGCACTACAATAGTTAGATTTATAAATAGATATATTTCGAATGATGTCCGAATTGCCTCAATTGGAGTTTGACTTAACCATTGGTAGTCTATTAAGGTGTTTTATAACCAAGCGAGGAAGAAGAAAATAAATTCATGTGTTATTCGAGTGCATTTGTTCCATAAATGAGTAGAGGAGCTAAGAGTGCATGAAGAGAGACATAATAGAGAGGCTTTTGTATACTATAGTAGCCATGGCATAGGTCTCTCACTTTTAATTTCATCCATTTCCATTAGAGAGAGTAAAGGAGCCTCAGCCTCCAACTTAGTTTTCTCCTAAAATGGTTTCTGAGGTCATAGCTTATGTTATTATGGTTTGTGAGTGGTTTCACTATTATTCTTGTACTTTCTACATAGTTATAATATTCATTCATAAGAAACACAATAATTGATAAATCCAAAAATATAAAGAAAAATAACTCTTAATTTGTTATGATAGACACTCAAAGGGAATATTCATGGTAGTTTATAGATCATATTTCTATTAGTGCTAGTTTTTTGGGATTATGGGGATTTGTAGGGGATATATAACAATTAATATGAAAGTCATAAAACCCAAACCATGGTTAAGGGATGTGTTAATAACCCTTAATATATTACATAGGAAATGTTTGTGTGGGTATAAGCACAAGTCACTAATATAAACTGTATGTGAGCCTCTGCATGGATGCTCTTATTTGTCTCTCTTTCTCACCTCCTTAACAATATCTCTCTCTCTCTCTCTCTCTCTCTCCATATCAACCTATAATTTTCTTCCTCCCTCTTCCTCACAGTCTATTTCTCTCTCCGTCTCACTCTTTTCCTTCTCCCCTCTATCCTCTATCACTCCCTCCCTAACTTCCACCTCCTCCCTCTCCCACTTTCTCTCTTTCTCTATCCCTCCCTCTCTCTCCCCTCTTTGTGTCTCTCTCTTCTCCCCTCTTTCTCTCCATGTATATCCCATGTCCATCCTTGTATTTATCTCCCTCACTCTCTCTCTCACTCTTCCCAATAAATATCTCTTATTCCCACTCTCTTTCCTCACTAACCCTATATCTAAATGCCTATCTCCCATATATATCTTCCCATTACTCCCTCTCTCTCACACTATCATTCTCTTCACTACTTTCTTAGTGTCTCTTCCCTATCAAAATTGACCTATATCTCCCTCTATCTCTCCTTCTACCCCCCACGCTCGCCCGCCTGCCTGCCCCCCTACTCCCTCTTTGTATCTCTTTTTCTCTAACCTCCTTATCCATTCCTTTTTTTTTCTATACCTCCCTAAGTCCCTACTTCACTACAACACCCTCAACTCTCTCTCTCACTCTCTCTCACTCTCTCTTTACAATAAATCTCTTTCTCTATATCCCTCCCTTTATCATTATTTATCTCTTCCTCCCTTACTCTCCACCCCATTCCTCCATTATTTTTAATCCCTCATTCCCTCCTCCCTCTTATTCTCTTTCCCCACTATGTCATCCCTCTATCTTTCACTTTTCCCCTCCCTCCCTCTTCAACTCTCTCCCTCTCCATATTTCTCCCCCACCCCTACTCTCTCTCTCTCTCTCTCTCTCACACACACACACACACAAAAAATCCCTTTAACCTTTTCATTAATTTTATCCATATTTCAAGCATAAATATCTCACTTCCTCTCCCTTCCCCGCCATTTTTCCTTGTCTCTCTACCTTTTGACCATTTCTCATTTTTTCCCCACACTCACCAACATAGTCATCTGCATTAACTCTTATATTATCATTTTTTTATTTATATCCCTTGGTCAGTCTCCCGTTACACTCTCCCTCTCCCCTACTTTCCCCCCCAAACCTACCTCAAATATTTTCGATGTTTTAAAAGCACTAGTAATAGGAATGCATGGATGTATTCAGTGATATAAATGTGCATGTGAATTTTTTAGCATGAACTTTTATTTTTTTTACGTGTGCACACATTTTTCATACTAGGAATGCACATGAAAATTTTTGAATTAAAATTTTCCCGAGTGGAAATATTAATAAGAAATGGATTTTTTGCTTTGGATATATTCTCAGGATCACTCGCATGGTGGTTTGGGCTAGAAGCACTTGATAACATCATTTTTTTAGAAATGTGTGTCTATATGTGTCAGGGGAACTTTCATGTCTAGAATGGGAATCCCAAGGAAAATAATAAAATAATAGTTAAAATAAATAAAGGTTGTGAATTTTTGAAGAAAAAAATTATATATATATATATATATATATATATATAATTTTTGTTTTTTTTTTATACTTTTACTCAAATGTTATTTGTATAATTTTCAGTAGACTTGCTTAAAAAAATAGAAAATACATGAAATAAATACTTTGTAGTCTATGTATTTTAATTTTATTTGTGGGTTTACTCATAGTTATGAAGAGTGGATCACATTGGATGCAATATTGAATTCTACATCCAGTGTATACAAAAAATTGACATTTTAGTAAACTTATGAGGTAAATAATACAATTAAAAATATATTTTTATTCTATTTACTTCAAAAATATTTAGCCCTAGTGATATCACAAACATCTTTGATTTTATTTGTTCATTTAAATTTGTTTTTTCTTGTACATATTTTTTTCGAGGGTCATTTTTTACTTCAAAATTGTGCCAATGTCTTTGTTATTATTTTTATATCAGTTAGACAATTCCCTTGTCTATGAAACTACTTATACATATATAGTTGATTTTGTAAATTGTAAACAATTAAATAAAAAATTTATTTGTAGTTTTTACTATCTTTAATACATTTTTCTCTTGATATATATGAAATTATTAAAATAAATTCCTCATCTATTTCTATTATAAGTTTTTGGGTCCTCAACCATTCAGAATATATTTTTGTGTGTCTTTGTGTGTGCACACATGTTTTAGGACCTACCAAAAAAAAATAAAAAGGGTTGTTTGATAATGTTAAATCCTTTTTAGGTTGCACTAATGGAGGAACTTGTAATTTCAATGATATAGTGTATTGCATGCACACACACACACACACATACAAGGGAAATATGTTCTCTAAAAATCTACCTTTTCTGTCAAGATTTAGTCATTTAAGTACTAAAAATTTGCAATGAAAGAAACATATGGATTGTATTTTGCACGAAGAATAAGATATGAGTGACTGAAAACTCAAAATTCACATAGTTACACATGATTTTTATTATAAACATCACACGTTAAAAAAACTAACTCACTTACCTATATTTCATCTTTTTTCACTATCTTCAAATTCATTAAGTTCCTCTAATCATTCGTCCAATTTAAAATATTGATGTCTCTTTAGGTTCACATTTCTACTAATGTGTCATAAGGGACCATCATTATCATGATGAATTGGGAGCTGGAAAAAAGTGAGGAATGTTGTTGCCAAGGTGCTAAAGGTTCCATGTGCCAGAGATACGTGGTTAAAATAACATGGCGCTAAAGGTCCCATGTGTCAAAGATGCCTGGTAAACATACCATTTTACTGCAGGACTTGCGAGGGTGCGTTCAAACTATCTTCGTCGAATGGTATCATCTATGATACTATGCGATGAACACCATAGGTGAAAAGTCATGATAAGGTTCCCTAGTTATTTTGCTTTCTTTCCTTAAAATTTTGGAATGTCTGAAGGGAGCTTAGTGGGAATGGGTGGCCAATTAAGCTCATGGTTTATATGGACATTTGTAATTTTTATTAGATTTGGTAGATTCAGTGATGATAATAAAGGTAATTACAAGTTGACCGAAATTGTTTCAATAGGTATCTGCACAGAGGTGCTCTTCTGAAATGCTTGAGGAATTGTAACCTGGTGGGTGTTCTAAGGGGCAGTATGAGTGCTCCCCAAAGGGGTAGAATTTTGTGACCCTTGTGGGGTTATGACTGGTGTGATGACTAGTGACGCTTGGTGGGTTCTGATCAAAGTTTCCCTGATAAAAGAAGATGTTATAATGGTGGAAACATGACGTCCTGTACGCCTGAATCACAGAAAGCCTAACACTCCTCTGAGGAATGGAGGGAGGTTTAAGAAACGCTAAGATCGACGGTGGGTCTTTGGGTCCCCTATGGTGTCGATTTTATTGGTAAATTTGGAGAGGATAATATTTCTATAAATTAAATATAATCAAATACATAAACAAACTAAAAATGGAAAGGCAATTTTCCTTTAGAATAAGCTATGTGATCAATCAAGAAAAAAATGGGCTTTTGTTTATTTGCGTATGATAAAAATCCTATGCACACCTAATCATCCTTACCACTTTAAAATTTACTGGGCGTTGCAGATATATCCTCTAATGGGTATTGGGGCCAACATCCTGAGAGAACTCATGACACCTTCCAATAGCCGAAGAATCAACCAAGGTAATGGAAATGAGGGTCTAGTGTCGCATGCATCATCACTTATTGGGAAAGGATGCCCTAAATTTTGGCCACTAAAGTACCTTCATCCCATTTGAGCATTCGAGTCCTCAGCTTCTTGGTATTCAATTACCATTACTGAGCACTAGATGGGTTGAGTATCCCCAAAGAGTACCATACGCACTGGACCTAAGCCGAACCCCCTATGAATCAGGTCTCTGTAATGCTCATTAATATTTTTCGTATTTTTTGCGCAATGATTGAAGGATTTTAAACTCCTAAAATATTAAACTTCTATGTTTCAGAATGTAACATGACCATAGTGACTTATTATATGCCTACCCCTAATGGTCCTAACGTGAACTATACTTTATTTTTTGGCCCATGTGGGGAGAATTTAGTCGTTTCAAGTTATGATTGTTTTTAGGAGTCTTAATTTTCTTTAGGGTGTGCAATAATCAATTGTAAGGAAACATAAGCTAAGAATAAAATCCCCAAAAAATTTACGCCTTTTAATGCAAAGCTTAACGATTCTTAGTGTGTGGTTTATGTGAACATATAAAAGTATGATAACATGTGGATATGTGATGATCCTTTACTGCATCCCTCTAATTAGATTATGTGTTTTGATTTTTCCTTGCAAAAAATGAAATGTTTTGTGGATAACGGGTCGCTTACAATTCTCCTATTTAGACTTTGTAGAACTAAAGGGAGATGTAAGTCTGAAGTTCTTTTAGAATTAGCTCATATGCAAGCCCAGGTTCACCAAGAGGTGCAAGGGAAGCAAAGATTTCTTTCTTTCTTTACAAACATTTGACCCTAGTGCCAAGCCTAATGAAAATGAAAATATTTTATTTAGTAACAATATCTGTGGATAATCAGCCACTTACTCCTTTAATAATTAAACCATGTGTTCTGCATAAACTTCATAAAAATAGTTTGAAAAATATGTGTGGAATTTGGCCACATACTCTTCCCCCTAGTTAAGTTATGTGTGTTTTGCAAATGTAAAACAAACAAATAAAACCATTAATTTCTCTACTAATAGTGGTTGGTGCAACAATTAGTCAACCTAAAAAAAAAAAATGTTGTGCGGTGGTGAATGAAATTCATTAGGGGTTGCCAGTCACCTAAAAATTTGAAACAATACAATGCTTTTTCTTTTCTAGAATTCACGCGCAATTTTTCAACATAGGCGCAGTCGTGTCTGTCTGATTGAATGGCACGTGGTTAAGAAATAAGATTTTTTTTAGCTTTCTGAATCTTATAACATGCCCAAAATGTCCTGAAAAATTCACATAGAGGTCCTAAGCTCCTTATGGATGGTTATGAAAAGTGAAGGTCTCGCAAAACAACTATTAAAACAACAAAAAGAAACTAGTGGATTCGTTAATCATGTGGTAGTGTTTTTGTCACACTAGTGTGCCAAATAACACTTCTTTAGTAGTAGGTTGTTTCCTGAAAATATCACAGAGAATATTATGCTGTTGTTAATGGACAGGCTGAAAAAAAAGTAATTAAAAACTCATAGTGTCCAAGTAATTCATATAAAAACATAAGATCAAAAAGAAACAAGCAAGACAACAAGCTCAAATGCAGCAAAACAAAACAATACAATAATGGAGAAAACTCTCGTTATTTTTTTTTGGTGGTAGAAGAATACAATGCTAACACACTTGTAGTGATTCCTTTGAGGTATGTAGCTCAAATACTCTCATCCAAGGGTCCCTTTCCTTGTTTTCCTTGCAAGCTTCTCCTCCCTCTCTCAAAATAAATTTGAAGACTCTCCAATGGTGGTGTCATCTCGTTCACTAGGATGTTGGATTTATTAGAAGAAATATGGACAATGTGAAAGTGCCTTAACTCCTCTTGCTTCAAAAATTTAAATTTGGTGTTGCTATGGTAGTAATTTTTCCTACATAATAATGTCTCATGCTTTTCTCTTCCCATGGCTTGTTTATATATAACATTTTGAACTCCTATTCCCTCTCTTGGCCCAAGAGTGATAATGACTCAAGACTAAGACAAGAGATTCGTTTGAGTGATGCATATATTTAGGGAGACCTTAAGTAGGTTTTCCTTGACTATCATTGATAGAGAATAAACTCCTCAAGTGTGGGGAGTGGTCCCGGATAGTGACTTTTCACCATCCCCAGGACTGTGTGGTTATCATAGTAATATGCACAATGTAATGTGAAACTGCTTTATTGCTAGTGTGCAGTCCTCAAATTTCTTACTGAACCTTAGGAAATTTTAAATTTTTGTCCTTCATAATTTAATTATGTTGGAAAATCTTTATTTGTACCTGTTGTATGAAATTTTCTAATTTCTTTTTCTTGTATGATTTTCTGGTGCTAACTGATGGAAAAAGGTCATGGATGCCAAATGAAATTTCCTTTCTAATTATATTGCCAATGTATATATCCATAGCATGTTCCTAGATGATTTTGTGTACCTGACTGAACCATGTTTCCTTCTTGTTATTATGCTGACAAATTCTCCACTTAAAACCATGCTTCCAATGTTGTACTTCTAAAGTATCCCCTTGATACAATACTTCCACTATTGTGGATAGTTGTTCCTACACTTTTTAAAGTCTCCCACTAAGACCATACTCCTTAATTGGTAAGTACTTATCCATCTCTTCACTCTTGGATTCATGTCCCTTTATTTACATTTGAGATATAATCATTAAATAATCCTAATCAATGTCATAGTCTGTATACTACCCTCATACATGTAATTTCTTCTTCAAGTTTTGATCCAACTCATTATGGTATTGAAGAAGCATTCACCAAGAGATTAGATATGAGTAATAAAAACTAATTAAGGTCCTCCTTGAACTATTTTCCATCTTATTTCATTCAAAGGATGTATCTCTCTATTGTACCATCTTGAGTTGAGTCTACTATCTCATGCTATATGACCTTTGTTGTGACACATCTGGCATTCAACATTGGCCTTCAACACATGCAAAAACGGATGAGGAATTATCTCGATCTTGTTCACATGTATCCATCTAGGCACTTGATCATATCCTTTATACCCGAACACATCATAGGTTTTGTAATCCTATGTTGTGTGCCCAAATTTTTTTCATGAGAAATAATAAAAAAAATACTTATTTTGATAATTGGGTGTAGAAGGAGATATTGATGTTATGAATTTACTTCTTGAAGGAGATAAGTAACCTTCTTGATATATACCTATTTTATTATTGCTTTGGGGGTGATTTTTGAAGAGCCATATTCATTTTGTAATATAAAATATCTACTTGATTGTTGCTTGTATTTGCTTTGTGCAAAGCCATATTGATCTATTGATTTTTAATGTTTGCATTGCTTCTACTTGTAGATCCTTTCTCTTCATTCTTGTTCCTTCTATTTTTCCCCTTCCTGGAATTTTTTTGAGTGTCATTGATATGAAAATTCTTGGCGAGACACACCACTTTCTTTGGATCTTCAAGAGAGTTTCTTATAAATTTTATGAATGTCCAATCAAGCCTCTTAAATTGATTTTGATTTGATGAGCTTGGGGTGTTATTGTTCTTGGGTGCCTCACAATTTTCTTGATAAACAAGGCATGTCTTAGTAAGATAAGACTTTTACACATTGAGAATATGGTATAAGTCTTAATTCCCTTTGTGTAACATTGAATTTAGCTACACTGATTCTTCTCTCAAGAGGATCACATACTTTTCTATTCTTTCACCTATTTGTTCCTTCTCACTTATTTGTTCACACATAAATTACCTTACTCCTTTTTCTTCCTCTAATTCAATTTTGAGAGAAATAATGGTGTCTTCATTTGGGAATTTTTTTAATGCTACTAAAGCAATTTCCCTTCCTTATTTCTAATAATATTTATTTCTTTTGGTGCACTTCTAAATCATCCCTCATTGTATATCTATGACTTAGGTTCTTCAACCACAAGGATACATATTTTTTCACCCCTTTCTTCTTCAATCAAGATATTATTAATTTCATTGTCACTTTTTTCTATTGAATAATATTTTTTCTTCTTAATGGTTTTCATCTAGTTTTGATGTTTGTATTTGAATATTAATTCATCATCACTATCACTCACATTCTTGAAGATGTATACAATATTCTTATATGATGTCAAATCATATGGTATTTTGTATTGATGTGATTCACTCAATCATGGAACTTTCGGTTATTTTGCAACTTTATTGCAAAAGTGTTGTTGATCATGAGTGGAGTTTAATGCACTTGTTTCGTCTGCATATATTCCAAAATTTTCTTGAGCCACACAATTTTCTTTGTTGCTTCAGCTACTGCCACATATATTTCTTCCTCAATTGTATAATCTACTGGAACTAATTTTTTTCATGATATCCATGAGACATCTACTAATCCAATACTAATAGTATAACCTAAAGTATATATACAATAGTTTTTTTGTCTCCATCAAAGTCTAAGTCAGAGTATACAATCAAGCTAAAGTCGCCCACTTGTGTATAATTGAGTCCAAAGTCTTGAGTTCCTTTCAATTACTTTAGAACTCTTTTTGCAATAGACCAATTCCCTTCATAAGGCTTTTGCATAAATTTGGAGAGGATTCCAACAACAAATTAGATGTCTGGTCTAGTAGTAGTCAGGTAGCTAAGACTTCCTACAAGTCTTCTATACTTTATTGCATCCTCAAATTATTTTCCTTCAATAGATGTGAGCTTCAAGTTTTGTTCCATTCGATTATTCAAATTATTATACTTAACCATGCAAAACCTATTCAATATATATCCGATGTACTTCTTCTAAGAGAGGAATATAAATTAAGATGTTGAGTTGCTTCAATACCAAGATAGTAGTGAACATAGCCCAAATCAGTCATTTCAAAACCTTTCCTCAATTCCTTCTTTTTGGATGCAATATATCTCTTATTGTTCCTTCTCATCAAAAAATCATCTACATACACCAAAATATATACAACGATTTTTCCAACGTTCTTGAAAACAAAGTTGCATCCTCAAGATCATAATGTTTGAATTTAAGTTTCAGAATATGCTCAGTTAACTTCTCACACCAAGCTTGCGGTTATTGTTTGAGGCCATACAAGGATTTTAAAATATTTCATATTTTGTGCTCTTGGCCCTTCACAAAAAATCCTTTTGGATGGGACATCAAAACATTCTCCTTTAGATCTCCATTCAAGAAATATTTTTTTATTACATCCATCTGATGGACTTTCGGACTATTATGATCTACAAAGGGAAAGAGTGAATAGATGGTGGCCCATTTTGTTGTGGGGGAAAAAGTATCCTCATAATCAACCACTTCTTTCTATGTAAAAACTTTTGTTACAAGCTTTTCTTTGTGCTTATCAAGTGAGCCATCAAATTTTTACTTGTTCTTGTAGACCCACTTACAGCTAATAGGTTTGGTTCCTAATGGAGGATCAACCAACTTTCGAGTGCCATTCTTTATCAAGGCATCATATTCCTTCTAAATATCTTCATTCCATTCATCATGAGAAGTGTCTTATTTGAAGGAAGTTGGTTCAAATATATAGAAAAATTCAATTCACAATTATAAGAAACATCCATATCAACAGGTGAATCAGAATCATCTACATCACCTCCATTTTTCCCGATGCAACTTCTTGTTCCTATCCTTCCAACCTCATTAGGATGGAAAATTTAAAGTGTATTTTTCAGCCATTTTGGAGGGCCTTTTTGAGATATCCATGGCTACTCAATTGACTGAGTTTTGGTTGAAAAAAGACTTATTCTCCCAATTATGTGAATCACATCACTCAAAATTTCAATCACATCACTCATCTTTCCAACCTCATCGGGGTGGAAATTTTCAAGTGTCTTTGTTAGCCATTTTGGAGGACCTTTATGAGATAGCCCATGCTACTCAGTTGACTGAGTTTGGGTTGAAAAAAGACTTAGTCCCCCAATTATGTCAATCAACTCACTCAAAATGTCAATCACATCACTCAGTATGACATAGGTGACAGTCTGTAATAAATGTAGAGACAATTTTGTAGAATGGAGGAAGTTACAAGGGAAGGGAAGCCAAAAATGGACATGGCTTTGATATTATGTCAAGCCAGGTGGTAACTCCAGCAAATATGAATTGATTTGAATTAAAGTATTCTCACAAATATATACATAGAGGGTGAGAATATTGGGATTAATATCCCATTGTCTCTTCATATTCTACCTCTCCTTATTTTCTATTTACACTAATTTACATTTTCACCCAATCCCTCGGATTAGGTGTCAAACAGGTTACATGAAGTTTATCCATGAAAATCTTATCTACTTATGATAGTTCCTTAATAGTTGATACTTTTGGATTAAATATTTACAAGAATGGTCTGAAAACCTTTTCAAAAATGTATCTATCCTAGAATTCTTCATCGATACCTAAATTGGAGTTGACTATATTTCCTACTTGAAGGAGATATGAAGCAATGTCCTTGTCCTCGTACATTTTCAAGATTTCAAATTGGCTGCTAAGAGCTTGCAACTTGACTACCTTAACTTTAACATCCCCTTAATAATAACTTTTGAGCTTATTCCATACCTCATGATATTACTTGCACTACATTAATTTCGTGAATTATGACTCTGCCAAGCCACTTAAAATAACATTCTTAGCTTGTGCATTATATGTGTATACTACCTTCTCTCATATGAATATAATTAGAGAATTTATATTATGTATCCACAATTTCCAAAAATTCTGCACCTAGGGAAATGTGATAGGTATAAATCCTTATTTTCCAAAAAACATAATTGGTCCCATCAAACATAGCACACTTCCCACTTCTTTGGTTGTGGCCATCTTCCCTTGAATTCAACCTTCAAATAATTAACTATTATGAAGGTAACATGGCTCTGATACCACTTGTTGGATCAAATATCACACTGAGGGGGGACGGGGGGTGAATCAATGTGAGATCAATTTACTATTTCAGAGCCTTTCATAATCAATCAATATAGTAATGAATCATAACCACAATAATTATATCACCAAATAGAACACTACATCATCAAGCTACCATCATATCAATAAAACATAAATAAGTAATTACATCACAAAGATACATAAGAATTTTACGTGGAAACACATATAAAAGAAAAAAACAAATCTTCTTCTTCTTTATCTTCAATTCATTAACATATGTTTGTAGGCTACAACCTATTAGAGGAAACTGTCCCCAAAAAATGCAAGCTAGCACTTGCATTAGGCTACAACCTCACATAGGCAACAACCTTGAAATTATGCAAGATATTTATCACTATATGATACAATGTAATTGATTCACCAACCTTGATGATAAGTGGGCACCAACCTACCCTAGGCTCCAACCTTAATGATGAGCACACTCCAACCTGCTCTAGGCTCTAGCTTGATTGATGCTCCAACCTTAATGATGACCAAGATCAAACCTACTCTAGGCCTCAGCTTAGTTGAGGCTCCAACCTCCCTCCTCAACTTCTTGTGGACCTCTATTTCATATCATTTTCAAATTGTATCTAGTGACATCATCAATAAAAAATCATCGCAACCTGTAAACAATTTTGACATCATCACAACCTCCACATATTACCATTACTATCATTGCCACGGTAATGTCTAAATATTATCACTATCATAATGATACCCTATGATTATTATTACCACTGCAAATACAATAATATCAATCTCTGTAAGTGACTACCATGATATTTTCCATACTTTTCTCCAACTTATTTATCAATTTCAACATTCAAACTTCTTCTTGGAACTAGTAATAACCTTACTTCCAAAACCACTTCAATTAGCTCACAAAAACTCAAAACATATAAAAGCAGAGGTTATCCATAAATAAATGTCAATAAGACATTACAACCCCTTGTTTACATGAATCTATAGACCTTGATCGCTCAACTTCTTCTAAATCAAATTTGAACAAATATTAACCCTGTAAACCCATAAGAACCAAATAAATCATTATATTAAATTAATTTCTCTACAATATGTCATATTCTAGGTACACTTCTATAATTTGTCTAGATTATGTCACAAATGTGATAGAATGGTCAATGCCAATCCATTATTTTTTCTACAAAAAAATTCGATGACATATAAAAAAATCCCCTAACATGACTATCATCGAGACTTGAATTAGGGTCTCAAATAATACAACATGGGTGCACTACTAGCCATGCTATTTACAAGGACTAAAATCCCAAGACTTCAACATTGTAATGACTAGTCTTCATAACCAAGGTGAGGGCATGATCCTTGTGCTAAATCATGGTATCTTGTGTCCAACATGCGCTAACACATATTACTCGACTAGCACAATGTCCAAAAAATCAACACTTTATTGTGGCCATGTTTGAGTTCGAACGAAAACCAAAATAAAATACTAATCCTTCAAATTTTCACTAAAACCATAAAGAACTTCAAAAAAACTATTTCACCGAGAATGGATCTATCAAATGCATTAATCCAATGATCAAGTGCATGTGAATGAGTGACGCGGGTGCATGTATATAGTGTTCTATGGTTCCAAGGTCATAGAGTTCTTACCCAAGGGCCCGTGACTTCAACCTATCCCAACATCCATTAAACTATGATTTATTTAATTGTCGTTCATTAAACCTTGAGTTTTGTAACGGAGGGGTGGGTATGTCCTTCCCATGTCAAATTCCTTCCAATGGCCATTACATTATATAATGAAGGCACTCCTTCCTTCCCATACAATGTTCCTTCCAACATTCATTGCATTGTGTAATGGAGTGGCTACACCCTTCCACCCAGTGGCATACAATCACGTCATACAATAATTTCTCAACACAGTACCATTTTACTATAAGTTCCACCATATGACAAGAGGTGGTCCCACCATGTGACCACGCTTTGTTGATTCACCATTTTTGAACTCATCTCCTTTGTCCCATGTGACTAGGCCCTATGACTCAATCCTTAGGGGAACCTAGCCATTCACATTATGACATCAACATGACATCTTCATGCTATGTGGAAGCTTACAAGAGGTGCCATATATCACCAATTTCCACCAAATACATTCCTTTTTTCCATGCCGCATGGAAACCTTTTGTGAGGCCACATGAGTATGTTGATGTCAACAAATCATATATGTTGGTATTAAATGCGCAAAAGAACCACGTGACATTCATCCAAAAGTGTCCTCATCATCATCATGAGAAATGTTACCACGCATCATGCATTAGTTGGGCCGATAAGTCAGATTAAACATCATGCAACTCTTGACCATATCTATCATTTAATCATTTCGCTTTGCTATGATATCTCTCAAATATGTGAGAGAAGCATGAAATTTAATAGCATTAAAATTCAGGCATGTTTGTCAAATATTTTCCATTGATCAAAATTTTGAAGCATGGTTGTGCGTGGGTTTTGCTCGAAAGATGCACACATATTAACAAATTTCGTGTAAGGGGTATTTACATTATAGTTTATGTCCTTCACTTAATATTGAACTTCAAACGGCCATGAATTCTCACGTGGGAGGATTTTTTGAGAGAATGATATACCATTGGAAAGGTATCCATGAGATTTATGAAATCACGTATTTTATAGGATCATGAGGACATCATAACTACTTCAAAAACTAAAATAACTCTTGACAACTTTAACTTCTCTTAATGAGAACTTGTAAGAGATCAAATTGTCATATTGCTTCATAGAGAGTCTTGTTTCTCTTTGGTCATCATGAATAGTACTACTATTGTATCATACATCTTCGTTGACATAAATGACATATTGTTGTTACCAATGAAAAAACTGTGTAACAAATTATAAGCCTACACCTAATGTGTTTAAATTAGGTGCTAACCTTTCTTCTAGTAGCTCAAAAATGTGTGTCAACCCTGACCATATCAACAACTGGTTGGGAGTATATTATATTTGACTCATACACATCTTGAAATTTCTTTTGTATTAGGGCTCATCTCTCAAATCTCTCAAAATCCTCATGAGATTCACTAGAAGTATGTAAACCACATTTTAAGTACACTCAAGACACAATGATCTTTGACAATTAATACAAATCTAGTGCTTATCGATTATGGAATATATTGTTTCCAATTGAGTTGATTCAATTGTTGATTGCAAGTCCACATTTAGATTTTCCTTTCACCTTAAATGTTCTCACAGCGCATGGTCTTGCAAAAGGGAATCATCTATTGAATTATCCTTTATAGAATGTAGGTATCATGCTATGAAATTCAATTCATGATTATAAGTATAGATGTGGCTTTTCCTTTGACCTTAAATATTCTCACACCACATAGTCTTGGAAAAAATACTATCTATTGCATTATCCTTTATAGAATGTAAGGATCATGCTACAATTCTTGTGATTCAAGATGTTTGGTATTCAACAATATCATCTATCACAACCTAATTGAGCATTAAAAGACAACAATGAGATCCATTAAGTTCTCATTCCTTCATTTTTTTTTAATTCCATATAAAAGGATTTCATTCTGTGGTGTTATTCTTTTTTCCACTTGTATATTCTTTATCTTCCCAATTGTGATAGACATCAACTAGCATCTTCCATTGATATATTATTGTTTTCTGATAACAAATTGAATATATCTTTATCCATTTTCTATTATAAAATTATTTTTAATATTTATTTTTCATATAACTAATCTAACAAATTATTCTTCAAACTCTTTTGTAAAGTAATTTAAAATTATTATTAATTTTTGAAATATTATTTTTAATAATTTTATAAAAAAACATTTTAATATTTTTAATATTTTAAAACAAATTTGACTTACCCTCTTTTAAAATGTAAATTATCAAAGCATCCTTATATCAATTGTTGATTCCCCAAATATATGACAGTAAGACAGACATGCATGACCATGGAATGATTGCCCAATATTGAGAGAATCACCAATAAATATAAACTCAAAAAAATTACACTACCATATAAACTCAAAAGAATTACATTATCATTATGTATGTTGATGCCCCTGAATATATGGCAATCAGACAAGCATGAGCACGGTATGATTGCCCAATATTAAGAGAATCACCAATAAATATAAACTCAAGGGAATCACATTACTATTATATACATTATTATATATGTTGGATTAAATAATTGTCAACATGAAATTTGAGATATACATTATGTTTTATTAATCAAATAAAGTGGTATATATATATATATATATATATATATATATATATATATATATATGAGGTATAGTCTTAAGATAGAGAAGCTATTTTGGACGCACAATAATATGGTTGAGACCTCATACCAAATTAAAAGCTTAGATTTTAGCTAACTTATAAAATAAGAATAGACTCTATACATAAAAAGTCACAACAGAAAGTAAGTAGGAATTACATATTCCAAAAAGCATAAGCACGGTAGAATTGCCCAATATTAAAAAAATCACCAATAAATATAAACTCAAAAAAATTGCATTACCATTATATACATGTCCATTATTATTATTAACTATAATAATAATATAATGAAGTAGATTATTCGGCACTGTTTCTTATTTCACAATGGATTCTTCGTTGTTATCGACACTTTATTGATTACAGCGCTGTAAGAGGAGAAGGATTAGCAAGTGAAATGATCATATCATTCGGGAGATGGTGGGGGAGAATAGACTGATTGACGGCATGTAGGACATATTGTGCGTTGAGTACCGCTGCGGCGTGGTGTGAGCCAATGAACAATACAGTGCTTGTGAAAAATATGCGGGCAGTGTGGCAACTTGGTTCCTTCGGTGCCCACTTCAATGTCTTCTTGGCAATACAGACACTTATACTCATCCTCTCCTTCTTCTTTGTCTAGTATAACCAGTGATGGCCATTCGCCTACTATCAACTCAATGGCGTGGCGGGCATTTGGGTCAATTGGATCTTCCTCTAAAACTTCAGGAGCTTGAAGCTGCATAAGAATGGCGGCATCCACGTCAAAGGGCAGAGGTTGAGCGGATAAATTTAGTTGCATCATCTGCTCATCCTCCTCATCCCATCCGTAATCGTTGTCCTCCGCGATTTCCGTGGAGACTCCTCCAACTCCAGATTCTTCCTCCACTAAAGACGACGTCTCATCTCCCAGCCATTTTCGAAGTTCCCCCTCTCTCTCTGTCACTGCTCCGTTTCGTGCACCCCTCAATACTCTCTCTCTAACCAGACCTGCCAGCTCCTCTCTGTCGCGTTTCAAACTCATATAACTTGCCAGCAATTGGTTATTGACCGCCGCCATTGCCTTCACTTCAATCTGGAGTTTAAGTTGCTCTCCGCGTTTCAGTTTGATCTGGTTTTAACCCTTTTCATTATTATTTATGTACTCCCATTCGCTCTATCTTCCCTATCAAATAGTCGCGTCTTTTATTCACTCCACACGCCCATAAGGAATAGGTTATCTATATCCCTTTTGGAACCCTTTCAAAATTGGGATTACATTCAAAACAATTCGCTTTATCTAAATTAATAATTTGACTTGGATAATCTTCATCCACAAAACTTCATTAATAGATGCAATAAAATATAATTTAAAACGTCCAAAAATTTCACTGCTAATTAGAAAAAAAAACGCCAAATATTATGAAACACTTCCTTATATATCCACCAGATTTTCAAAATATACCACCAAATTCAACTTAACCAAGTATACCCTTTCCTTTAATAATATACCTCAAAGCAAGAGGTATTCAACCTACTGATTTGGAAAAGACCAAAATATTATCAAACACTTCCTACTCTCAGATGATGGATATTATTTCCGTCTTTTTGGTCGTCACCTTACCCCAACGGAGTGCCCTCAAACTATGGTTTTTATTATTGTTGTTAGGGTTAAAAGCCTTATTAATATATGAATTAAAAGTTCACTTTTCCTTTCCTAGTGCAGAAATTCAAGTGAATACTCAAGTCCAACCAAGAGCAAAATATGTACTTAATTCCTGTTCAATTTTATTGTTAGATGTTGGGTTCCATTTTATTTAGTCTCTGCTACATAAATCTGCAAAAATATATTTTTTAATTATTAGCCTAAATCAAATGCTTATACAATTATTTAATTCAATTTATGTATAAATTTATATGAATTGAATTTTTATAGCTTATTTTAATAATATTGTTATGTTAATGATTTTGTGTAGTTGATTTACACAGAATTAAATAAAACAGAACCATGACTGATATAAGAACTGTTCATAAAATTATTAAGATATTTTCTTGAAGCATTGCCCTAAAATCCATGGATGACTAGTACCATGCAAAAATGAATACTCAGTTGTGCTATTCAAAGTTTTAGTTGTTTCATGTTTGTTTGATACATTCCACTTATATTTCCTGCAAATTACAAATTTAAAAAATAATTATATTTCTCTTGAGTAATCAACTATAATTCTTATATAGTTTCTATTATATTATATGTCCAGAATTTTGACTTAGTTCCATCAAATAATAAAATTAAGTCAAAATTAAGATTTTATAAGTATAATTTTTTTAGATCTTCTCTAATTAAATTAAGATTTTATAGGTATAATTTTTTTTCGATCTTCCCTAGTTCAACTAAGATTTTATAGATATAATTTTTTTAGTATCCACTTCAGAATGTCTAGTGAATACTTGACTCCAACCAAAAGAAAAACGTGTACTTAATTCCAATCCAATTTTATCGTTAGAAGTTGGCTTGCACTCCACTTAAATTTAAACCAGTGTTGTATCTGAAGGTTAGTTTGTGCCACATAAATTTGAAAAATAATATTAGTTAATTACTAGCCTGAAGCAAATGATTACAAAATCATTTAATTGAATTAAAATCATTTAATTGAATTTATGTATAAATTTATATGGACTGAATCTTTATGCATTTATATTAATGATTTTGTGTATTTGATTTACATAGAACTAAATGAACCTTAACCATGAGTGATATAAGAACTACTCATAAAATTATTATCATACTTTAGTGGAACATTGCACCTAGATCCAAGGATAAAGAGTATTATGAAAAAATGATTATTCTATTGGATTATTAGAACTTTTAGTTATTGCATATTTGTTTCATACATTCCACTTATATTTCGTGCAAATTATAAACTGAAAAGATAAATTATGTTTCTTTTGAGTAAGCAACTATGTTTCAAATGATATGTAGTTCTTATGACATTACATGAACAGAATTTTGACTTAGTTCCATACACACACATATATATATATATATATATATATCTATCTATATATATATATATATATATATATATATATATATATATATATATATATTAAACAAAACTCTGGATCTATAAGTCTAAATAGAAATAAAAATTCTGAGATGTAAATTAAAATAAATTTTAGCTAGTTATAAATATAAAAAATTTAATATTACTTTATTTTATTATATTAAATAATTTTGATATAAAATTTGTGAATTTCTTTATAAATATTATAAATAAAATATTCGTATGGTTAATCCCAACTAAGTTTATTAATGAGTTATAGAAAAATGTATATAAAAAATACATTTTCATAAGAGTGGGTTTTCTCTATATATTTCAAGAATAGATCAATGTTATTTTAGAAGGTACAAGTACACTATGGAATCAAATAATAATAATTAACATTTGAATTTAGTATTTAAGGATATCTATTTTTTAATAATGAATACATTAAATGTGATAAATCTAAACTAAAGAATAAATAATTAAATAATTAAAAATACATGTTTAAATTAATACCAGATGTAAATGAATTTATTTTAAAAATATATATTATTATGATTGTGATTATGTCATCATAAATTAAATTAATAATAATTAAGGATAAAAAATTTTAATATAACAAATAGTTTATGATCATAAATTTAAATTTCAAATAATAAATAAATATTATAAAATTGCTTTTGGTAGTAATCACATGCAATGGAATATTTTTGCCCGGTTTCGAATTAAAAAGTGTTTCATTGTATGTGATTATTACCAAAAAAGACTTTATAATTTATATGATGAACAAGAGAAGTCTAGATTCTAAAACAAATAAATATATTTAAATTTGTCAAATTTTCTAGTTAATTGAGATTTTACATTTTATTGAAAAAAATATTATAATTTATAAAATCTCTATCAAATATCAAATATAAATATAATTGTAGAAATGAAAAAAAAATACTATACAAAAGGTATCCATCAAATGTGGTTGTAGAAAGAAGAAAGAAAAAAAAGTAATATATTATGAAGTGTGAAGGAAAAATAAAAAATAAAAATAAAAATAATTGCTTACAATTTTTTTTGGGGTAAGATTGCAGTCTAAACAACTGATTTATCACATGTTACTCATTTAAGAGATTTGAGGTATAAGGAATTAGTAAAAACTTTAACCTTGAAGTAAAATATAATGAAACTTATTAAGAATTAATTAATAATGGAAATATTCAAATTTTATATCCTTAAAAAAAAAAATTAAATTGATTTTTTTTATTTTAAAATCCTAAGAGATTAAGGAAGCTAATATAAAAGCTCAAAAGTAAGGGTAAAATTCCAGTTAGAAATGAAGATTTTAATCTTTAGTTTTTCAGATATGGAGTAAAAAATATGACAACCTTCATAGCCAACGAAGCAGAATTCCAACTGAACGCCAGTGCCTGTGGCGTTGAGGCAGTGTTGATAAGTCATCAATGGGGCTGCTTCGGAACAGCTCTGGCAGTCTTGGTGAGAGACGTCGACCAAGAACTCCCCAGCGAAGCAGAATTTCAACTGAATGCGAGTGTGTGGCGTTGAGGCAGTCTTGACAAGCCATCAATAAGGCTGCTTCGGAACAACTTTGGTAGTCTTTGCAAGAGACGTCAGGTAAGAATTTTCCAACTAGTTTCACTAATATCTATGAGAATTTATTGTTAAAAAATTGAAGGCAGAGAGATTTTACTCAAGATAATATTCACGGAAATTAATTCCCACGAGTCTTTCTTCAGAAAACATAGTGGCTGACATTTAAATCACTTGACTTGTGCAACTATAATGGAACAAAAACTTCAAACAAATTTACTCACAATAGAACACTCTAAAATAGAGCAGTTAACCTGAAATTTAATTATACTTTGGTTTATAATTCCAAAAAACTAAAAAGTAATTCATATGGTTGCTTGTGCTCTTTCACTATTAAAACAAGAGTTGCAGAATAACTCAGTGAAAAATTTTGTCCAAGTTCTCTTATAATTACATCGGCCACAATTCTAAAGATTTCTACTAACTTATTATATCAAAATATACATTTTCAACATATTAACTTCATGAGAGAGTCAAAAATTAATACACTGTATGGACGAACATGAGTTTGTGAACTTTGAGGAAATGTTTGCCCATGTGTTTCTACCAATCATTAATAAATTTCAATTTTATTTTGATTGATTAATTTGTTGGGAAATGGGTAATATGTACTCTGCACATAACCTCATTTAACCTATGTCCTTGCTTGCAAACTCAATCTGCAACCTCCAAAACATTTACTTGAGCGATGGTTGTTGTGAGATAAATTTAATGCAGTGGTTGAGATTAATTTTTCAACCCTTAATAGCAACGGATGTCATTGATCATTCGCAAACAATCTTTGAGATAAACAAAAAAAAATCACATGATGTCTGCAAATTGTTTTTTTGGCCTGTTGTTCTACAACACAATCTCACCATTGTTAACTAATTTTCTTATAAAATGATATTTAGCATCAATGTGCTTTGTCCTTTTGTGTTATTTGATAGTGCAGTTGTTGAATTGTTGTCATAGAAAATAGTGATTGTTCCCTCTTGTTCATGGCATTAATCCTTCAACATTCTTCTCATTCAAACTACTTGACACGTTGTTGTTGTTGCGGTGAAATATTCAACTTTTGTTGTTGACAATGACACTATCGGCTACTTCTTAGAAGCCCATGAAATGGCTCCAAACTCAAATGAAAAAAATATCCTTACATGCTCTTTCTGTCATTAACACTTCATGCCTAGTCACTGTTAGTATAACCAACCAACCTAAAATCATTTGTTGTGGTGTACAAGATACCATACTTCTTTGTCCCATTGATATACTTTAAAATCCTTTTGGTTGCTTGCCAATGTGTTTCCTTGGGTGTCTCCATGAACCTTGACACCAAACTCATTGCATACGTTATGTCAAGCCTAGTTGTGGTCAAATACATTAGGCTACCCACCATACTTTTGTATAATGTCAGATTAGAATTGCTCCTGCAATCTTCCTTGCTCAACTTCAACCTCATGACTGTTGGAGTTGGTATTGGCTTGTTGTTCTACATATTAAACCTCTCTAAAATGTATGCAATATACTTTGCTTGAGAGATAAAAATACCATTTTTTGTTTGCTTCACTTCTATGCCCAAAAAATATCTTAACAACCCCAACTAAGTCATTTCAAACTCACCTTTCAAGACTTCTTTGAAATAAACAATGACGAAATCATCACTCTCTATAAAAATCAAATCATCTACACACAAAACAACAATAAGAATCTTGTTGTCACCTTATTTTTTGTAGGCGTAGGCTGACCGTCACATTTTTCGAACGCATTGTCCATCAAGTAAGCATCTATCCTGCTATACCTTTCAAGCGGTGCTTGATTCAACCCATAAAGAGCTTTCCACAACCTATACACCTTGTATTCTTGGCCTTCTATCTCATAACCAGGTGGTTGTGCAACATATACTTCCTCTTTCAGCACTCTGTTCAAGAACATTGATTTTATGTACATTTGATACATTTTCCACATATGTTACGTGACAACCGACAACACTGTAGGCACTGTCTCCATCCTCGTGACTGGCACAAATGTCTCTACATAATCTCTTCCATGTTGTTGCTTGTATCCTTTGACAACTAGCCTCGCTTTATGCCTTTCAATTTTTACTTCAATGTTTCTCTTGGTCTTATAGACCCACTTCACTCCAATGACTTATTTTCCTTGCGGACAGTTCACTAACTCCCATGTATCACTCTTTTCTATTGCTTCTATTTCTTCATCCATTGTCGCAACCCATTTTTCTTCTTTGACTGCATCCTCAAAATGAATTGGGTCATCTACATGACAAAACAATGCAAATAAGGAATTTAGATGAACACTACTATTAACTTCATTTTTCTCATAAATTTTCCTTAAATTTATGAATTTTTGTACTCTTGTGCTTGCGAAAGATGGGCTTGACATGTCACTTTGTTTTGCACTTGAATTAGGTGGTGTTGAGGATCTCTTGGTGTGCTTGGATAAGCACTTTCTTGACTACACAACACTATCCTATTATTTGTTGATTGTGTCACAAGTTTACTTCCTTTTTGAGCTTGAATAGGTGTTGGAGGAGTCACCATTGAAGAATTACTTGTTGTGGTCAATTACTTTTTCTCTTCATGTGGTATACATGTCTGATTGTCTTCTCTAAAATTCCATCCCATGCTTCATCTTCTGTGAAATGCACATCTGTGTTGATTATGAATTTCTTGGTTTATGGATTGTCGAGCTTGTATGCCTTCGATTAACCATTGTATCCAACAAATATACATTTATCCCCCTTGTTGTCCAAATTCTTCCTTAACTCATCTGGGACATGTGCATATTCCACACATCCAAACACTCTCATGTGAGTAACACTATGATTTCTTCCACTCCATGCCTCTTCAAGAACTATATTCATAACAATTTTGGTATGGGACCTATTAATAATATATATTTCACAAGGGAAAACTTCAGCCCAATAATAATTTGGAAAATGCTTTGTCTTCAACATACTCATTGCCATTTCCATAATAGTCTTATTCTTCCTTTCCATGACACCATTTTTCTAAGGTGTATACCTTGTTGTAAATTTCTTGTGAACTCCATGCTCCCTGCAAAAAAGTAGGAAGTCATTTGAGATGTATTCGCCACCCACTACAAGGAAAAACCCTTTAGCAGATGTTCTTGAGAAACCCCTTATAAAAATAGCCTAGATATCCATTTGTAGCAAAGGTATCTAGAAGAGGTTTGCCGATAGAGGTTTTTACAGATGTTTTTTTAGGTGTGTTTCTCATCATAAATCGAACCGGTGCATTTTACTCAAAAAGCATTGATGTGCACTAAAAATTAACACACCGAGACACCATGCTCTCCGTATAGCCTGGTTGGTGTGTCTAAGTACTATAGCGCACCGGTTCTCTACGTATAAACAGGCCTGGTGCTTTTCTGTAATCCAATGCACCGTACTATGTGTGGTACGCCATCAATAATATCGCTCGGTACATCTCATAAACCCGTGCATCGAAACAGGGTTAAATAAAAAAAAAATATTGGTCGTAAAAACATCATTTTTACTTCTTCAATGCTCCATACCTCTCAAGAACCAGTATGATTTGTCTTGTGTGAGGCACCCTACCATCGGTTCTCCCATTGCACGCATTCCTACCATCCATTGCCCACCTTGTGGAGCTCAAATTTTCGAAAACGATGGGCAAATTTTATTTCTTCAATTCCTCAGCAAATATGCCTCATGACGTACAAATGTACAGTTACTCTACTTGTTTCTCAATAACTAAACGTTTTAGAAAATTATATTTTGAAAAAAACTTAAAATTAATCATTTAAAAAAAAAATTATTTACACATGGTGTGCTCGAGCCGCTCGGCTCGCACCGTTTGCGGTGCTGCCTGTAAATTTACAGAAAGCACCGCGAATAGTGTTAATGGAAACACATCAGGTTCCATTACAGTACCAAAAAACATGCACTATGATTAATTTAAAAAAATAACACGGTGGTGTGGCCGTTTAAATTACCGCACCGTTGACTATGTACTAGTTTCGAGAAGGCGGTGCGTTGACCAAACTAACCGCCTCGGGGCATATAGTTACGTTAGCGCACAACCTGCCTGACAACACTACATATTCAATGGTGTGGTCATTTACAGGACCGCACTATTGACCATGTATTATTTTTGGGTGGTACGTTGACCAAACTATCCGCCCCAGGGCAAATAGTTAGGTTAGCGAACCACCCACCAAATAGCAGTACATTGTCAACGGTGCGGTCATTTACAAGACCGCATCATCGACCATGTATTTTTGTTGGGCAGTGCATTGACCAAACTATCTGCCCCACCCTGGGGCAGATAGTTTCATTAACGTGCTGTAGAAAAATATTTCATGTTTAGTAGTGCACGAACATTTTCCATGCGCACTGAGCACAGTGCGGGATAAAAAATTATGTACCAGTATTGGTGCATAATTGATTTTTGGGGCGCACCGACTTCTTTTTTTCAAAAAAATTATATATATATATATATATATATATATATATATCATTTAATAAAAAATTGTATTTAATATGTGAATCATTCAACAACGTCAAGTGAGATAACAAAGGGAACAACAAGAACTTATGGAGGATCGGTATAACGTGATTCAGCCATCGGAGGCACGAGAGAGGGAGAGACTTTTGTGGCCTTGCCCTGTTACAGAAACCACGCAGTTTCTCCTAAGGGAGGTAGGCTTCCTCAAGTTCCACGAGGAGGCTACATCCTTGAAGGGCCATAGTGGATTATTGGGACAACTAATCTTCATGTGGGATGCCCACCGACAGGATTTCTGGGTCGATCTTAACCAGTGGTTTGCGCCCACTGAGGAGGACATATTATTTATTACTGGCCTATCTAGGATAGGGTAGGATTTTCCCTAGTTCTCAAATTTCCCCGTCTGTTATGCAGCAGGGAGTAAGTTGGCGTACTCCCAGAGATACATTAGGAATGATATAGTTTCTCCTGCAAAATTTTAGGTGTTCGGTGGCCAATTACTTATTGCTTCATTTGGTGTAGAGGAGGTGAGGTTCCTATCGCTATTTATCACGACCATTTCCCACTATACCAGTCACGGGCAATGCATTATTTTCCCACTTTTATTTTATGTTAATTCTTTATTCTAGGCATCATGACTTGTGTGATTGTCTGCAATTTTTTTGCGGCAGTTTTGTACAACATTAGATAGATGTCATTCTAAAGCATGTGGGAGGTTGACCTTCCCTTTTGCTTTAGATTTATTTTGATTATTTTTTGAGAGGTTCAAAGAGAGCAGGCCTACTTTTGTTTCACATCCTTGTTGGGTACTAGATTTGTATACTTTTCTCTTCCATTTTCGCCCACCTTTCTATCTCTTTGTATCATTATTGTTCTTAAACACATGAGGTAAACCCATTTATTTTATCTTACATGGGATATTTGATTAATGAAGTAATATTCAAGGAGGTTTTACCTTTTTCAAACATTAACTCTAATATTTTTACAGATTTGGAAAAAGTAGGAAGATTACTGCTGTAAGTCGAGGAGCAGCTCCTAATTTCCAGCGTTGCCTTCACTTGTTGCTACAGTGCAATAGACTCCATTTCACCCCAACAATATTTCAGGATTTTTCATGGTTTCCTTTTGAAAACTAGGTTGTTGTTGCAACAAATTGTATTATTGTAGATACATAGTTGTTAGAGGAAATTTGTGATTTCCTGAATAGTTGTATAAAGAGGGCCTGCGGGTTGTGAATCGAGGTTAAGCGTAGTACATAGAGATTTTGTAACAAAATTATTTTACAGTTAATTAAATGCATGACACTTTGTTGTTTCATCTGTAATTTGTGAGTTTGTCGCAGCCCTAATCAGAGAGTTGGGCCCACTCTTCTAATCAGGTGCTCTGTTATCTTTCTTTCCTTTGATTTCATGTTTTAGTTGGTTTTGTCGCTATTGTTCCAATATAATCTTTTAATTACTGTGAATGTCTTTTTAATTCTACAATCCATTTTAATTGTTGTTACAGTAGTCTGTGTGTTCATTGATTTAAGCCTGTGATCCAATAGCAGGTTGTGTGACTACTCTTGCATATACTGTGCATGTTAGTATTGAAATAACTAATGTCCTCAGGTTGATAATCTATGTGGAAAAAGGATTTTAATATTATTCACATCTGGACACCAACATTTTGGCGTCGTTGCTGGAGAAGGCTAACAAGGTGCAAAAAATCGATCTGCAATTTATCTAAGGGTCAATCTCTTGTCTTGGGGAGGGAATTTATTTCCCTACTTCAAGTCTTGAGCGTAGTGTTCCATGTTTTTCTTCTTCTTTATTTTTTTCTTTAGAATTGATCTCTCATCTTGGGGAGGGCATCTTTTACCCTACTCCAAGTCCTGACCATAGTGTGTTGTTTTTCTTGCTTTGTTTTCTTTTTTTAAGACTGATCTCTCGTCTTAGGGAGGGTATTTGTTACCCTGATCTAAGTCCTAGGCATATTTTTCAGTTTTTTTTTAACTTTTTTATTGTTTTCTGAAAGGGCCAACTTCTCGTCCCGAGGAGGGAAATTTAATACCCTACTCCAGGTCCTGAACTGTGATTTTCTCTTTTATTTTGATTTGTTGTTTGAGACTACTCTCTCGTCTCGGGGAGGAAGTTATCTGTCTTGCTCCAGGTCCTGAGCATTTTTTCTATTTTTGATGAATTCTTCTCACCAATTATATGAACAAATATCTAAATAAGAGGGGCAGAGGAAGACCCCCAAAGAAAGGAAAGGATCTGGGAAGGAAGACGTATATTCAGGAGATCATCGAAAAGGCTAAATTTGAAGCATCTTCTCGTGTTCCTGTCAAGGTAAGGGTTCAAACGAGGTCCAAAGGGCAGTCGGTTGAAAAACCAGCTCCAGCCACAGTACAAGAGGAAATTATTTCGAAGGCGGAAGAAGCAATAAATAAGGTATTGGTGGAAGATAAATCCCTGCTATCAGTAGAAGGGGAAGAAGTAGCAAGCAAAGGGTCAGAAGAACTAATTAATTCCAGTTGGGAAGAATAACCTCCAAAAGGGTTTTCATCACCACAAGACCAAGGGAGTGTTGTAAAGCCTCGAGTAGTTGAATCAAGCAATTCTGATTTGGAAAGGGAGTTTGTGAAGGATTATGCGTCACCAAAATACCAACGGAGTACGGTGAAACCTCCTAACAGTAGAATCACCTCAAGTTCCAGTCGCAGAAACAGTTGAAATCCCAGGTGAGTATTGGAGGATATTTATGGCACCTACAAATTCTTCTATTGATTTTCCAATTGGAAACATTATAGGTGATGCACAAATGAAGCCCATTCATTTAACAACTTTACCTAATTTTCATGGGCTTTCTTCTATTGATTTTCCAATTGGAAACATTATAGGTGATGCACCAACGAAGCCCATTCGTTTAACACTTTACCTAATTTTCATGGGCTTTCTTCGAAAGACCCTGATACATTCCTCTTCAAATTTGACATCGTTTATCGAGGGCAATATTATATATCTGATGCTCAGAAACTAAAAATATTCCCTGCTACCCTAAAAGGGACAACCTTGCGATGGTTCATGGGTTTAGGAGGGAGAACTATTACCTCATGGGAAGGAATGAAAGAAGCCTTTTTGGAGAAATATCATGATTACTGTAAATCCCATGACATTAAGGAGGAAATCTATGAGTTTGTACAGAAAGAGGATGAGAACATTGTATACTGTGCGGAACGATTTAAATATATTTTGCAGAGGTCAGGCCATAGTGACCTGGATAAGGATATTCTGAAGATCATTCTTCTCCGGGAACTTAGTGAAAATTCTCTGCGACTTCTGAACATAGTAGGAAAGGGGGATATTTCAAAAGAATACTTTGACACAATCTGCGACTATTGCATTCAATGTTCACGAGGGGTTTCAAGGAGAAGACAAGGAATTTGATCATTAAAGGCTTCTCGTGGAGGGGTTACAAAGACTGTAATTGGAAACCTGCTAGATAATATAAGGATTGATATCCTGAACACATTATCCACCAAGATGGACACTCTGCAAGCAAAACAGAAATATATATAGTTGGAGAATACTATGGCTATATTCTGCCCACAATGCAGAAAGAAGCATCCCTTGAAAGAATTCCCATTAAACACAGTGGAAGCCTGTGGGATCTGTGAAGAGACTCATGCGACCAGCTCGTGCCCTTCCTTGCCCGGACTGAAGGCATTTTTTCAAGGGGCAAGTGAAGAAAATGTGGTAGACTAGTTGTACTTCATGGGGCCGAAAAAGCCATGGCAACCTTGACCACCAGCTATGAATCCAAGTATGTTTCAGGACCCATCCCAGTATTTTAATAATTTTAATATGGGTCCCTAATCTACACCATTTTCATCTATGTGGTCTCAATATCAATACTCCCCTTGGCAACAATGGGTTCCCCAGACCAGTTCGAATCCTTCATGGAATCAGAACTAGCGTGGACCCTCTCCTACTGTGAAATTTCCTCAACCTATGCCTCAACAGCAACTTCAGTTTCCCTCTAATGTACCTCGTGGCTATCCATCCCTTCTACGCCAGCTTCCTATCTAGCCCAATCTGAATCCTAATAATAAAGGGGTCCAACAAACAGATACTCTTAACCTTCCATCTTATATAATTTCCACCGCAGGACTTAATGAAATAATCTTACGATCTAGGCAGGTATTAAATGCTCCCACTTCACCTATTATTATAGAACAGATTGACAGTGAAGTTATAGAACCAGAACAGAGAACAGTTGGGGATAAACCAAACCAAAGCATAATAAATCAGACACCTCCCCAATCTGTTCCTAATCAGGGTCATTCAACTTCTCCTCCATATCCTAAAAGACTGACCTTGAACAAACAGAACCCTCAGGCAGAGTTTGATTTCCTGGGGGAATCGAAAAATATTTTTTTCAAAATACCCCTGTTACAAACCATGAGGGATGTACCTATATATACAAAAACTCTCAAATATTACTTCTCTAAGAAACCAGGGAAGAAACCTAGGGATCCATTAACCATTCATGTGATGGGTAGACTGTCCTACATCATGTTAGGAAGGATCATGACTGTGAAACATGGAGACCCAGGAAACCCAATTCTAATAGTACAAATCAATGGGGTTGAAATCCCAAACTTACTGGTAGATTTGGGAGCTGCCATCAACATTATTACCTCTGAAACAATGAATTTATTAGGTCTCGGAAACATTAAGCCAACCCATACTATCATGGAACTAGAAAACATGTATACAATTAAACTATTAGGGAAATTGGAATATGTGACCATTTCGGTGGATTCGTGGCATTACCCTGTGGACCTCCTTGTATTACAGACTCGATCTTCAGTTGGTGGTGATCCATTGATACTAGGAAGGCCTTGGCTCGACACTGTAGACACCAACATAAGGTTCCGATCTGGGCATATGGTCATATCAAATGGGACCGTTACAAAGAATCTTACCCTCTACCCTCCTGCAAAACCTACCCATTGGAGAAATTATTAACCAGTCATAAAACTCTACCAATAGAAGAGCCTGAACCTAAAAATGAAGAATTTAGACAAATCCTCACTATTTGGCAGGCCCTTTAATTCAAAACAGAAACTGAGGACAAATCCATCAACACTTTGTAAATGATCCCAGTTCTGTTTCCAATTCAACTAGTCAAATTTTAGAATCAACTATGAGCTGTGAAAAATAAGAAAACATTGATCCAGAAGATGAAATTGAAGACATTCCTGTAACCTCATCCCATGATAGTATTCCAATTGAAATTGAACCAGGTAAAACACTCAATATCAACCCTAATCTGTATGAATCCCAGACAAAACATCTCTTAAAATTCCTTCAAGGTCATCAGGAAGGTTTTGTATGGGATTATACCGACATGAAGGGGATCCCTGCTAATTTATGTACTCATCATATTTATATTAAGGAAGATTTCCACCCTGTAAGACAGCCCCAACGAAGAATGAATCCTACTCTAAAGAACATTTTAAAAGAAAAATTACACAAATTATTGGATGTAGGTTTCATTTACCCCATCTCACATAGCCAATGTGTATCCCCGCTAGTTATTGTTCCTAAAAAGAATGGTAAGTGGAGGATTTGCATAGATTACAGGGAGCTAAACAAAGCAACTCAAAAGGACCATTTCCCTTTACCATTCATTGACTAAGCCCTGGACACCTTGGCTAGGAAGAAGTTATTTTCCTTCCTAGATGGATTCAATGGATATAACCAGATCTACATAGACCCAGAAGAACAAGATAAAACAACTTTCACATGCCCCTAGGGGACCTTTGCATACAGGGTCCTCCCATTTGGCTTGTGTAATTCTCCTGCTACCTTTCAGAGTGCAATTCAGGGAATCTTTTCTGATTTGGTCGATGATAGTGTTGAAATCTATATGGATGATTTTACTCCATAGGGAAATTCATTTGAAGAGGGATTGGAAAATCTCGATAAAGTACTCAAAAGATGTAAGCAAACCCATGTATCTTTGAGTATAATCAAATTCCATATGATGAGATAAGAAGGGATAGTATTGGGACATTTGCTCTCAGTTGTCAGAATTCGAGTTGATCCAGCTAAAGTAGAGGTAATATTACACTTCTCAGTGCCAAAGACACCCACATAGGTACATAGCTTTATTGGTTATGCCAGTTATTACAGACGTTTTATGAAAATTTTTGCTAAGATAGCACATCGACTTTTTCAATAGCTAACAAAAGATGCAGAATTCTTGTGGACTGGAGACTGTGAAGTAGCTTTCACAAAAATTAAGGGACTGATTTGCAAAGCTCGAATCCTTCAAGGGCCTGATTGGGAATTACCATTTCACATACATGCTGATGCTTCTCAAATGGCAGTAGGACCTGTTTTAGGACAAAAAATAGACAAAACACCGTATGCAATTTATTATGTCAGAAAGAATTTAATTCCTATTGAACTGAATTACACGGTGACAGAAAAAGAATTCTTGGCTGTCATTTATGCTATTAACAAGTTCTGGCAATATATCACTGGGTATCCTACTTTTGTACATACTTATCATGCAACAATGAGGTAGTTGATGAATAAACCTATCACCCTTGGCCATATTACAATATGGTTGCTATTAATTCAAGAATTTGATATTACAATAATAGAAAAACCAGGAAAAGACAATGTAGTTTTTGATTTCCTATCTAGAATGGATAAAAATGATGAATTCACACCTATAGAAGATATTTTTCCCGATGAGCATATTTTTTCAGTTTCTACTAAACCTTCGTGGTATGCAGATATTGCTAACTATCATGCTACAGGGGAAGTGCCTCATCATTTTTCATATAGGGAACAACGAAAAATTATTCATCACAGTGCTCGATATTCCTTGATGGCAGTGTACCTTTTTCATATAGGAGCTGATAAGCAGATTCAACACTGTGTATCTGAGGATGATATTTATGAAGTATTGAAGGCTGCCCATGATGGCCCTTGTGGAGGGAATTTTGCAAACAAAATAATAGGCCATAAGGTGCTACAAATGGGATATTACTAGCCTTCTATCTTTCGGGATGCATAGAATTATGTCAAGAGATGTGATAGTTTCCAACGTATGGGGCAGCCCGGTCAAGCTGATGAAATTCCTTTATAGGCATAGGTAGTCCTCAAACCTTTTGAGAAATGGGTTATCGACTTTGTTGAACCCTTCAACCCACCCTCCCAACAAAAGGTTCACATTCTGGTATGTACTGATTACATGACTAAGTGGGTAGAAGCCAAATCTGTTGCAAAAGTAAGAGAGAAAGTGGTCTCAGATTTTCTATTTGAGGAAATTTTTTCTCGTTATGGTACTCCAAGAAAGATTGTTTCATACGGAGGAGCACAATTTACATCACACATGATAGCAAAGCTTATGTAGAAATATGGAGTCAAACACAGGGTAACATCTCTATACCATCCCCAAGTGAATGGACAAGTAGAAAGCACAAATAAGACATTGGAAAATATCTTGACAAAAACTATGGCATACCATCATCGGGATTGGGCCCAGAAGATGCCTGAAGCTCTCTGGGCATACAGAACAACATGGCAGAACACAACTAGGTTTTCACCATTTGAGTTGGTTTATGGGAAATCCATGTTGTTTCCAATAGAGTTTGAAATCAGTACGCTCATAATAGCTCTTGAAGTTGGTTTGGATCTTTAAGATGCCCGGAAACACCGACTGGCCCTACTTCTATGAACTAGATGAAATCTGCTCGATGGTTATCCAGAGAACTACTGCTATTCAGAAGCAGAGAATTAAATGGCACGATAAGTTTATCAAGAACAAGGTGTTTCAGAAGGGAGATTGGGCACTACTCTATGACTCATGTTTTAAGGATTTTAAGGGAAAGCTTTGCACTCTCTAGATGGGACCTTATGAGGTGGACACTGTATTTGATAATGGAACAGTCAAGCTAGTCACAATTGACGATACACATGCCTCATTCATAGCAAATGGACATCGCCTACGATTATACCACCGTCCAGCCTCTAAGGATTGTTTTATCAAACACCTCTCTGAGAAATATGGTTTGAATGTTATCAGCACAGAGAACTCTTCCTCTGTATCCTCTCTCTAAAAACAAAAAAGAATAAATAATAAAGAATTATACTATTACTATTTATTTTGTTATCTTTTCGCAGGATTTACTACTAAGAAGTAATGTTTTAAAATCAAAAAAAATTATAAGTATCGATTGTTGCTACTCATGGTGTTGTTACTCGGTTTCTACTACTCCTGATGCTGTTACTCAGTTTCTACTATTCATGATGTTGTTACTCAATTGTTGCTACTCAGGGTGATGTTACTCGGTTGCTGCTACTCCTGATGATGTTACTCGGTTGTTGCTACTCAGGTTGTTGTTACTCAATCACTGCTACTCATGATGCTATTACTCCAGATGTTGTTACTCTGGATGTTGTTTTTAGGGCCTAAATCTACCTCAAGCTGAGAAAGGTAGGATCTAGGATAGCATCATACCATGCTTAACCTGGTAGCTATCCCTACCAGGTCGGGAGAGGGCTCTCTCCTTGTCAATATCAGAAAATATGGGTAATGAAAGCTTGAGATGACTGATGTGATGACTGATTTTAGGCTAGGTATGTGTACATAGGTGTTTGATTTATTTTAAGGGTGTTTTGTTGGCTCGAATGGAAAAGCAAATTTTGGGTCTGGGGAATGAGGCTCAGTTTTGCAGACATCTCAATGGGGCAAGGCAGGAAATTGATTTGACACTTCCAATTGAAATAAATGGAGAGCTTTAGACAGGTGAGGAGTTTAAGAGGGAAAGAAACCTTCAGGGATCCTCTTCAAACAGCTGAAAACATAAATAACTAAACAAACCCTAGGCAGAGCACTGCAATCTCAATGGATCCTTGTTTGTTTTATTTAAGAAGAAATAAGAGAGAAAATTACATACATAAAACACATGTAAACTTACAATTACAGAATAAAACACAATACCAAAGCAAGATGCCACATGAATCCCATAAATTGTCGCAAACCACTGGTCTATTCCTTAGCCAAACTGCTGAAATGAGTATACAATAAGCTCCAAGCTTTCACAAAAATCCAATATTCTGCCAAAATCCAACCCCTACACTATGAAATTCATAAAATATATACATTTTCTCATCCTTGTACTAAGGGAATTGAGCTCAACCATTTTCTTCAAAAGAGAATCAGTTACATTAAACTTGGGCTGAATTTCTGAAAATAGGTGTTGAAGATGAACTCGTATCTCCTAAACCATAGCATATGTTACAAAAATAAAAGATATTTTTTATATAAGGTAATGTTGGAAAAAAACCTCTCTCAAATTTGGGAAATTCATTTCCAGTTGCTCACAATCTATTCCAAAAAATCATCTCTAAAACAGAAAATCATTAAAAATTTAAATTTGTGAAAATGAGTTGTAAATATCTAGTCACATATCCCAATTCGTGACACCTGTGAATAAATTGAAAGAGGTTTTTGTTATATGGCTTATGGTTAATAAACACCTCCTTGGGTTTTGCAAAATTACTTTCCATATGTTGTAAAATGGCCCCGCACTAAAATGACTAAAACAATAGAAAATATGAAAAATTTGTGTTTTTTTTTAATGTAGGCTCAAAATATCACCGTATATCTCCCACATAGTAGCACCTGTGCATAAAATGAAGGAGGTTTTTGTTATTTGGTATGTGATGAACAAAAACCTCTTTCACTTTTTAAAAATTCCTTACCATTATTTCAAAAACTGATTTTGTACTAAATTTTTCATTGTGTGCAGCAACTGACCTCAAAACATGCATAACCAAGAATCACTCATTCATTTCGATCATATCTTCTAATCCGGGAGCCGGTTACGGGAGTGTGATATACCGTTGGAAAGGATTTTCTGAGCTTGTTAGGTCCCTATATCACTAGTATAGTCCCTTATTATTGTTACTGTAACCCCCTTATTGTTATTATTGAACCCTTGTAACCCCCATTTTGTTATTATTGTTCCCTTAAATTATTATTGTTAGGTCGGCTAGGATTAAATTGTGGCCCACTAGGATTACATTATGGCCCCATGGACTCCTATATATAGAAAGGAGGTTTTGTAAATTGTATCATCCAAGAATTTTTTATTTATGTAATGTATTTCAGGTTTCCCCCTCGAAGTGGCTCATTTCTAAGGCGTTGATATCTCTTTTCTTCTCTTTTTGGAGCTGGTTACACAACATTTGGTATCAGAGGTTTGGATTCTAGGGTTTTGCTGCTCCAAACAGGTCATCGTGGCATTTTCGCTATAAATTTTTTTCTACGAAGCTTCAGAAGCTGAAATTTTTAGGGTGCGAAGCTGAAATATTGAGGAAGTTTCTCTAAAAAATTCAGAGCTTGGTTCGCAATATTTTCGGAGATATGATCTGTGGAATTTAGGTCTTTTTTCAGGCTCCTAAATAGGTCATCGTGGAATTTGCGCTATAAAAAAATTTCTACGAAGGGTCAGAATCTGAAATTCATATCGTGCGAAGCTGAAATCCTGAGGAAATTTGTCAAACAATTTCAGAGCTTGGTTCGCAATATTTTTGGAGATATGATCTGTGGAAGGTAGTGTTTTTTCAAGCTCCTAAATTTCATCTCAAAGAGGTGATCGTGGGAAAAGTTCAATAACTCTCTCTCTCTGGGCATCAGATTGGAGTGCCATAAAAATTGGTTGCAAGTACATGGACTGCAGTTTCTTGGCTATCAATTTCAGAGACGAAGGACGAAACAATGACACGTGGCAAGTCGTACAAGTTCGCTCTACTGAACCAGTCCAAAATTGGGTCACTGTGGGAGATTGGAAATAACTTTGTCTTGAAGAATCCAAATCAGATCATACCTGTGGCATTTGAAAGACAGTTCAGAAGGCTACTACAGTAGTGAATTTCAGATATTGAAGATTCTAAATTACAGAGATAATTCAATTTCAATACAGAGCTCCTAAAAAGCAAGTAAAAGGTGTTCATTTTTTTTCCGAATTGCATAAGTCTTGTTTGAAGAATGAAGTTGAATTGATTCCAAGGGAATATTGTAGAATAGATATCAGTATTTGATTCTAAAATGGCCCCTAAAAAGAATTCAACTCCCATTAAGCCTTTATAAGGCTCTACTGTGACTCATGAAGACAAAGAATGGAAACATGACATATCAAAATTACAAGAGCAAGTGCAACAAATTTCGCTCTCGCAAAGAACAACAAAAAATGAAATGGAAGTTTTGAAGAAAGGCATGGAAACTAAGATGGATGGTTTGAAGAAAGGCGTGGAAGTTAAGATGAATGGTTTGGAAGCTAAGATGGATGGCATGGAAGTGGGCATGGAAGCTAAGATTGATGACATGGAAGCTAAGATCGATGAAAACATGAAAGACAACATGGAAAACATGAAGAATGATCTAAAAGCATACATGGAAGGCTTGATGATAAGCTTAAAACAAGAAACGATTCCTAATGGCGGAAATATAGTAGAAGAACCTCATGATGAGAACAAAATAAATGTTAATCGTGATTTCATAACCTCTAATGTTGGCGGAAAGAACCACCATATTCCAAAAATGGATATGAGGACGTTTGATGGAAAGGATCCTGTAACATGGATACTACAGATGGAGCAATATTTTGATCTCCATAACGTGCAAAACACACAAAAGGTACGCATTGCAACTTTACATTTAGAACAAAATACATTTGTATGGTATCCATGGCTTTGCTCCCGTAAAAAAATTGTCACTTGGTCAATTTTTATGGAGGAAATGATAGCACATTATGAGGATACAAAGAGCAACACCTTCTTTAGCCAATTGATAAATCTCAAACAAATGGGTTTAGTGGGGCAGCACATTGAGGACTTCCAAAAATTTAATATAAGGGTCACTGATATTCCAGAGGAACACAGGATCGATCTCTTCATAGGCACTTTAAAGGATAACATCCAACATGAAGTTCGTGTTTTGGAACCGGATTCATTGGAGAAGGCATAAAGAAGGAAGTGTTGCTACGTCTAGATTTCCACAACCTACAAGGTTGACACCACAACAATTAGAAGAAAAAAGAGAAAAAGGGCTTTGCTACAGTTGTGATAGCAAATACACTAAAGGTCATAAGTGTGCTGAGAAGAAATTATTTTACATAGATTGTGAAGAGGAAGAAGAAAATGAACAAGAAGAGGAGATACACCACGAACCAACCCTAGAAGAGGAAGAAATGAATCCGACCATATCGTGTAATGCACTGGCAGGAATTACAACTCCTCAAACTCTCAAGATACAAGGACAAATCAAGAAGAAAAAGGTAATAGTGTTGATTGATTCAGGTAGCACCCATAATTTTATTCATTGTAAGGTAACCAAGGAATTAAATTGTTTCCTATACCCAGCACCAGAATGTCAAGTGATGGTTGCAAATGGAGGAACTATAAATTGCTCGGGAAAATGCCATAATATCAAGCTAACCATGGGGGAATATGTATTGACTAGTCCAATGCTTTCCATTCCTATGGGAGGTGCTGATGTTGTACTAGGAGTAGAATGGTTACAATCTTTGGGGACGGTAGCTTTTAATTTTCAAGAACTTTTCTTGAAAATTTTTTTAGAAGGAAAGGAAGTCGAATTACGGGGTATTGCAGGGAAGCTAGGGAAGAAAATATGCTCTAATTTCATGAATTTTTTTTTAAAGAAAGAACAACGAGGTGTAATTTCACAATTATGCTCACTAGAAGTTCCAACATCAAAATCATCTATTTCTGCAGATCTCCAAAAAGTCTTGGACAATCATTCCAAGGTGTTTGAAACTCCCAAAGGACTCCCACCTATTCGTGATCATGATCATGCTATTCATTTGATTCCTGGAAGTGTTCCTCCAAACATCAGGCCTTATAGATATCCTTATGTCCAAAAGAGCGAAATTGAACGTATGATTGCAGAAATGTTAGAGGCGGGTATAATTCAACTCAGTCAAAGTTCTTTCTCTGCTCCTGTAGTATTGGTACACAAGAAGGATGGATCATGGCGCATGTGTCCGGATTATAGGGAGCTCAATAAGCTCACCATTAAAGATAAATTTCCCATTCCTGTGATTGATGAATTATTGGATGAATTACATGGAGCAATTTATTTTACCAAGTTGGATCTTCGTTCAGAGTATCATCAAATTAGAATGAAGACTGAAGATATTCTAAAAACAGCATTTCGAACTCATGAGCATCATTATGAATTTTTGGTCATGCCTTTTGGCCTTACCAATGCACCTTCTACATTTCAAGGGTTGATGAATTCCATTTTCAAACCCTTCCTTAGAAAATTTGTGCTAGTATTTTTTGATGATATACTAATCTACATTAGGTCTTGGAAGGATCATGTTGAACATGTTGACAGGGTGCTCAAACTATTGCAGGAGAAACAATTATATGCAAAAAAATCCAATTTTTTCTTTGGAGTACAAGAGGTGGAATATCCGGGTCATATTGTATCTGAGGAGGGTGTTAAAGTAGACCCTAACAAAATTAAAGCCATTAAGGAATGGAAAGTCCCCACAACCATAAATAAGTTGCGAGGATTTCTCGGGTTAACAGGGTATTATCGCAATTTTGTTAAGAATTATGGGAGAATAGCAGCACCTCTAACAACATTATTGAAGAAAGATGCATTTTCATGGACTCCTGAAGCAACTAAGGCCTTTGAACATCTTAAAGAGGAAATGTGCCTAGCACCGGTCTTAGCTACGCCATACTTCACAAAAACCTTTATTGTGGAATGTGATGCCTCAGGAAATGGAATTGGTGTTGTTTTAATGCAGGAAGGAAGACCCATTTCTTTTGAAAGTTTTCCAATCAAAGGAAAGTATTTACATAAACCTATTTATGAGAAGGAAATGTTAGAAATACTGCATGCACTAAAGAAATGGAGAACTTACCTAATGGGAAGACACTTCAAGGTAAAAACTGATCATGATAGTCTTAAACACTTTTTGGAACAAAGACTATCTTCAGAAGAGTAGAAAAAATGGGTCACAAAGATGTTGGGTTATGACTTTGAAATAATCTACAAAAAAGGAAAACTTAATGTTGTTGCAGATGCACTCTCAAGAAAGAATGAAGAGGTGGAAGCATTGCTTTGTGCCATTTCTATTATCCAACCAGATTGGATAACCGAATCAAGAGATGAATGGAAGAAGGACAAAGATGTATGGACACTCATTCAAAAGTTGCAGCAAGATCCTAGTACATCTGATACATTTAGTTGAAAAAATGATTCCTTATGGTACAAAGATCGCTTATATCTTTGTAAGAATTCCCAACTAAAACAAAAGATTCTTCTGGAATTGCACACTTCTCCTTTAGGAGGACACTCAGGATTTTTAAAAACTTACCACAGGGAGAAGAAAGAATTTTTTTGGGATGGCCTTAAATCTGATATTCGAAAGTTTGTGGCGGAATGTTTGGTTTGCCAGCAGAATAAAGTGGAAACAATTAAGACCCCAGGACTTCTACAACCTTTATCCATTCCAAGTCAACGTTGGGAGAAGATTTCAATGGATTTTATCACAGGTTTACCTAAGTCTGAAGGAAAGAGTGTCATCATGGTGGTAGTTGATAGACTTACCAAGTATGCACACTTTTGTGCATTATCCCATCCATTTAAAGCAAGTACATTTGATACTACATTTATGGATAGAATTCAAAAGCTACACGGAAGCCCAAGGGTTATTGTGAGTGACAGAGATCCCATTTTTACTGGAAATTTTTGGACGGAGTTATTTTCTTGTTTGGGTACTCAATTAGCTCATAGCTCATCTTATCATCCTCAATCTGATGGTCAAACTAAGATCGTAAATAAATGTTTGGAAGGATATCTTCGTTGTTTTGTATCTGATAAACAAACACAATGGGTCAAGTGGTTACCTCTTGCTGAATGGTGGTATAACACTTCCTTCCATACCGCAGCAAAAATGACCCCATTTATGGCACTTTATGGATATCATCCACCATCCATCACATCATATTTAAGGGAAAATTCGAAGGTTCAAGCAGTGGAAGATCACATCGAGCATCAGCAAGAAGTTCTCCAACTCTTAAAGGATAACCTGAATTTGGCACAAAATCGAATGAAACAGCAGGCAGATCAACATCGCAGCGAGAGAAGTTTTGATGTAGGAGATTGGGTATTTTTACTACTACAACCATACAAACAAATGTCCCTCAAGCAAGCTAAGAAGGATAATAAATTATCGCCAAAGTACTATGGTCCTTACAAGGTGTTGCAAAAGATTGGTACTATGGCATACAAATTGGAGCTTCCTGCTTCTTCGCGAGTACATCCAGTTTTCCATGTATCATGCTTAAAGAAGGTTATAGGTGAAAATCTTCCAGTTCAAACAGTATTTCCAGAACTTGATGGGGAAGGGAAAATCATATTGGAACCTGAAGCAGTCATGGAAAAAAGAACTCGACAACTACGGAATCGATCAATTTCAGAGTATCTCATCAAGTGGAAGAACTTACCCACCGAAGATTCTACATGGGAGGATGAGAATTTTATACAGAAGCACCCAGAGCTACTCAAGCATTGAGGACAACACTTTTTTGAAGGAGAGGGGCATGTTAGGTCCCTATATTACTAGTATAGTCCCTTATTGTTGTTAGTGTAACCCCTTTATTATTATTATTGTACCCCTGTAACCCCCATATTGTTATTATTGTGCCCTTAAATTATTATTGTTAGGTCGGCTAGGATTACATTGTGGCCCACTAGGATTACATTATGGCCCCATGGACTCATATATATAGAAAGGAGGTTTTGTAAATTGTATCATCCAAGAATTGTTCATTTATGTAATGTATTGGAGGTTGCCCCCTCGAAGTGGCTCATTTCTAAGGCGTTGATATCTCTTTTCTTCTCTTTTTGGAGCTAGTTACACAACAGAGCTTCTTCTGATGGACACACTTGTGACATTTTTTGTGCTGAATATCATGTGAAAAACATCTAACAAAACCATACATAGTAAGAGCTCATGTTGATCTCTGGTGACAGGCTACGAAGACTGGAACTAACATCGGCTCCATTGGGGATGGAAGCTCCTTAGAGGTGTCAAGAACACTGTAGGCCAAGTGCCTCATCCATTGGGCATGGATGGTCAAACAACTGCAAACCCCAAACAACTCATACCAATCCAAAAACATATACATACTGCACCCTGTACATAAACCAATACCGGAAACTAAAATGTTGCCTTTGGCAGCTTATTTATTTACAAATCTACCCTACTTTGCTGCAAAACCAATAGATCAAGTTACGCTGTAATGCCAGATCAACCAATCAAGTAACTGTGACAAGGATGCTACTTGAAAGTGCTTCAACCAGGACACAAATGTAAATGCTGACAACCAT
The DNA here is from genome assembly GCA_034641835.2 of Pinus albicaulis. Lineage (NCBI taxonomy): Eukaryota > Viridiplantae > Streptophyta > Pinopsida > Pinales > Pinaceae > Pinus > Pinus albicaulis. The sequence continues at coordinate 269,598,813 of CM076584.1, read as the reverse complement.
ACATGCAAAAAAGGAGTCTGGTTATGTAAAAGACAATTTGATCTATCATTCAAACTAAAAAAAATTTCCATGTACGTTGCAATAGGATAAAAAAAACCAGGCTTTGTTTTCTTCCCCAACTTCTCAATACATGCTTCCAGCTGCAAACTATCAATGCAAATATCCACGGGCAGCTCCATTGTTTCTTGTTTTGAAGGAGGGAGAGTTTCCAAAAAAAATTTGGGATCTCAAAATTCATATGATTGGATCTGATCATTTAAATACTGAATCTCCTTCTCAAAATTTTCAACAACTAACTGAAAGAAACCAGTATTAGCTTTAGGAGGAAACTTCAAAGATCTCAAAAATTGAAGCACGGCAATGAAAAATACTTCATCAATTTCAATATCCACTAACTGATCTCTAACTTCTTTTAAAACTTCACAAAGCACAGGGTTTGCCACATACCCTACCATTTTATTTTAGCGCATGAATGGATCAGTGAGCAATGGAATCTCTGAATTGAGTTGGAGTCGCCAGGTGAATGTTTCAACCTTCATATGTGTCTGACTATTGTCCACCATCAGCAATCAGATCTGCAACTTGAATGATCATTCCCGGAGAAGATTTGTCACCTCTTCCCCAGTTTAATGTAATGGGGCAATTTTCAAGTCAGATGTTCAGTTTATAAGACTAGACCGGAGATTGATTGAAGCAGCTTTTATCTACTTATGCACTCGCAAAGCAATGTGTAGTTCGAAGGCTACTTGGCTAACTTCAGGCTCCATCTTTAGTTTATAAAACAAAGAACACTAACAAACAAATAATATTTTCATCCCCAATATGGTTGCCACTATGTTAGGGCCTAAATCTACCTCAGGCTGAGAAAGGTAGGATCTAGGATAACATCATACCACGCTTAACCTGGTAGCTAGCCCTACCAGGTCGGGAGAGGGCTCTCTCCTCGTCAATCTCAGAAAATATGGCCAATGAAATCTTGAGATGATTTATGTGATGACTTATTTTAGGCTAGGTATGTGTACAGAGGTGTTTTATTGATTTTATGGGTGTTTTGTTGGCTCGAATGGAAAAGCAGATTTTGGGTCTGGGGAATGAGGCTCAGTTTTGCAGAGATCTCAATGGTGCAAGGAAGGAAATTTATTTGACACTTCCAATTGAAATAAATGGAGAGATTTAGACAGGTGAGGAGTTGAAGAGGGCAAGAAACCTTCAGGGATCCTCTTCAAACAGCTAAAAACCCTAGGCAGAGCACTGCAATTTCAATGGATTCTACCTTTATCCTTGTTTGTTTTAGTTAAGAAGAAATAAGAGAGAAAATGGCATACATAAAACACATGTAAACTTACAATTACAGAAGAAAACACAATGCCAAAGCAACATGCCACATGAATCCCATAAAGTGTTGCAAACCGCTGGTCTATTCCTTAGCAAAACTGTTGAAATGAGTATACAATAAGCTCCAAGATTTCACAAAAATCCAAAATTCTGCCAAAATCCAACCCCTACACTATGAAATTCATAAAATATATACATTTTCTCATCCTTGTAGTAATGGAATTGAGCTCAACCATTTTATTGAAAATAGAATCAGTTACATTAAACTTGGGCTTAATTTCTAAAAATAGGTGTTTACAATGAACTCATATCTCCTAAACCATAGAATCTGTTACAAAACTGAAAGATGTTTTTTTAGATAAGGTAATTTGGGAGACAAACCTTTCTCAAATTTGGGAAATTCATTTCCAGTTTCTCGCAATCTATTCCACAAAATCATCTCTAAAACACAAAATCATTAAAAATTTAAATTTGTGAAAATGAGCTGTAAAGATCTAGTCACATATCCCAATTCGTGACACCTGTGAATAAACGGAAAGATTGTTTTGTTATATGGCTTGTTTTTAATAAACACCTCCTTGGGTTTCGCAAAATTACTTTCCATCTGTTGTAAAATGGCCCCGCACTAAAATGACTAAAACAGTAAAAATATGAAAAAATTTATATTTTTTAATGTAGGCTCCAAATATCACTGTATATCTCCCACATAGTAGCACCTGTGCATAAAATGAAGGAGTTTTTTATTATTTTGCATGTGATGAACAAAAATTTATTTCACTTTTGAAAAATTCCTTACCATTATTTCAAAAACTGATTTTATACTAAACTTGTCATTGTGTGCAGCAACTGACCTCAAAACATGCATAACCAAGAATCACTCATTCATTTTGATCATATCTTCTAATCCGGGAGCCGGTTATGGGAGTGTGATATACCATTGGAAATTTTTTCCTGATCTTCTTCTGATGGACAGACTTGTGACATGTTTTTTGCTGAAGATCATGTGCAAAACATCTAACAAAACCAGACATAGTAAGAGCTCATGTTGATCTCTGGTGACAGTCTACGAAGACTGGAACTAACAGTTGCTACTTGAACTATTGTTAGTCTATATGCTACTACTTACACTGTTGATTACTCCAGATGCTACTACTAGCATTTTTGTTACTCCAAATGTTGTTACTTCGAATGCTGCTACTCAAACTATTGTTACTCCGGACGCTGCTACTCGCATTGTTGTTACTCCAGATGTTGTTACTCTGGATGCTGCTACTCGCACTACTATTACTCCAGATGCTATTACTCTGGGTGCTGCTACTCACACTGTCGTTACTCCAGATTTTGTTACTCCGAATGCTGCTAGTCGCACTAATGTTACTCCAACCGCATCATTACAGCGTCATCATCCTACCAACCATCACTTCGCCCAGGTAGGCCACCAGGTATGCCTCCACTTGAATTTTACTGATTTAATTAAATGTCCCATGTGAAGACATTAATGCCACAAATGGAAAATTTTAAGTTGGGGGGGGGGGGGGGGGGCGGTGGGGTGCCGTCATAATTTAATGATGGCGTAATGATGATTCTGTAAGTCATTATTACGATAAAATGTGTAGTACACCTTACGATCCTTATCAATACTCTGTATAATTATTAAATATGCATTGGGATCCATAACACGCCCTTTCCATTTCATGTGAAATAATTACCATTCTATTCATTGCACTTACCATAATTTTTTATTATTTTTCTCGGTTTCTGAGAATTACAATCCGTATTTACCGTTACCACCATTCATTTTCACCATGCTATTTTTTCAAATTTAGTATCCACTATTCTTTCCAATGATATTCTATTCCAAGAAGTGTTGTTACAGTCCCCACAATATGGGCAGACTGGCTATGCAGCATGAACCTGAAAATATAGCTTTGGTCTGCAGTAATTCAAAGGAATGGAAAATCTTTGTCAATGCAGGATGGGATACCTATTTCAACAGATTGTAGGGGTTTGATAGGGAAATCACAATGGATTTTGCGCTTAATTTGGATGAGAATGGCTCGCTAGTCAGAGGATTGGAAATTCTTGTCATAGAAGAGATAATTGCAGAAGTTAGCGGGCTGAGATAGCAAGGGCAGCAATGGTTTGCTCAGAGAGTTTCCCTCCCATAGATTCCAAAATTATTCTTGCAGAAAGGGGAAATTGTTATCCAATTGGGTAGAGGATATGAGCGCAAGTTTGTGCCGTATCCATGGAATGAAGTCTCAGGTTTTGTAAAGAAATACATAAATTGTGAAGATCGGGCCACAACTTTGTTTAAATATCATTTTAAAATTCTAAATCACCTTTGATTTCCATAATCTCAGGTGCATTCCATAAACATTCCCTTCTTCCTATTGAAACAGTTGCATCACATGGCACATGCCACTCAGCGTTCGCATTGAATGTCAGAAATGCTCTCCAACCATGGATTGGTGCGTTTACTAGTCATGCATGAAATAGTCAAATTTTGAGTTTCTTGGGCGGAACTCTATGGATCATCAAAAGAAGAGATAGAAGTTGTTATTGCTGCTAGAGAAGACGAACCAGTCTCTCTAGCTAGTTTAGTAGAAGAAGAACCTTCAGAGGAAATTGATCAAGAGGAACCCAGATAAATTGAAATGGAGGTTGATTAGGAGGAACCCAAAGAAGTGGAAATGGAGGTTGATTAGTAAGAACCTGAAGAAATGAGAGTAGAAGATAATTGGCAACACATTCGAGGCTGCCACACAAGAACAAGCCTTACCTAGGGAACCCATAGATGAAGGAATTATGGATATAGTGCAGGAAGTCGAGACTATGATACAGTCATCGACTTTTGTCATTAAAGAACAGGGAAGTGGAATGTTAGATAGAGGGATGGAAAGTGATGTTGTTTTGCAAGAAACATCATCACCTGCCCAAGCAGATATGGATATTGAAGCAAGTGGGGGTGTTACACAAAAACCACCCTCGATTCAGCTAGAACAGGGAAATAGGGAAAAAATCCATGAAGAACAGAAAAATAAAGGAGAAATAACCCGTGAGGTCGATACTGTCCCACAAGAACTATTATCGACCTCAGAAGAAGAGATAATGCAAAAATGACAAGAGGACATAAGGGAAACAATCCTTAGAATCAACGTTGTGCCACAAGAACCAGCGTCGACCCTAATTGAAGTAATAACGCATGAAAATCCAGCCCAATCTGGAAACAGGGATGATGAAGCTACTCCCCGCTCCCAGTTCCAGTCCATCATGCCTAGAGGGGCGAGGGGATTCCACTCAACCCAATAATTAATGAAGGAAATAGTTGTTCCACTGGTACTTAAGTTTTTCGACCTAGGAGAGGACATGGCCAATATCAACCCAGTCATTGCTGAATCTCTATTGGAGCACTCAAAGGCTCACAAAGAAGATGAGATTCCTGTGGAAACACCAAAACACAGAGTGGTCGATGGAAATGATCACTAGATGGCAGGATTCCCTGAAGTAAATGTAGAGGAAGATGCCCCTGAAGATAGGGAGCCCAGCCAGAAAGACCTAACAGAAGAACTGGCTGACAATACGAGCAACATTTCGTCACCTCCTGAGCCTGTTATAGGCCCAGAAATTGAATTTATTATCAAACTAGAATGGATTGAACAATGTGAGAAGAGAAAGTTACCGCTCAAGAAAAGGTACCAGTTGCAGTTCAATGAAACCATGAGATTGAAGAGGGAGGTCTCAAAATTGAAGAGACAAGTTTCCCCGTTGAAAAAGAAGGTAAAATTCTACAAATGGAGGGAAGTAAAGCCAAAAATTGAAGTCTCCTCCGCAACTACACAGACTAGTCTGATTGAAAAATTGTCTGAAGGCTGAGAATTTTTCTTGGCTACTGAGATGAAGAGGTGGCAGTCTGGTGTGAATCGACATAAGAAAGGGACAATGTGGGTTCGATAACAGGCTGCTGGGATCGTTACAGGAGACATAGACTAGTTAGATAAGGTGTGGCTAATGTAATCTAAACAAAAGGCTAGAATAGAAGAATTGGAAGAACAAGTGCAGTTGTTGCAATCAGATAAGGAGAATATGTTCTCCCTGGCACAACAATTAATGGCCTGCAGACCTCCTGCACATAGCTATGCCTTATTCCTTCATGAACAAATTATTTTCTTTTGTCCTGAAAGTATATATAAGGATATTTGGCACGAGATTGAGGACTCCATTCAATTTCTTCGTATCTTAAAAATTCATGATATCATAGGACAACACTTAATGTGTGAGCTATACATGCATGGTTACTTTTTGAGGCATGATTAGTCTTTTAACCCCGTTCCATTCATGGGGGACATTCATTTAAGATATTTTTCCTCTTACACCATCAATCAGATTTAATGGAGAAAGGCCTATGACACATTTGAGGAGAACCAAGTCATAAAGATGTTAATGATGAGGAAGTAGCATGGCTAGTCAGCAAATATTTATAACAAGAATTTCACCTTCCTCCAGATTGAGGGGCATAGAGAACACATGTTGACAATGCAGAAATGGTGTGATGACCTGTGTGTCAGACAGATTACAATGTTCCATAAGGAAGCGCTAGACATTTGTCAGAGGAGGTGGATGTTGTCATCCTCAGCCGTCAGAGGACGAGAAACATTTGGAGCACCTAAATTTGCATGGGCTCTAGAGAGGATTCCACTTTTTTTATCATGCATTCAAACCCGTGGGGTGAGATGGATGGGGCTGAGGTTTCAGTTTCCCCTTATTTGGTTGCCAGCCGAGCAATATACTCCTGCATACAACGTTGACCCAGACTGGTGAAAGAATTTTATTCTGACAGAAGATTATAAACCCCCTAGGATGGAAATGGATGAAGAATATGATCTCACACAGCTTCATGCCAGTCACAGTCAGTCCAACCCATATTTGAGGAGACGACGAGCTGCATGAGGACATGCAGATAGACCATTTGGGGGGAGATGTTGGGTACCATATTTGTATACTTTTCTCTCCCATTTTCACCCACCTTTCTATCTCTTTGTATCATTATTGTTCTTAAACACATGAGGTAAACCCCTTTCTTTTATCTTACATGGAATATTTGATTAATGAAGTAATAGTCAAGGAGGTTTTACCTTTTTCAAACATTAACTCTGATATTTTTATAGATTTGGCAAAAGCAGGAAGATTACAACTGTAAGTCAAGGAGTAGCTCCTAATTTCCAGTGTTGCCTTCAATTGCTGCTATAGCACAACAAAATCTGTTTCACCCCAGCAATATTTCAAGCTTTTTCATGGTTTCCTTTCGGAAACTAGGTTGTTTTTGTAACGAATTTTATAATTGTAGATACGTAGTTGTTAGAGGAAATCTACGATTTCCTGAACAACTGTATAAAGAGTTCCTGCAGGCTGTGAATCGAGGTTAAGCCCAGTAGATACAGATTTTGTAATAGAATTATTTTGCAGTTAATTGAATGCACAACACTCTACTGTTTCATCTGTAATTTGTGAGTTTTCTACAGCCCTGATTAGAGAGTTGGGCCCACTCTTCTGATCAGGTGTTGCGTTACCTTTCTTTCCTTTGATTTCATGTTTTAGCTGGTTTTGTCACTTCTGTTCCAGTATAATATTTTAATTGTTGTAAATGCCTTTTTAATTCTGCAATTCATTTTAATTTCTGTTACAGTAGTCTATGTGTTCATTGATTTAAGCCTGTGATCCAATCGCAGGTTGTGTGACTGCTCTTGCATATATTGTGTGCATTAGTCTTGAAATAAACAACGCCCTCGGGTTGATAATTTATGTGGAAAAAGGATTTTAATATTGTTCACATCTAGACACCAACAAGCCTTGTAGGCACATGCTGCATGTATGGATGTAGATGTGGGTCCATATGATGCCCAAGAGGGGCGACTCTGACTTTCCCACCAAGATATCTCCTGATGCACTAGAGTTTCTATCCAGTGCTGATGATCACTCACTTCTTTTGGTACCATGTTCATATGCTAGTTTGGATTGGTAAGGGTGTACCAAGATCTTCTTCACATAGGATGAGCCATGAGATGTGAGAGGTAATATTAGTGTTTTATTTAAAATAATATAGTTTCATTCTACTGTCTTAATTAATTTTAGAATTATCAAATTTATTCTACCATGTTCTTTAACTTATTTTATTAAATTTTTTAATGAAAATGTCTAATTATTGTTGTGTACTATATATTTTGTAGATATTGGGACATTCGTTGTGGACATGATTCCACCCCCACCGAATGATCTAGGTGTAGATGTTGATGAGGAGATGGCAGAGGTAGAGGATCAGGGTGATAGACCTGATCTTGATCGGGTGTAGATACCCGAGGGGGTGAGGCGTAGGTCAGACACTTGATTCAGGATGGAGTTGGGTGACCAACTCTATCGACTCCTAGTTGATGAGGGAGTCTGCCCGACTAATATCAGAGAGATACAGGTTGATCATATGCTCACACAGCTCTGGAGAGGCACACCCTGCGATATGATGACCCTCATACATCATATCCTTGTAGCTTCGAGATCACTAGCGCAGACTAGGAGGGTTAGGCATCTTGGAGATGCACGATAGATAAACACCTCATCTGGTGATCATGATCATAAAGGGAGCGATCATCGTTCTAGTACTCCACCTCATCCTCCCTCACCTCCCACCAGAGATCGTGATGAGTAGCTAGCATATAGTCCTGATCAGAAGGCATCGTCTAAGCATTCTGCACCATCTCAGTAGACACCTAGTCCTGAGTAGGCAACTCCATTTGAAGAGGCAGGTCCATCTAATCAGGTCACACCATCCACTTAGCAGGATACACCATCAACGAGTCATCAACGGGTAGTTCTTGATAAATCTGAACCATCAACTGATCAGCGGGCACCTCCGGAGTAGGCACATCATCTATCTGAGCATGAGGCTGCACCATCGACTGAGCAGGCCTCGACTAGTACTAGTATTGATGTACGAATAGATATCTCACATTTATATGCAGTTATATTATAGTTGTATATTTTTGACATTGTACAGTTCTATATATATATATATGGTCCATGTATTTTATGTTCATGTTGATGTACTTAACTTACATGTTGGTGTTCATCATGATGTGTATATTGTTAGGTCATGTTAGATATGTTCATTTAATGTGTTTGCAAAGAGATGTGTATGTGATAGTAGTTATTTGACATGAGATGTATATTTGATGTCTGTGTTGTGATAAAGTTATACAATGATTGTGTTTTGTCAGATGATCATGATCATGATGATTAGATGATGTTAGTGAATTTGAATGTGGATTTTAGTCAAATATGATGTTTGTACGATAGTTATCATGATCGTGATGTTTATTTTTAGTATTAAATCATGATATTTATTAAATATTCTGTCGTGATTGTAATTAAAATTTTAATTTTAATTGTAAGTAAAATTATAAAAATGTAATTGTAATTGTAATTGGGTATAAAATATTTGTAAATTTGTAATTGTAATTGTACGTAATTGTATTGTGAAATTGTAAAATTAATTGTATGTATTAATGTCATTATTCAATTTTATTAAAATTGTAAAATTTCTAAATTTCTAAATTTCTAAAAATGTAATTGTAATTGTATGCATCGTGATTGCAATTGTAATTTTAATTGTAATTGTATGTAAAATTTTAATTGTAATTTTAATTTTAATTTTAATTGTAATTGTAATTGTATGTGAAATTGTAACATTGTAATTGTAATTGTAATTCTAATTCTAATTCTAATTCTAATTGTATGTAAAATATTTGTAAAATTGTAATTGTAATTGTATTGTGAAATGATTGTAATTGTAATTGTATGTAAAATTGTAAAATTGTAATTGTAATTGTAAGTATGTAAAATTGTAAAATTGTGATTGTAATTGGAATTTTAATTTTAATTGTAACTGTATGTAAAAATATTTGTAAAATTGTAATTGTAATTGTATTGTCAAATTGTAAAATTGTAATTGTAATTGTATGTATTGTCATCTTTCAATTTTAGTAAAATTTGTAAAATTGTAAAATTGTAAATTAATTGTCAATTTTGAACCATAACTACTATAAGTAAAATGTATATCGTAAATATTGTTAAATTACCATAATTGAAAATTTGTAAATTTGTAAATTTGTATGAATATAGATAATTGTAAAATAATAAATCTAGAATAATATGAATTTTGTAACATAATAAAGTTTAGAAAATAATGCAAATAAATTCATGTTTAGAATTATCATTATTTTATTATGATCTTACATACCAAAATAACATTATACATTTTGAAGATATCATTCACACACATTTAAAGCAATCAAGTAGTTGTATTATTTTAGGAATTGACATTATATAAAAAAAGAACTTGATAGAGTGTGCTATTGTTTTCAAGATCAACATAATTGAAAATTATCAAGTGAAATGATTTTAACATTAACACAATGCAAACCAATTAATTCAAAATACATATTATAATGTTTCGAAAAAAAGATTCTTAGTTATAAGGTTAAGTCCTCTTCTTTATACAAACCCATATTAAAATGTATAAATGACGAAATAAAGCATGTAACACGTCACTCTTGGTTCTCATCATCACCCTCATTATCTTCCAGCTCGCTTGGCATGATAACACTATTTTTCTCAAAAATATTTTTTGATCTAGGGTCATGTCTCAATACGAAACATGAATCCCTATCCAACACATCTAGGTAGAACAACACCCGGTTCCAATGTTTGGGGAAAACATAGGGCTCCTTAGCTTCATCCCACATCTTTCTAGAGTTTATACATATCAGCCTACTATTGTGATATTCCTTTACATTATTCTGATCAAAGACGTCCCACCACTTGCACCTAATAATAACACATTGGAAAGAAGATAAATCCACTTCAATAATCTCTTTTATCTTTCTGACGTAACCTAACATCCCTCATACTAGGTTTTGATCACGATGGTTAGCTCAACTAGATTGATAGAACTCGAATTCCACTCCATAGTCTTGTGTCATGTATACATCATCGACATTTGCTTTGTGAAAATGGTCTCCATATGCCAACATAGATGGGAACAAATTCACCTATAAAAAAGTTAAAAAATCATAGTGTCATGTGTCTTATAATAACCCAACTATTAAAATATGAAATATAGATGTTACATTTCAAAGGTGAATTAATAAGTTTAAAATGTACATAAATAGATTATTACCAAGTGGGTGCACCCAATCCCTACATTTAGCACATCCTCTTCACCATGCGGGTAATGACCGGTTGCACTGTATTTCTCTCTGACTTGGTCAACAACCCAACTGTTGGGGCATATAATTGTAGTATTTTATTTTAAATGATCAGGTTAAGGAACACTTCTACCATTCAACCGTTTGAATTATTTCCTATCACTATCCCATTTCATCCTCTTTTGTTTGTACAATGCGACCCATGGTTGTGTCACTTCAGAATTGTAAAGAACGAATTTATTGATTTCTTCAATTTTTGTACTCGCTAATGAAATAAAACCTACATATAGTACATATGAGATCAAAATATACATTATATCGAAGTTCAACATGAATATTTACTTTCTGTAAATTTGAAAAATTATAAGTCACTTACTCTTTATCAAACACCTTTTTCCATTCGTTTGGAGCAACTCCCCTTCTCTTTCGTCGCCATCCCTTTCATCATCCCAAATCATCGCACCTAGTATGTTGTTGATCTTCTTAATGTACTCATTGGCATTATAGAAAGACTCATACGATATGTACCCCTCTGCCATATACCCCACGGGTTTTTCCATTTGTCGAACAAAACCTTTCAATTTCTTCATGTACCTCTCTAAGAAGAACATCCAACGACAAGAAACCACTCCAAATAATTCAACCTCATCTACTAGGTGGATTAGAAGATGAACCTCCAAGTCCATGAAACTCGGTGGCAGTTCCTTCTCAAACATACAAACAATCTCAACTATCTCTTCATGCCACCGTGGAATTCTAGCCACATGAATCTCCTTTGACGTGATCCAACGTACAAATGCAAATAATTTAGATATGGAACATCCTAGGTCTTGGGAGAAGTCATGTTTCACACACATGCACACGAACAAAGGATAATGACACTGCAAAGTTATAAACACATGCAATAATATATAAAATTACTTATGTTTTATGATCCCTGCATGGGATAAAATTTATTAATATAACAAAATATAAAATCATGCTTTTGGAATTATACGTACTCTTAAAAGATTCAAATGGTCATGTGATTTAAACCCTGAAAAAATGGTCATCCACATTGAAGTATCACCGTAGTGAAGACCCATTTGAAGATGCCACCCTCACACCCATTATAACTTCATTTTCCAAATAAAGATCATCTTTTTTTTAAATCCATGGAACATCACCTTCTTTGAAATACCAATTAGAGGGACCAGCTACCTCTGATCCTGTACTTCTAATTATCTTGGCCAATGTTTATTTTTAGTTTTTTGAGTAATAATATCTTTCTTACAACTAATGTGTCACTTTGTTTCAATGATATGTACCTCCATAAAAAATATGAAACATTTTTAAATATATGCGTGGGATCTAATAAGTGGGTAATCTTAAGATTCTCCCAATATGGTAGGTTATAAAAGATAGATTTCCTTTCATCCCAATGGGAAAGTTCTAAACATAGGTGTCGAAGAATTCTGGATCATGGAACATAGGCTCCCCATTTGAATCGAACATTTCTATGAACTACTTCTCCTTCTCTCCCTCATATGCTCCAAGCCATTCAGCTGGTGTCATTATTGGAGGCCTTTGGGTTCTCTCTCATTTACCATTGAAACCGGATGTTGCTCTTCTGTAAGGGTGTTCTTCTGGGAGGAATACCCTGGAGCAGACATACATCGACTATTGTAGGTTGTTGGACCATTTACCTTTCAAAGAAGGTCCACAACATTTACATCTAAAATACCCTTTTGTTACAAGACCTGTAAAAATATTCTATACAATATGCATGGCATGTTAAAGAGTATCATGAATATTATAGCAATTACAACGAATTAAATAACTAATATGCAAAAGAATATTGTTATGTATATAAAAAAATCAATAAACATTTAATCTACCAGAGCAAACTCCTAAGCCTGTATAATCATGTGTCGTGTAAGCACATATTACATACAACACAAAACTCCTCTCTGATGTGATTGCTCTTGATACATCATATACATTTATCCCATCCCATAATTCCTTCAATTCATATAACAGTGGTTGTAAGTAGACATCCATATTCTTCACTTGTCTTCTATCAGGGACTATGAGAGCCAACATAATATGTTCATTCTTCACGGAAAACCATGGGGGGCTATTGTTATTGATCACTACTATAGGACAAACATAATAGTTGGTTTTCTAGAGGGAATATGGGTTGACGCCATCCATCGCTATGCTGAGTCGTAGAATTTGTACTTCATCCTTGAATTTTTCTATTCATGTATCCGCTATATGCTTCATGGCTATTGAATATGTTGGGATTCACATAACTCCCAACTCACTTCTGTGTGAGGCATTGAATCCCTACAACATAGCTAATTCTTTGAAATTAAAGAGCCTTTGAATCCTTGGGATTATAGGCATGTGCCTCAATATCTAAAAAGGAGGACCACATGATTTACCCTTATTTCTTGATTTATCATACCTATCATCCCCACATTTTGTACATATCTCTTTGTTTGCATATTTTCCTCTATATAGAATACAATCATTTGGACATGCATGATATGATATGTACTCAACACCCAACATTTTCAACAATTTAATTGCCTTTTTACAGCTACCAGGTAAGACATCATCACTTGAAAGAACCTTATATTTGAATAACATGTAGTTGTTCATGGACAATATTAAATGTGCATTAATTCCGATATAATTATTAACTTTCATAAAATTTACCATTTGTAATGTTCATTGTGTGATTATATTTCTCAAAATATAAGGGAGGACTTGATGGTCAATTACCTCAAAATTTCCAAGAAACGTGCATTCGAAAAGATAAACTTTTCTTTCAAGTTTTACTGTAACATCATTGTCCCCAACTGGGTAGACTTTTACTAACCACCATGTCCAAGGAGAGGGGTGCTGGAAGCAAATTTAAGGCATTATAAAAAGGTATTAGTGATATGAGCATCATCCCCTAGCTTATCATTGTTCTGGAATGCATCTAACAACATTTTCTCCATGGCAGTCATATCCCTTAAGTAATCATCCATACCAACCTCTATTTGATTTCCTCCATTACTATCTTGTGAAGAACTACTATTGTTGTAGTCATTCCTAATTGGTGAATCATGACGTAGTGGGAATTGAATAGGTGTTTGATTCAACCATTCTTGGTATCGTTCCTCTCCAATTTTTTCTCTTAATTCATCCTTCTCTCTATTTTACACTATCGTGGGGTGCGACGCAAGATGGTAGGTAGGTCGCTCATCATCACTAGAATCCTAATAATTTCAAAAAATATATTTAAACATGATTAGTACAAAATCAATTATATCAATTAGTAATCACATCGACAATGCACGATTAATTGGTTTGACGTTGAAATAATTACATTAATATACCAAAAAATTATTATTACCATCATTGTTCCAGGATTGTGGCTAGAAGACTCAATGTTACAATTGGCAAGGTGAAGCGAATGTCCATTTTCATCTACCAAATGCGCCTTGCGGTATGCTTCTGCTGATAAGAGCTTCCGTCATCACTGGTGTCGCTTGAATATTTTTTGCATCTAAACTCGATTATGAATCTGCATGACCTATAAATTTTTATAAATTAATTTTATTCAGCTAACTGACATGGATAAAATAAATAAATTCAGTTAGATAATGAAAATATAAATAAAATCTAAAGTAATTACATCTAGAGATGGATAGGGAGAACTCTGTGATGGACTTTGAAAAATATTATGGAACGAGATGGATTTTGAAGAATTGTCCATTTGATATAATTATGAGATTTTCTCCCTGCATTTGAGAAAAATCAACAATAAATTTTGGTGTACATGCCTAAAAGTAATTTCGGTGCCTTAAAAATGGATTTATTGTTATCAATGCTAATGTAAAGTTAACCACACCGATGAGTTTTAGTTACTGCGCACCAGTACGATGTTATTAATTGACGCAACGGTGCAATTAGTTAACAAGTGCACCGAGTATCTGGAAATAATAATAAAAAAACGCAAGTTTATTTTTTTAAAGTGAAAAAAGCAGTAAATTAAAAAATAGGCAGCAAATTATTTTCGGAAATCTAATTTCATAAAAAAATTTCTTTAAAAAGTAAAATTTATTCATTATCTCATTATTTTTGCAAAAACTTTTAGGGAGGGATTTGCATGAGAGACATACCTAGAGCAAGAGAGCATGAGAAAGTTGAGGAGGAGAAAAATACTTTCGAATAGTAGCACTCTTCAGAGAATCAGAATTTGAAACATCTGGTGATTCGCACAAAAACCCTGTAGTATAGGAAAATTGTCAAATTTTACTGTAATAGTTGATTTTTTACAATTTCAGTTGGATTTAATACATGCAGAGTAAAAAAATTAAATTTTACTGTGCATTTTCAGAAAAGAAAAAAATAAAAAATAAATTAAAAAAAAAACAAACAAACAAACAAAAAAAACAAAAAACAAAACAAAAACAAAAAAAAAAGCAAAAAAACAAAAAAACCATTCTTACGTCAAACCCTTGCTTCTTCTTGTTTCTGTGACTTCACTATTAGGGCTTTTCATTTTATATTTATAGGGTTTATATTGCTACATATATAAGTGTATGACATCTAACCCACAGTATCACTTGCAGATTTGGATCCCAATCCATGTCGGCCCTTGCATGATTTAAAAAAAAACATTTTCTAATCGGTGCATCATGTTTAGAATAGCGCACAGGTGCGCTATTGTAGTATAGCTCATGGGGGACATACTAACAAAAAATCATTGTTTGATAAAAACACTTTTTTTATTAATTTATGTCTGTGTTAATCGGTGCATTGGTTAACATATAACGCATCGGGTCTCCTTGTTGAAAAAGAGCATCGTATGATGTTTCTACTATTTTTGTGGTGCGTTTATAAGAACCTACCATACCACCTTCGGTGCGTACTTTTTAAAGGCACACCGATTTCTTGATTTTTTTGTTTTACCTGAAAAGTATGTGATTTATTTATAAAATATATTAATGAATGGTATGGTACAAGTTTCATATTGATAAATAAATGGCTGAAAAGATATCAAGTATCAAAAATACTGATAACGCATTGAGAAAAAAAAAATTTCTTTGTAAATTCTTTACAAAAAATATTATTTTTGAACTATATGTAAGTTTAACTAATATGTATTGTTTATGGTGTATCATGCAGAGCCACAAAATGACGAAGCTCGAAAAGATTATTTCTGATCTAAGACCAGAAGAGCGTAAAGGTTTGATGGAAAAATTGTCAAAGGATGAATCAGGTGAATGAAAAAATACTAACGATCCAATATGAGTTTCTTTTTTTAATTTTCATTAATAATATACTTAAAAATATTAGTTAACATGTTTCAAACAATATATGAATTCACATATGTTTAATGTTCTACAGGGACCAACAAAGAAGAAAAGGAATGTTGTGCTAAGAAAATAAAAAAAAATAAAACATGCAAATGAAAATGAATTGCTCCTTAGCTCATCTGGAGTGGTGTTGGAGGATAACGAAAGGGGGAAAAACTTTTACAATATTTTGAGGGATCTAGTGGAGAGAATATATAGACGTTATTTCCACATATAATACAAAAATAAATCCAATGATTCCAAGAACCAAATTTTATTTAAACTACAGGATGAGCTTCCAGAGAATTGGTCAATGAGACATGTCAAACTTTTAATAGCAAAAACGTACAACAACAAAAAAGAAGGAATGAAAAAGAAATATTTATTTAAATGTTTTTCTAGAATTATATGTATATATTACTAGAAAGCAATTGTTTATAAATATCAATTTTTTTATATTTAATTTTCAGATATCAATATAAAAATTAAATATTTTATCGTCATGTTACCATTTTTCAAGAGGATTATGAAAATCTCAAAGGATGAACGAGCTGATATTAGAAATATGCTAGTAGGAATGTCCAAAAAGGTGTACAAGGAGATGGTCAAAGAAATGGACATAATTG
Organism: Pinus albicaulis; assembly: GCA_034641835.2. Classification (NCBI taxonomy): domain Eukaryota; kingdom Viridiplantae; phylum Streptophyta; class Pinopsida; order Pinales; family Pinaceae; genus Pinus; species Pinus albicaulis. The sequence continues at coordinate 269,582,259 of CM076584.1, read as the reverse complement.
CATCACAGGAGGAGCCATATCAACAACAACATGATTCAAATGTAATATGTAATCATTGAATTTTTGGATTAGGTACAATAAATAAACAATTTATCATTAAATATTAATTTCCAAGTATTTCCTTACAGAAAAGAAAAGAAAATGGAGCCCATTTAGCACATAAAACATTGATATCTATGTTTGTGACTAATTTTTACTTCCTTATAACAACTTAACTAGATTTCATTTTTGTATAGTTTATGTTGTTTTACAACAATTGTCATTGAATGTCTTCAAACAAGTGCTAACATATAAAGAAGAACCATCAGAATAATTGATTGACATTAGGTTAAATATGGGTTGTCAGTATATGTTGGCATATCAGAAATTAATTGTGGAATTTGTAAGCATCTATCTTGTTTTACTTAACTCCATCTATAATTAATAGAACAAAAAAAAAATTATATTAAATCTATGATTTTTTATGGGGTATAAAACTTCCAGGAAACAAAATATGGAATTGCGCCAACAAATGAATTGTTGAAAGATGGAATGAAATTTGGTTTTGAAATAATGTGTATAATTCATGACTCAATTATTTCTATGGTATATTTCTTTTCGATTTACATTGATGTATATTATTGATATTTCAATTTTAATTATTCTCACCAATGTATATACACTCATTACACTTTATTTTTATGTTTGTAGATGGAACTTGAAGAAGAAGAAAACAATCAACACAGTGAACAAATAATTCCTCGAAATAACCCAAGTCATGGAAGTAGCTCGAGCAGTGACAGTAGTTCCATCGAAGAATGATGATCAATATGTTTGGATATCAAAGCAAGGTGTTCTATTTTTGGAAATATTTGTCTGTGAAATCAAACATTTTGTTTAATGTAAGCGACATAGTGTCTATTAGCCACCTGTAAATTTGATTATACCAAAGGTGGCTAAATATGTTTTGAGCCTTCAAGGAACAATTTTTCCCTATTAAAAACGGTTGGCTCTTGAAGACTCTTGAAGGCCTCATGCCTCTGTCCAGATCCCATTCTTCTATTTTCATCCTAAAAACCTCTGGAATCCTACGAAAATCCAAAGTCAAATACTACTGCAGACCCCTTTTTTCCCCTTCCTTCTCCTCAAAACTAACCTCCTCTTATATTCCTCCATTCCCCATGAAAATCCCTCATTTTTTACATTTCTGCTATTTCCCCTCATCAAAATTCATTTTATAAGGTTAAAAACCCACTTTTTAACCTTGCCGTAACCTTCTTTTCCTTTGAAAAACATTAAAAAACCATAGAAAGCGCATATTTTATATGTTCTAGGCTTAAGCCCCCTCGGGCTAAGCCTCTAACCCTCTTTCGTCCATGCGCCCGAGCACCAGAACCAACTTCTCAACCTGTCGGGCGTTTATCCTTTCAAATTTCTCCTCCACCCAAAAACATTAAAAAACCTTTGTTATTTGATTTTTTCGGGTTTTAATTCATTTCCAAAGTTTTCCGCTCATACAAATAGTGGAGAAAACTCCCCCGTCGATCTGCTCCACAGATCGGACGGCGTGGAATGGCCATTCCTGTGGACCCCCCCGGCCGTGCGCTGTTTGCCCGAACCCGTGTGGTTTTCATCGCGCCGCTCCTCAGCGGAAGGCGGTTTTCCCCCAATCACCAGCGATTCCATACGTTGTTTGACACGCATCCTCTGTACTGTTTGCAAAACCACCCTCCATCGCACATTAAAACCTAGACCGAGACGCCCAGCGATATTAAGCACCGCCGTCAGATCTGAACCCGTCCATCCAACGGCCGTCGCTCACCCAAGCTGCGCCCGCGATAACCAGGCCATCGTACCATGAAAACCGTGTCTCCACCATCGATCTGATCTGCAGATCGACGTCCCATATTGCGTCGCCCGATTCCGTTTCCCAGTCAACGATTCCCCGATACTGACTTTCCACTTCCCGCTCCCGACCATCAATCATGCGCGATCAACGCCTCAAACTTGATCCTCTTCCACCTATTCTATAATCTCCCCCGATCAATCCTAACCATCGGATGATGCCATCCAACGGCCACGCTCCTCCACACACCTTCCGATGCAGATTGACCTATAAACGCAGGATTTTGTAACATTTGTTTGTTTTTGCAGGGTTTAATGTTTTTCCGCTTAAATGAAGAAATTCTGTAAGCCAAGGATGACGATCCTCCGGCCTTCGAATACATTAGGGAAATCACCCGCAGGGTTAAATTACATGTTTCTTCAATGTTTTCTCAAGCATTGATGCCTTATAAACCCTGTGGATCCCGGCACGACAGCAAGAAGAACTATGAAACAGGCACCGTCGAAAATTATCAGTGTCAAGGACCAGGATGAACCAGAACAGAGAATGATCGACAGATTAGTGGGGGTTATGGCTAAGACAGTTATCAAAGGCCTAATCCCCAATCTAAAACACAATTTAAAAGAAAACCTAAAGTGTTCTATCAGGAAAACCCTCCACCGCCACGAATGGAGGCGAATTGATTCCTCCCAGCGACCAAAGTGCCACCTGTGCCTCAAAGTATTCAATCAGGAACAGAACTTATCGATCGGGATCAGATATTTTACCTCGACGCAACCGAACAGTTACTTCTGCCAGGGATTTAATGAAAGAAAGTCTGCAGAGTAACCCTAGCATCACACAGAGCCTCAAAGGTCAACAAAAGCTCCCACCGAGCTTAAATCATTAGTGTAAATCAGTTAATACAGTGAAACACCTGTACAGTTTCTTCGTTGAGCCTCCCAAAGGCCAAGAAGATATTAACTCTGTATTAATTTTATTTGATATCTTTAATCAGATCTCACCTTCTCATCCTTCTATAAATACTTTAGTATAATATGAGTGAGGGGTTGGTTGTCGATGTAATTGCTGAAGCGTTATAATGTAATTGAGCTGAAGATTCCTGATTGTAAATAGTGATTCACTGGCTCTTGGAGCTCTGCTTGTAACAGATAAGTTAGGTTGTGAGGAGAGATGAATTAAAACACTGGACTTGAAGATTGTAACTGGTTTGGAGCATCAATACAAGCTGATTTATGGGATCCTGGTCTATGTTAACGGTGATGTTATTCTTATTGTAACTTGTGATTTTGTTTCTGTTTTCATTATGTTTCATATTCTTCTGTAAAGAACAGTTTAAACAGTGTTAGGGTCTACTGTATATCAGTAGCCTTCTCTGGCTGAAAAACCTTTATTTAAATGTTTTCTTCCCACTGTGTTATTTGAAAATGATTTAATCCAGTTTAGGCATAGGAATGCTAGCGTTCCCTCGTCTTATTGTCTTAGCTGAATATTATTTTTGAATGTTACTTTCAGTATATGTTGTGTGAATATGAACTGAGGAAGATATGGTGAGCCCTGGTCCCAGTCTTGTTTGCTCAACTATTTGATTGTTTCCCTTAGAATGTGTTAAAAGCTGGATAGTTTCAAAGTACTTACCAGATCTTAGGCTGTTCTATGTTATCTCTGTGATTGTCTTGGAAGTAGCCAAGTAAAGAAGAGCTAGGAGAGGATTTGTGGTGAGCCCGGTCCGCTAGTCTCTACTTCAAAGGTTGCCTTCAAGTTTCCCTTAGTTTTATATGTTTTCTATTGGAAGTGTATCAAAGGCTGGCTAGTTTCAAAGTACTTACTAGATCCTAGTTTACTTTCATGTTTTTCTTAAGTGCCTGGTCAAAGGCTGGCTAGTTTCAAAGTACTTACCAGATCCTGGGCTGCTCTTTGTTCTACATCTGTTATTTCACCTTCTTGATGTATCATTCCATTCCATAAATCAAACCTTAAAGAGATCCTTAGGCATAGATGACTTGCCCCATAGATCACTCTTGAACCTAATTGTTTCAATTCAATCCTCCTATGACTCCATAGCCCAATGGACTGAAAACCTGCCCTCATCTTTCTTCTTGATCAAAGCTTACTCTTTTTGCTTGCAACTTCTCACTTTTGAACCTTTTTACCTTCGGGACTTTTCACCTCTAACAGCAATCATGTTCAACCATCCAAAAAACAAACAAAACCCTTGGACTTCATAACTAGCCTAATATCATTACCTCAAATTTCAAAGACAAATCCATCTTTGCACTTATTAGAGAGATCCCTCTCCGGATTCAGGAGGGCTAGATCCTAGAATCCCAAATTTGGTTGAAACGATGTTGTTTCTGTAATTGGACTCTGCCAATCTTGCTAATAAATTACAGATTCCTAACATTTCTGGCGACTCCACTGGGGACCACTATTGAATATCAGACATTTGGTTCATAGAGCATCTACTTTATTAACCATATCAGAGATCTGGTTCCCCATTAAAAATATGTATGATACCCTGAGAGTAAAAAGCAGCCTTTTCAAGCACTACCAAGAGATGGTAATCATGATGAAACTTGTTTGAATTAGTGACAATCTAGGTCAACCCTAGGATTCTCATAAGACTTTATCTAACCTTGAAAAATCAGCTAGCTTAGCCATAAGAGTAGACTACCTTTGTCTCACAACCGTAGCTAAGTTTTGAAGCAAACTTAGGACATTCTTAGAAACCACACAAATAAAAAGAACTCAGAAAAAACAAAAAAACATTTCAGATTGGTAGTAAAACACTTGTTCTTATATTTCACTTACATTTTGTTGTGTTTTACCTCATACTCGTAGACAGAGTCTGGAAAGGGCCAGGAAGCCTCCAGATCTCATCCTCTTTTAAGAGGTGACATATCTGGTGAATGCCCTCTCAGTCAATCTCTGGTTAGAGTTTGTTGTGTTTCGGGATATCCTTGAAAAAGGATGTGTCACAAGCACTGTGGGGGACAGTGTACCTCTTTTAAAACACTCTAAACTTTCCCTCTGGCGACTCCACAATCCTGAACAGACCTTAAGACTCCACTGGGAAGAACCCTTATCATTATAATATCATTCAAATCCAGTTAGAGGACTGTAGGATTAAAATTGTGAAAACAGATTAGTCAACCTCTCAAAGATTGTCATACTTGGTTAAAATTTTCTTTTTATTTGGGTCCAAAAATACAACATAGTGGCTCCTAGAAAGACTCATACTAGAGCCCACCCTGACCCTAATCCACCTGAGATAATTGATAACCCAGAAAGTATCCTTAGGAAGTTGCCTAGGATTCAATTGTCAACTGTTTTCAGATCACCCTTGAGAGCTAATTCAGTCCCCGAAAATCTTTCAGCTCTACAACAATCACAAGCTGACTTATTTAATCCCTTTAGGACTAGGTCCCTTGATGATTTAGATCAACTAGATTCTGAGTCTTCACATTCATCTCCTGAAACAAGTGAACATCTTGGGAGTAGAGAAACAACACCTCCTGATTTACATTTTCTTTATAATATAGGTGTCTCTCATCCAATATCAGCTCAGCAATCTACTGCAATCCCATCCACTTCCTTTCATCTTTCACCCACCGCTCAAACCACTTCACTTCAACCCACACCCCCTCTTGTCAATCCACCTCCACCACATATCATGGCAGCATGGTATGCTCCCTTAGTCCTTCCTGTACCATTAGTCAACCTTCCACAGGACTATCAGTCCAAAATTCCATTATATGATGCTAGCAATGCTACAACAGCATCAAAACATGTGGAAAAGATGAATGACTACTTTGATAGAAATGAAATTGATGATGATTCTGTCAAAATCACCCTAGCCCCCCACAGTATCAACAATCTCCAAGGCTTCCATCAAACATTCCTAAACAAATGGGAAGTGAGGAAGAATCCTCTCCAAGTCCTTGATGACTACAACAATCTCCATAGAAACCCCGGGGAAAGTGTACAAACCTATTGTACCAGATTTAACAGTGTGTATAAAGCACTTTCCCCAGAATTAAAACCTCCACAAGGCTCAGCCTTAAACAAGTTTCCTGAAGGGTTCGACGCTGACATGACCTATTCACTCAGAGAGAGAGATTTTGCAACCCTTAAATACATGCAAAGAGGTGCTCTTTCTGTGGAAGTCAACCTAATGGAGAAGAGAGCAAGGATGAAAGCTGAAAAGAGAGTATATTTTAGAGAGGAATCCACATATACTACCTCAAACTCAAAGATGGAAAGAATGATGGAAGAAATGATGAAGAAAATGAGCATTCTTGAGAGAGCACAATCAATTCAAAATCAAACTGCTCCTCAAAACAGAAACCAGAACCAGAATCAGAATGTAAGAAGAAACCAGCCTCCAAACAGACCCAGGGAAGATGATCAATAGATCACTCCTCCCTTTCATCAAAACTATGTGAGTGAGGTTGAGGAAACAGATGAAATAACATAGGATAACGATATGAACCTATTTGGGGTAGATGATGATGACTTCGAGGTTCATTATGATAGAAAAAAGGGTCTTTACACACCTTATGACGACAAAAGAGATGATAATGAAAACTATTGTCAAGACATGGAAAATGCTATCACAGAACCTTCAAAAGAATATGAACTCAGAAGTAAATCTATTCATCAAGCCCCCAACACCAAAACCTCTGACAAATCTTCTCAAAACAGCACTACAACCAAGCCTAAAATAGTCAAGCAAAAGGATAAAGCCGTGGTTGTTAATTCTGGTAAAGGTAAAGAGAAAGACACTCAAAATCTTGAAAAACAGAGTGCAAACATTAGTAGTACTAACACTTCAGCTAGTACTCCTGTTTCAACTATTGTGACAAGTGTGAATAGAAAAAATCAGCAAGTTGTTGTTGCTGATAAAGTGACAGCTAATAAGGCTGAAACCAGCACCGTAAAGAATCAAATTCCTTTCAACCTGGAACAGGAAATCTCAAAGATCAAAATCTCTATTCCCCTCACTGAGTTAGCTGCCCAACATGTATATAGAACCCAAATTTTGAAGGATTTAAACATAGAAGAAAACGAGGATACTCTCAATCTTAATGATGACCAACCAGATCTTATTTTTGGTCCAAAGATTGAAGGAAAGTTTCAAGAGGGACCTATTCCTCCCTTTTATATAAGTTTGAACGTTCATGAAAAAATTCTACACAACGCTATGCATGACTCAGGAGCTTCTCATAATTTAATGCCAAAAGCTGTAATGGAGAGCCTGGGTCTTGAAATCACCAGATCTTACAAAGAACTATACTCCTTTGATTCAAGCAGAGTAAAATGTATAGGGTTGATCAAAGACCTCTGTGTTAACTTAGCCCAGATTCCAGCCAAGTATTTAGTTATGGATATTGTTGTTGCTGATGTACCCCCAAAGTATGGAATGTTATTATCAAGATCCTGGGGGGCTAAGTTACAGGGGACTATGCAAATGGACATGACCTATGCGACTATCCCTGTTTTCAATCAGACTAGAAGACTTTACAGGGAGTCCCATATGCAATACACAGTTAATAGTCAAGACAGACCAGAAAACTCTCCTCTATACTCCGTAAGTATAGGCCTTGATTCTTTTATCATGACCAATGATGAAATCCTTAATGAACAAATCACTTTAACAGAATTAGTGGCCAAAAGGGAGGAAGAGAAAAATAATGTTGAAGTGTCTAAGAAGTTTGTTGTATTTGAAAACATTAGCAAACCAAACACAGGTCTTGAACTACAAGCCATCAATCCATTAAACTTAAATCTTGACAGTCAAGAGAATAATCCTCAATACATTGAAAATTTTGAGGAATTAAAACAAACACAACTAAGTGTTGATATCCAAGTAGCATCTGGAAGCACGGTAGTTGAGGAGGACATTTACCAAACAGATTAAATTGTCAAAGGTCCTCTGTGGAGCATGTATTTTGATGGGTCATGCACTAGAACTAGTGCTGGTGCAGGTGTCTGGATCTGCAAAACTGAAAGCAAGCATACAGAATGCATCTCATGCAAATTAAACTTTCAGTGTTCTAATAACATAGCGGAGTATGAATCCCTGCTCTTAGGCTTACATTTGTTAAAAACGTTAGGAGCCCAGAGAATCAATGTGTATGGGGATTCTGAGTTAATTATTAGGCAAGAAAATGGGGAATATAACGCAAATCATCCCAGACTTAGGGCCTATCGGAATGATGTCATGGATGTTTTGAAAACATTTAAGGAATCCAAATTAATTTTTGTCCCAAGGAAAAGAAATCTTATAGCCCACAATTTGGCCTTTGCAGCCAGGACATGTCTAATGCCATATGAGACCGAAGATTTCTCAACTCAGATAAAATTTAGGCCAGCTGTGCCTGATAATGAAAAATATTGGCAGGTGTTTGACGGAGATAAACAAATAGAAGACTTCATGCAATTCAGAAATGAATTTGAACTGCATAGTTCAGATTCAGATTATGATACAGACTGCAATGAAGAAAATTTTCTTGGTGAAGAAAAACCTTCTCCTGAGATTGTCAATATTAACCTTCAGACTAGCAAACTTAGAAACAAAACAAAATTGAGTGCAGAATCAGGAACAGAGGAATTATAAACTCTACGTTCTAAATATGAAAGTTTTCCAAGTGGTCTAGCACCTTTAGAAGAGTTGTTCGATTTTAATGATGTGGCCAAAAAACCTAAAATGGAACCTGTAGAGATTGAAGTGGAGGAGTGAAATATAGGCAGTGAAGAGAAACCAAAGATGATCAAACTGTCCAAAACTTTTCCAGCTCACATTAAACTCAAATACATTGAGTTTTTTAAAGAGTTTTCTTATGTTTTTGCATGGAGTTACGAAGATCTTAAATCCTATGACACTGAAATAACACAGCACAAAATCCCTCTTAAAGAAAACCAAAAACCATTCAAACAGAAACTGCGCAGAATAAACCCTGTACAGCTGCCTTTGGTTAAGAAGGAAATCATGAAGATGTATGATGCTGGTATTATTGTCCCTATTAGATATTCTGAATGGGTATCTAATCTGGTTTCTGTTAGGAAGAAGACTGGAGAAATCAGGCTTTGTATAGATTTTAGAGATTTAAACAAAGCTTCATTGAAAGACAACTACCCTTTACCAAAAATGGATCATATTTTACAAAGGGTGGTAGGGTCCAAAAGAATTTCTTTGCTTGATGGCTATTCAGGGTATAATCAAATCTTATTCCACCCTGTTGATCAATTAAAGACAGCCTTTACTACACCATGGGGCACTTTCATGTATGTGAAAATGCCTTTTGGTCTAATGAATGCTGGAGCAACCTTTCAGAGAGCCATGGACATAGCATTCTCGGAAGAGCTAGGCTTCTTCATCATTATCTATCTTGATGATGTAACTGTGTTTTCAAAAATAGATGAAGAGCATTTAGAACATTTGAGAAAAGTTTTCGAGAAATGCAGAAAGTTCGGGATATCTTTAAACCCTAAGAAAACACTTTTTGGTCTCCAAGAGGGTAAGCTTCTTGGGCACATTATTTCTGAGGAGGGTATAAAGATAGATCCAAAGAGGATTGAGGCCATATTGAAAATCTCTCATCCTCGAAACATCAAGGAGTTGCAATCTTTCATCGGGAAAATTAACTTTTTGAGAAGGTTCATCCCTAACTTAGCTGAGCTCCTCAGGAATATCACAAACATGTTGAAGAAGGAGCAAGGGGTAAAATGGACCTTGGAAGGAAAGACATCCTTTGAGCTGGTGAAACAAGCATTAACCAAAACACTGGTTCTGATAAGTCCTGATTTTTCAAAGGATTTTTATATCTTCTCATTCGCATCAAAACATGCCATAGCTGCTTTCCTTTTATAGAAAAATCCACAAGGACAAGAGCAGCCTATTGCATTCTTTAGTAAGGCATTGAGGGATGCCCCATTGAAGTATAACATCATGGAGAAGCAAGATTTTGCTTTGGTTAAGGCTTTAAAAGACTTTAGGGTATACATCCTTCACTCGCACGTCATTTCCTTTGTCCCAAATTCAGTTGTTAAGGATATTATAACACAGGACCCAGATGGTAAGAGAGGTAAGTGGATTGTTGTTATTCTTGAATATGATTTAGAGATAAAACCCACTAAACTCATCAAAGGCCAAGGTCTAGCTAGATTAATGGCTGAGTCAAATTATGAAGTTCTTGATATTCATATGATTAATGCTTTAGATGATCAAGAGGAAATCTCGACACCCATTGTTGAAAGCCATTTCATGAATTCCTCTTGGTATGTTGATATTGTTTATGTTTTTCTTAATTTAAATACACCTCCTGGTTTGACAAAAAGAAAGGCAAGGTTCTTGAAGCTAAAAGCAGTAAACTATTGCATTATAGATAGATTTCTTTATTGGAAAAATGCAAGTGGTATATTGCTTAAATGTTTGCCTGAGTTTGATGCAGAGAATGTTAAGCAGGAATTCCATGAAGGAGAGTGTGGGGGTCATTTTTATTGGAAGTCAACAGCCAACAAAATTTTGAGGGCTGGTTTCTATTGGCCTACTCTTTTTCCTGATATACACAAGATGATCATTGCCTGTCATAAGTGCCAACTATTTGAGGGCAAAAGAAAACTGTTGCCCCTTCCTCTGCATCCAATTATTGTTGAGGCTCCTTTTCAACAGTGGGGGCTTGACTTCATAGGAGAAATCCATCCACCATCTTCTGCCCAGCATAGGTGGATCCTTACTGCCACAGACTATTTCACTAAGTGGATAGAAGCCATTCCTTGTAGGCAGGCCAATGATTCAGTTATCATAAAATTTATGGAGACTAACATTCTCTCCAGATTTGGCTGTCCTACCAAGATCATCACAGATAATGCAACAAAATTTGGATCGAAGAAAATGGTTGACTTCTGTCATAAATACCAGATAACATTGGGGCATTCCACAGCCTATTACCCTCAGGGTAATGGACTTGCAGAATCTTCCAACAAAAGCTTAGTGAACATAATCAAGAAACTGTTGGAGGACAACAAAAAGTCTTGGCACACAAAGCTGGGCCATGCACTTTGGGCTGACAGATTAACTTTGAAGAAATATATTGGTATGTCACCTTTCCAGCTTGTGTATGGTACAGGTGCAATTTTTCCTAACAGCCTTGGTGTACCAGTTATGAAGTTGATTCAAGAGTTGCAGACTGAAGAAAATGACATGACCAGAAGAATAAATCAGACCATTCATCTTCAGCAGACCAGAGAGGAAGTGTATAATAAAGCATTACACAAACAGGACAGCATCAAAAAGTTTTTTGATAGAAGAACAAAGGCCAGCAATTTCAATATGGGGGACAAAGTTTTAATGTGGGATTCAAGGAGGGAAGAAAGGGGCAAGCATGGAAAATTTGACAACCTATGGCTTGGCCCTTACTCTATTCATTTAGTTGCTGGTAATAATGTTTTTTTCTTACAGGAACCGGATGGAACAGAATTGTTTGGGGGTCTTGTCAACGGTAGGATGCTTAAGCATTACTTCTCTTGATACATTTTATGTTTTCAAGGCTTTTTATCTTTTTACATTATGAATATTCCATCCACCATTGCATTCAAAGTTATGAAAAATCAAAAAATACAAAAACAAAGAAAAGAAAGAAAAGAGGGCTGAAATGAAAACAGCAAAGGCGAAGCCCCATGCCAAAAAAGAGAAACAAATCTGAAAGTGTGCAAGCTCAAATGCCACTCCTCAAAAACACACTTCTAGTTAGTCAAACTGTTTAATCTTGACTAATTAGCTTTAAATTTTTCTGCTGATAGGATAGTGAATTCGATTTGCCAAACTGTTCAATCTTGGCTTATCAGTAGAATATATTAGGATAGAAATTAAAGGTTCAAACAAACTCAAAATCTGAACCAAAGTTTCCAAAAGCGGATGACTCGAAACTGTTTTATTTTCTGAGTCATAAAAGAGAAAAACTGGTTCTAATTTGCTCAAATTCTGAACCAGAAGAAAAGCAAAGACAGCTCAAAAACAAAGCAAAAACAGAGCTGTGAAGAAAAGAGAAGGCCATGATGAGAGACTTTCAGATCTTAAGCCTTCCATTTTGATTTTAATTTTCTGCAAATAATAATCTATGTGCAGCTTGTTTTTATGCCATAGATCATAGCAAGTCAAATAGCTTAATCTTGACTTGACTGTTTTTAAATTTCTGTTGTAGAATTTAGAGAATGAAAGTCTGTTGGATAGGCTAACCCCAACAGACAGTAGATTAGGTAGAGAAAAATCTGAGCTCAACTGTTTAATCTGAGTTCATGGAGAAATAAGGAGTAGAATTAGATTAGTTTTCATGCTTTCAAAAGAATAAAATGTTGTGAAAAGAGTTTGCCAATCCAAGTGCACTCTGATGAAGAAAAAATGTTAGATCAGTAGGATTGGGTAGGTAGAAAGTTGTATTGATGAAGTCCATTATTTTTTCATAACTGATATTATTTTTTATAAGCAAAGCAAGATCATCTAGCAAAAGAAGAGCAGTCTAAAGGATGAGGCATCTAGTCAGCCTCTCAGAGAAATCAAGTCTGAATTCTTGATGCCTTCAAGAAGGCACCATCCCCAAGTGGAGCCACTGTTAGCCACCTGTAAAATTTGATTATACCAAAGGTGGCTAAATATGTTTTGAGCCTTCAAGGAACAATTTTTCCCTATTAAAAATTGTTGGATCTTGAAGACTCTTGAAGGCTTCATGCCTCTATCCAGATCCCATTCTGCTATTTTCATCCTAAAAACCTTTGGAATCCTACGAAAATCCAAATTCAAATACTACTGCAGACCCCTTTTTCCCCTTCCTTCTCCTCAAAACTAACCTCCTCTTCTATTCCTCCATTCCCCATGAAAATCCCTCATTTTTTACATTTCTGCTATTTCCCCTCATCAAAATTCATTTTATAAGGTTAAAAACCCACTTTTTAACCTTGCCATAACCTTCTTTTCCTTCGAAAAACATTAAAAAACCATAGAAAGTGCATATTTTCTATGTTCTGGGCTTAAGCCCCCTCAGGCTAAGCCTCTAACCCTTTTTCGTCCATGCGCCCGAGCACCAGAACCAATTGCTCAACCTGTCGGGCGTTTATCCTTTCAAATTTCTCCTCCACCCAAAAACATTAAAAAACCTTTGTTATTTCATTTTTTCGAGTTTTAATTCATTTCCAAAGTTTTCCGCCCGCACAAATAGTGGAGAAATCTCTGCCGTCGATCTGCTCCGTAGATTGGACTGCGTGGAGTGCGCCATTCCTGTGGACCCCCCTGGCCGTGCGCTGTTTGCCCGAACCCGCGTAGTTTTCATCGCACCGCTCCTTAGCGGAAGGCGGTTTTCCCCCGATCACCAGCGATTCCATACGCTGTTTGACATGCGTCCTTTGTACTGTTTGCAAAACCACCCTCCATCAGACATTAAAACCCGGACCGAGACGCCCAGCGATATTAACCACCGCCGTCAGATCTGAACCCGTCCATCCAACGGCTGTCGCTCACCCAAGCTGCGCCCGCAATAACCAGGCCATCATACCACGGAAATCGCATCTCCGCCGTCGATCTGATCTACAGATTGATGGCCCATATTGCATCGCCTGATTCCGTTTCCCAGTCAACGATTCCCCGCCGCTGACTTTCCATTGCCCACTCCCGACCGTCGATCATGCGCGATCAACGCCTCAGAATTGATCCTCTTCCACCTATTCTATAATCTCCCTCGATCAATCCTGACCATCAGATGATGCCATCCAACGACCATGCTCCTCCACACACCTTCCGATGCAGATTGACCTATAAACACAGGATTTTGTAACATTTGTTTGTTTTTGCAGGGTTTAATGTTTTTCCGCTTAAATGAAGAAATTCTGTAAGCCAAGGATGACGATCCTCCGGCCTTCGAATACATCAGGGAAATCATACGTAGGGTTAAATTACATGTTTCGTCAATGTTTTCTCAGGCATTAATGCCTTATAAACCTTGCGTAGCCTGGCACGACAGCAAGAAGAACTATGAAACAGGCACAGTCGAAAATTATCAGTGTCAAGGACCAGGATGAACCAGAACAGAGAATGATCGACAGATTAGTGGGGATTATGGCTAAGACAGTTATCAAAGGCCTAATCCCCAATCTAAAACACAATTTAAAAGAAAACCTAAAGTGTTCTATCAGGAAAACCCTCCACCGCGACAAATGGAGGCGAATTGATTCCTCCCAGCGACCAAAGTGCCACCTGTGCCTCAAAGTATTCAATCAGGAACAGAACTTATTGATCGGGATCAGATATTTTACCTCGACGCAGCCGAAGAGTTAATTCTGCCAGGGATTTAATGAAAGAAAGTCTGCAGAGTAACCCTAGCATCACACAGAGCCTCAAAGGTCAACAGAAGCTCCCACCGAGCTTAAATCATTAGTGTAAATCAGTTAATACAGTGAAACACCTGTACAGTTTCTTCGTTGAGCCTCCCAAAGGCCAAGAAGATATTAACTCTGTATTAATTGTATTTGAGATCTTTAATCAGATCCCACCTCCTCATCCTTCTATAAATACTTCAGTAGAAGATGAGTGAGGGGTTGGTTCTCGATGTAATTGCTGAAGCGTTATAATGTAATTGAGCTGAAGATTCCTAATTGTAAATAGTGATTCACTGGCTCTTGGATCTCTGCTTGTAACAGATAAGTTAGGTTGTGAAGAGAGATGAATTAAAACATTGGACTTGAAGATTTTAACTGGTTTGGAGCCTCAATACAAGTTGATTTAAGGGATCCTGGTCTATGTTGACAGTGATGTTATTCTTATTGTAACTTGTGATTTTGTTTCTGTTTTCATTATGTTTCATATTCTTCTGTAAAGAACAGTTTAAACAGTGTTAGGGTCTATTTTATATCAGTAGCCTTCTCTGGCTAAAAAACCTTTATTTAAATGCTTTCTTCCCACTGTGTTATTTGAAAATGATTTAAACTAGTTTAAGCATAGGAATGCTGGCGTTCCCTCATCTTATTGTCTTAGCTGAATATTATTTTTGAATGTTACTTTCAGTATATGTTGTGTGAAGATGAACTGAGGAAGATATTGTGAGCCCCGGTCCCAGTCTTGTTTGCTCAACTATTTGATTGTTTCCCTTAGAATTTGTTAAAAGATGGATAGTTTCAAAGTACTTACCAGATCTTAGTTCGTTCTGTGTTATCTCTGTGATTGTCTTGGAAGTAGCCAAGTAAAGAAGAGCTAGGAGAGGATTTTTGGTGAGCCCGGCCCGCTAGTCTCTACTCCAAAGGTTGCCTTCAATTTTCCCTTAGTTTTATATGTTTTCTATTGGAAGTGTATCAAAGACTGGCTAGTTTCAAAGTACTTACCAGATCCTAGTTTACTTTCATGTTTTTCTTAAGTGCCTGGTCAAGGGATGGCTAGTTTAAAAGTACTTACCAGATCCTGGGCTGCTCTTTGTTCTACATCTGTTATTTCCCCTTCTTGATGTATCATTCCATTCCATAAATCAAACCTTGAAGAGATCCTTAGGCATAGATGACTTTCCCCATAGATCACTCTTGAACCTAATTGTTTCAATTAAATCCTCCTATGACTCCATAGCCCAATGGACTGAAAACCTGCCCTCATCTTTCTTCTTGATCAAAGCTTACTCTTTTTTCTTGCAACTTCTCACTTTTGAACCTCTTTACCTTCAGGACTTTTCACCTCTAACAGCAATCATGTTCAACCATCCAAAAAACAAACAAAACCCTTGGACTTCATAACTAGCCTAATATCATTACCTCAAATTTCAAAGACAAATCCATCTTTGCACTTATTGGAGAGATCCCTCTCCGAATTCAGGAGGGCTAGATCCTAGAATCCCAAAGTTGGTTGAAACGATGTTGTTTCTGTAATTGGACTCTGCCAATCTTGCTAATAAATTACAGATTCCTAACAGTGTCCCAACTGAAATACAGAGGGATACCAATAATTGTCCCATTCTGTATGACAAAAAGTGTCTTATTCATATATATATATATATATATATATATATATATATATATATATATATATATATATATATATATATATATATAACAAAATGTGTTTTAATTTATTCTATTGCATTCTCCATTTTTGTTGTGAAATGTTACACCGCTGGTTAAATATATAGATGATTAAATATTATAATGAAGAGATGTGAAAGATGATGATATGATATAAAAAATTAATCCAAACATCACATTCAAATGCCCTAATAAAAATTTAATTGATATGAATATTTTTATAATATATGTGTCTACTTTTGATGAATAATGAATTTAAAAAAAAAATAATAATTGCATTGTCACAGGTCAATGTTTCTAAAAAATACAAAATGAACACCAGTGTGTGTTAGTTACTGTGCACTGGTGCATTTGTCTGATAATGCGCATTGGTGTGTTTCTATGACCTATGGGAACCACACAAATACCAATACCAATTAGAACGCCTGGTGTACTTTATCGACGACTACCATCCAAGCGGTCCAATAGGCATTGCATGCACCGATACGGTTTTCCTTTAACGTGTTGGTGCATTTTTATAACTTAACGGCCCAGTGTGTTTTAGCACCTAGGCAGCCCCGGTGCGGTTTTACACCTTAATGGCTCAGTGCATGCACCTTCCATCATCTTGGTGCATCTTGTTGGCCGACATGCACTGGGATGTTGCTTAACGCCCTAGGGCGTCCGAAATTTATTTTCCATCCTGGTGCTTGGTATGTTTATAGTATCAGTATGGTCACGGTAAAACACACTGGTGCGTTCACACCTGATGCATGAACCAATGATAAAAAAATATCTAACAACCTATGATTGCCCAGTTTTTTTAATTATGTTTAAATTTTGTTAGAAGCTTTGCTAAAACCTCCATTACCAAAAATGGATGTTGCAGAATTTTTTTTTTTGTAATTTTGGCCAATTTTATAACACTAAAAACCTCCTTTATAACCTCCGTTAGAGGGCATTTTCCTTGTAGGGACCTCTATCAGTCCTCAACACTTTGATGTAGTGTCCACTTTTCTCCTCAACAAGAGCTTTGTATTAGCGGAAGCACTCATACACTTCACTTTTCTGTTTTAGAAAGTAGACTCATGTCTTCCTTGTATAATCATATATGAAATTAAAAATATAATAGCTACCCCAAGTTGATGGTGTTTGCATTGGTCCACATGAATATGAATGGACAATCTCCAAAGGTGCCTTTTTCATTATTGACTTTCCTATTAGAAATGATTCTCTATGTTGTTTTCCAAAGATGCATCCTTTGCATAGGTTGTCTTTGAGTGGTTATCCCTTCACCATATCTTTCCTATGAAACAAATTCAAACCTCCAAAATTGAGATGACGAAATCTCAAATGCCATAACCAATTTTCATCTTTAATTTCTGCTTGAAATTTTTCTTGTGTGACAGTTACTACATTTATTTCAGTCACTTGTGAATTCATTGACAGTTGTGCTTGAGCACTTCTTCCTTCAAATCTAATTGTAGCTTTAGAGGAAACATTCTATTATTTTTCATGTGAACTTTTTCAATCAACTGTGTGCGTGGAGACTTATCCAAAATTATGCACTCATCATTTTTGAAAAATACATTGTAGTCCTTTCCATGAGTTTTCCAATTCTTATGAGGTTATGCTTCAAACCATGAACAAAATAAACATTTTAAATTTATTTATTCTCTCCCTTTTTTCTTAGAATTTTGACTCTTCCTTTTCCCATGACTGAGACTTTTCTATCAATCCGTAATGTCACTTCATATTTCACACTTTGATATAGATTGGAAAACATTTCTATGTTCTCTATCATGTGGTTACTGCACCGTGAATATAGAAACAATAGATCTCTGTCTTTTTCTTGTGCTACATTACAAGATAAAAACATGCTATCATGTTTATAATTTTCCTTTATGAAATTTGCACTTGGTTTGTTACTTATGGCATATTGCTTCTTTCTACATTCATTTGCATAATGACCATACTTCTTAAAATAATGACATTGAACTTGAGATTTATCATACCTCTGACCTTGTGCTTGATTCTAGCTTGGGCCTTCACTTGGACTTTGATTGTTTCCCCTTCCACTTGAACTTGAAGGACTGATTATTCCACCTTTGTGTGGGCTTTTACCTCTTCCTCTATAATTTGATCTTCCTTGACCTCTACCTTGATGAAATGAAATTTGTGTCTTGAAAGCATGCTACAATGAGGAGGTTCTTACTTTGTTCAATCTATGTTCATGAGAAATAAATGATGCATGAAGCTCATCTACTTAAAATTGTGAGAGACACTTTGTATCTTATATGACCACAACAATGGCATCAAATCTTGTTGGAAGACTTCTCAAAAATTTCCCAACCATTATCCTTTCTTCAAGTGTCTCACCATGAGACTTGATTTGGGTAATGAGTAAATGTGTAAATAATGACTCGACATTCTCAGACTCTTTCATACAAATTGTTCCAAATATCTTCTCAACATTTTTAGTTTCGTTGCTTCACCTTTTCCATGCCTTGATAGGCTGTCTAGAGGGTATCACATGCTTGCTTGGACTATTTTGATGCCGCAATGATTGGGAAGATACTTTCATGAAATGCTCAAAAAATGTAGAAGAGGGCTTTTGAGTCCTTCTTCCTTTTGTCTCTCAACAAATCCTTCTCTGCTTGTGTCAAAGCATTGTATGTTATTGCATCTACTAGTTCTTGGAAATCATTCTCCACCAATTCCCAAATCTCTTAAGAAGAAAATCGAGCTTTCATTATAGTAGCCCAATAATCGTAATTTTTTCATTCTCCACAAATTCTTGAATGTATTGAGAAGTAAAAAAAGCCTTCATTGTAATAACCCAATAACTAAACTGAGGTATTTGTGGATTATTCAAAGCTTGTGCTTATTGTTGTTATTTTGACTTTGTAAAAAAATATTTTCTCCTTACGGGTAAATACGCTGCCTTCAGAACAACTTTTAACTCGCAGTAAAAACAATTACAATTACAGTAATGAAATTTTAAACCAGCTCTGATACCATGTTAAAAAATTAAGCCACGGGAATTCTTCCTCAACACACAGATTTGCAAAGAGATTTTACACAAAACAATATAGTCGTTGAAATTAAATAATATGAGTCTTTATTGAGAAACATAGTAGTGGATATTTAAATTAGTTGACTTTCGCAACTATAATGGAGCAAAAACTTCAAGCATATTTAAGCCATACGTGATATCACCACAAAGTACACTTTCGCTCATAATTCCAAAACACAAAGAAGTAATTCATATGTAGGTTGTGGTTCATTCACCAGTAAAACAAGATTTCTTACTAAGATTTACATTCACTAGGAGTTGAGGAATAACTCACTATCCTGTAACTATTTTTTTCACTTGCCCACCAAAATTTTCTCTCCTATTTTCTCCGAGACAGACTTATATTAGCCACAATTCTAAAGATTTCTACTAACTTGTTATATCAAAACATACATTTTCAACAGATTAATTTCATGACACAATCAAAAATTAATACACAGTATGGGCGAACATTATTTTTGGAACTTTGAGGAAATGCTTGCCCATAACTTTGAGGAAATTCTTTCCCATGAGTTTCTACCAATGATTAATAAATTTTCATTTTCATTTGATTATTTAATCTATTGAGGAATGGGTAATATGTACTCCTACACGTCATGGGAGATTAATTTTCAAACATTTATTAATATATATGAGAATACTTATTGGAAATCACCATACATCCATCTTAAATAATATATATCTAATATGAGTGAAGAGTGTAAGATCCCAAACCTTAATAATTTAGTCATATCTAGAAAAATCTAGTGTTCTCAATAAAATTAAATTCAGCAAAAACCATGAACATAGACAGGATCTGGAAATACAACCTTTTATTTATATTATTAGCTGAAAATAGAATACATGCCCATACAATAAATTTGAGCTCTTGCAGATGGCATGCTTGGCTTCTCCTTAAAACAGAAGACAAACACTAAAGCACAATCGTGGACCCTGGATGGATCCACCAGAAAAATTCACCACGGGGTTTTCGTCCTGGGATCAATGTTAGAACTGGCCAGGCCAAGTTCTCAACCCAAACACAATAAGATAGATAAAACCAGAATGATTCTAAATTCCTAGATTCTCTCCCCTTTTATAGGCTTGACAGACTTTCTAGAGACCTTATTTTATTATTTTTCTAGGAAACCAACAACAAATAACATGGGCCAATACCATGGGAAAATACCACGGTAAATACCATGGATTTATTATGTCCACTTTCATTGGATCAAGAAAGGGAATATTACAAATCCTCCCACCCAAATATTTCTTGTCCTCAAGAGATCCACTTCTATCCACAATAGAAGAATTTGTACATTGATACCAAGATCCCATACAATCCAATGTACCCTCCATGCTGAATGTTCCTGAATGGATCCTCTGATACTTGGATCCCAAACAATCCTCCAACCAATTCTCCCCTTAATATATTTACCTGGATCCAAAACAATCCTTTCCCCAATGGATTCTCCCGAATCCCAATGCCACCAAAATCCTAGGACCTGTGGGTTATGGTACCATTTCAGCCCTCCATCACTGCCCGCACCAAAGGGCCCAAGCTGCAATATGCCCTCGGCTATGAGTATCCTCCAACGAATCAACCTATCAATAGAATACCAACTCATAATCTCTCGCCAATCCATACATGGGGAGGGATGAATATCTGCAAATCTACTATGTTGATGTTGTTCGATGCTCAATTCATGCTTCTCTACTTGGTTACCCGACATGATGCAGTTGGAGAACTCTTCCCTTCTCTTCCCAAGGTAGAAAGGTGGGTTGTTGGTAGTGTTGTGAGACTTATCTATGTACTCATGTAGAGGGCTACTCTGGAACTCCCAATCGTACTCCTCTTGCTACCTTTTGAGGGATTTGAGTCATTCCTCAACACTAGACAACTTGGTCTTTGATTCGACACATACCCCTATGAGTTCCTCAATTTTTCTGTTATCCTGTAAGGCAGTGTCTCAGACTATTCATACTTTATGCTTCAATGACATAAGATCTATCTTGAAATGCTTGATCCTTTCTCAAAAGTCTTCTACTGGAAATTCTAGTGCCGTGTTGACTGTCTCTGTATCTGTTTGCACCCAATGCCCAACGACCACATCTTCAACTTGAGCCTTTTACCAACTCTATAGGAATGGTCCATTTTGCACATTATGTTTGTCATGTTGGTCCTCATGATCATACTCATCATGTTGGTTCACTATGGCTAGATCCTCACTCAAATCTCCCAAGTCTCCTTCATCTGTGGAGACAATATGTTCATCCCTTTCAATTGTCGAACATAGATGCATTGGTGGAATTTTATCTATAATTGATTGTTCATATTCTTCAAAGATATTCCCCTGGGGATCTACGAACTCCAATGTATAGGAATCAACCTCATCAATGGCATTAGGTAGAATTTCCTCATGCACTTCCAAATGTTTGTTGTCCTACAAGCCACCCTGAATAATGTCACGATGTTTTTCACCATCCTGAAGATCAATAGACCCATCTACAAAATATTCCCCATGATTTGAAGTAATCTCCTCTTGTTCTGTCTTTTTTGCCTTCTTCTTATCACCTGGATGGGAATGGTTAAGGGCCAAGGTCCCTTGCAGATAAAACATAGTCCTCTCCTCCTTAGTTCATTCTTGCTGCAGATTTTGTTCTTGCTTTGATTATCATTTTGGTCTATGGAGATATGGCTACTTAAAGGACCATATAACCTCACTATTACATCAAGGATTTTCTGGTTTTTTTTCAAAATTTCTTCAATACGATCCATCTTCAGATAGCAAGACAAAGAAATATACAAAAATGTATTCTTCCTTCTCACATTTTGATTTTGACCCTGATGAAACTAGTTTAAGTTGGTGCCAGCAAAAGTATATAAATAACACAACCTCTTGAAATAATATTTCAACACTTGATTTGGATATATACTGCCCAAATACACGTTCCCTTTTGCACAAGACAATATTCTGATTTCAATGTATGTGTAAACTCATCTCATGATGGCAGAATTTTGCAGGCCCCGAAATGATGCACTATGAAGGAATACGCTCAACAACACTATATCAAGATTTTCTATTTTTATTTTTATTTTATTTTTTAATTAAAACATTATAGCTCCCAAACTAAACTCAACTTTATGTTCTTTCCCTTTTCTTTATAAATCAAGCCCCTAAAAAAATATCAACCCCTATCATAATTTTCAAAACTATAAACATGGCTTAAAATTATGAGTCAAGTCCATTTTCCCATTTTCACGCTCCAAATAAATCTCTTGATTAAGAAAAATTCAACTTCATTCTCAATGTTTCCGACTAAACCAATCCTCCTCCTTCACTTTTCAGAAGATTAGATCAGGTTAGATCAATTTCTACTCCTTTTCCAACACACAAATTCTTCTTTCAATCAACTCAAAAATAAAACCAACTAGGGTGATACTCAATACCACTGAATATCAGGATGTATGCTAGGGTGAGAATAAATCCCACCGAAGCTTCCTGCATCAAACCCTCAGGCTGGCAAGATGCATAGCTCTGATACCACTGTAATATCCTTTAAGGAATATATAATGCCAGTGTTGTAATAATAGTAAAAATATAACAACAAATTAATATGCTTATTATAAAAAACCCTCTTGATAACATATACACATAATAATCCATCACACATAATTAAGTTCAAATCACCATATTTAAACAAGCCCTAAGGAAATCCATCAAATATAATTTATTAAGTAATTTAGTCCATGTAATACATGTAGATGGGTCAATTACATCATAATGCCAATTAGTAACCCTTGACTTAGTGTTGTGGTAGTGTTGCAACAACTTGCTGCAATAGATCGGTGCTTTCTTCCTTCCTTTGCCAATCTAGAAATGAAAATAATTATAATAAAACCAGTAGGGAAGATCTCATATCCATGCTTATAAACTGTAAATTAAATATAGATAAAAACCCCTTTTCAAAACAAATATGAAATGAATGTGACCAACTAGGGTGATTATAGAAACCACCAAAGTTGGGTTTTATTACTAGGGTGAGATTCTCAAATATTATCGAATGAAGCTTGAGGATCTCACCTAAAAATCCTGACTTGAAAACTCCTCTGAGCTCTCAGAATATCAATGAAGAAAATATTAAATTCCATGAGTTGCTCTCATTCCTCCTCCTCCTTTTATAGTCAAGCTACTTAGAAAAACCATGAGCAAATACCTGGGGTCAAAACAACCCAAAAGGAAAAACCATGGGCCAATGCCGCTTTATTTATTAATTTATTTATTAGTATACTACTATTATTATTTGGTTCAACCGGTTAAATGGTTGGTGATATTACAGTTCCCCCTGCCCAAAATTTCTTGCCTTCAAGCAATTTCAATGTTGAATGCTGCAATATGTGTTCTCCTTCCCAAGTGGCATCCTCGACAGGAAAATCTTTCCATCGTACCAACTATTCACAGATTATTATGCTTCAAAGCTTTCTTTCTTGAACCTCCAACACCTCCTCAAGAACCAGTTGAAGATGGCCCTCTTCACCTAGTGGCAGTAATTTTGGTGATGATTTTATGTTTAATCCTAATGCTTTATTCAAACAGGAGACATGAAAGATGTTATGAATTCTACTCTCTGCGTGAAGATCTAGCTCATATGCCACTTCTCCTATTTTCTCGATAACTCGATAGGGCCTGTAAAATCGTGGCTTTAATTTTTCTGCCCTCTTCTGCTTCCGCTGTCATAATTTTCAAAACTATAAACATGGCTTAAAATTGTGAGTCAAGTCCATTTGCCCACTTTCACGCTCCAAATACATCTCTTGATTAAGCAAAATTCAACTTCGCTCTCAATGTTGCCGGCTGAACCAATCCTCCTCCTTGACTTTCCAAAAGATCAGATTAGGTTAGATCAATTTCTGTTCCTTTTGCAATGCACAAATTCTTCTTTCAATCAACTAAAAAATAAGATGATACCACAAAGGCCCAACCACTACACCAAAAGCCCGGACTGTTAGTGAGGGTGGCATCCTAGGGTGTTAAGGGTGGGGTCTTAAGGCCCACCAAAGAATTGGAGGGTGGGGGCCCTTGTGCAGCACCCCTCATTACGCAGACCCCAGACACGTGGCTATGGGCCCTACCCATACACAGGACTTTACAGCCCACCATGCTCCACGAGTCTCGACCTCGAGACCTCGGCTCTGATACCACTGTAATATCCTTTAAGAAATATATAATGCCACTACTGTAATAATAGTAAAAGTATAACAGCAAAGTAATATTCTTATTATAAAAAACCCTTGTGATAACATATACACATAATACTCCATCACACATAATTAAGTTCAAATCACCATATTTAAACAAGCACTAAGGAAATCCACCAAATATTATTTATTAAGGAATTTAGCCCATGTTATACAAGTAGTTTGACCAACAATGTAGATGGGCCAATTACATCATAATGCCAATTAATAACCCTTGACTTAGTGTTGTGGTGGTGCTGTGACAGCTTGCTGCAACAGATCTATGCTTTCTTGCTTCATTTTCCAATCTATAAATGCAAATAATTATAATAAAACCAACAGGGAAGATCTCAGACCCACGGTCATAAAGTGTAAAGTAAAAATAGATGAAAAACCCTTTCAAAAAAAATATGAAATGAATTCGACCAGCTAGTGTGATTACAGAATCCACCGAAATTGGTTTGCTGACTAGGGTGAGATTCTCGAATCTCACCGAAGGAAGCTTGAGGATCTCACCTGAAAATCCTCACTTTAAAACTCCTCTGAGCTCTCAAAATATTAATGAAGAAAAAATTAAATTCCATGAGTTTCTCTCGTTCCTCCTCCTTTTATAGTTGGGCTACTTGGAAAAACCATGGGAAAATACCTAGGGTCAAAACAACCCAAAGGAAAAACCATGGGCAAATACCTAGGTTCAAAACAACCCAAAAGAAAAAACCATGGGAAAATGCCGATTTATTTATTAATTTATTTATTTGTCTACTACTATTATGATTTGGTCAAACTGGTTAAACGGTTGGGGATATTACAGTTCCCCCTGCCTAAAATTTCTTTCCCTCAAGAAATTTCAATGTTGGATGCTGCAATATGTGTTCTCCTTCCCAAGTGGCATCCTCGATGAGCAGATCTTTCCATCATACCAAATATTCATGGATGATTCTGCTTCGAAAATTTCTTTCTTGAACCTCCAAAACCTCGAAAGGAACTAGTAGAAGATGGCCCTCTTCATCTAGTGGCGGTAATTCTGGTGATGATTTTATGTTTAATCCTAATGTTTTCTTCAAATAGGAGATATGAAAGATGTTCTGAATTCTGCTCTCTGTGGGAATTTCTAGCTCATCTGCCACTTTTATTTTCCAGATAACTCAATAGGGCCCGTACAATTGTGGCTTTAATTTTTCTTCCCCCTTTTTCTTCAAGGTAGACTGGCTATACAGCTAAAGCCGGAGATAAACCACATCTCCCACTTTGAAACTCCTCTGACCAATCCTTCCCTCAATAGATTTACCTGGATCCTAAATAATCCTTTGGCCAATCCTACCGCCAATGGATTCTCCTGAATCCCAATTCCACCTAAATATTGGGACCTGTGGGTTATGGTATCATTTCAACTCTCCATTTTTGCCCGCCCAAATGGTCCAAGCTGTAATTTTCTCTTGGCTATGGGTATCCTCCAAATAATCAACCCATCAGTAGAATGCTAACTCATGATCTCTCACCAATCCATACTTGGGAAAGAATGAATATCTTCAAATCTACTATGTTGATGTTGTTCGATGCTCAATTCATGTAGCTCTACTTGGTTACCCAACATGATGTATTTGGAGAACTCTGCCCTACTCTTCTCAATGTATAAAGGTGGGTTGTTGGTATTGCAAGCCTTATCTATGTATTCCTATAGAGCGCTACTATGAAGCTCCCAATTGTACTCCTCATGCAACCTTGTGAGGAACTTTAGTTGTTCCTCAATACTAGAGAGCTTGGTCGATGATTTGACACATACCCCTATGAGTTCCTCAATTTTTCTGTTCTCCTGTAAGATAGTGTCTCAGACTGTCTAGAATCTTTGCTTCAACAACATAAGATCTATCTTGAAATTAATGATCCTTTCCTGAAAGTCTTTCACTGGAATTTCTAGTGCCCTACTAAATGTCTGCGTATTTGACTACACCAGATATCCCATGACCACAGCTTCAACTTGAGCCTTTGACCAACTCTCTAGGAATTCTTCATTTTGCACACTATGTTTTTCATGTTGGCCTGCATGATCATGCCCACCATATTGGCTCATTTGATTCTCCTTGGGTGTATTCATCCTGGACCTCTTTACATGTGAGGATAAGTTTTCCATCCTCTTTGGTTGTCAAACATGGATGTACTGGTGGAATGCTGACTATACCTGATTGCCCATACTCTTTATGGATTTCCTCCATTGTATTTATAGATTCAAATACCACATCATTAGGAGGATTGGTTCAGCCAGAAAAATTGAGAACGAAGTTGAATTTTTCTTAATCAAGAGATGCATTTGGAGTGTGAAAGTGGGTAAATGGACTTGACTCACAATTTTAAGCCATGTTTATAGTTTTGAAAATTATGACAGGGGTTGATATTTGTTTTAGGGGTTTGATTTATAAAGAAAAGGGAAGGAATAGAAATTTGAGTTTAGTTTGGGAGCTGTAAGGACTTAATTAAAAAAATAAAAATCTTGATACAGTGTTGTTGAGCGTATTCCTTCATAGTGGATCATTTCGGGGTCTGCTAAATTTTTCCATCATGAGATGAGTTTACACATACATTGAAATTAGAATATTATTTTGTGCAAAAGGCAACGTGTATTTGGGTAGCATATCTCCAAATCAAGCACTTAAATATTATTTCAAGAGGTTGTGTTATTTATATACTTTTGTTGGCACCAACTTAAACTAGTTTCATTAGGGCCAAAATCAAAATGTGAGAAGGTAGAATACATTTTTGTATATTTCTTTGTCTTGCTATGTGAAGATGGATCGTCTTGGAGAAATTTTAAAAAAACAACCAGAAAATCCTTGATGTACTAGTGAGGTTATATGGTCCTTTAAGTAGCCATATCTCCATAGACCAAAATTATAATCAAAGCAAGAAAAAAATTTGTAGCAAGAATCAACTAAGGAGGAGAGGACTATGCTTTATCTGTAAGGGACCTTAGGCCCTTAACCATTCCTGTCCAGGTGATAAGAAGAAGGAAAAAAAGACAGAACAAGAAAAGATTCCCCATGATTTGAAGTAATCTCCTCTTGTTCTATCTTTGTTGCCTTATTCTTATCACCTGGACAAGAATAGTTAAGGGCCCAAGGTCCCTTGCAGATAAAGCATAGTCCTCTCCTCCTTAGTTCATTCTTGCTACAGATTTTATTCTTGCTTTGATTATCATTTTGGTCTATGGAGATATGGCTACTTAAAGGACCATATAACCTCACTAGTACATCAAGGATTTTCTGGTTTTTTTTCAGAATTTCTTCAAGACGATCCATCTTCACATAGCAAGACAAAGAAATATACAAAAATGTATTTTTCCTTCTCACATTTTGATTTTGTCCATGATGAAACTAGGTTAATTTGGTGCCAACAAAACTATATAAATAACACAACCTCTTGAAATAATATTTCAACACTTGATTTGGAGATATGTTGCCCAAATACACGTTCCCTTTTGCACAAGACAATATTCTGATTTCAATGTATGTGTAAACTCATCTCATGATGGCAGACTTTAGCAGGCCCCGAAATGATGCACTATGAAGGAATACACTCAACAACACTGTATCAAGATTTTTTATTTTATTTATTTATTTATTTATTTAATTAAATCCTTACAGTTTCCAAACTAAACTCAACTTTTTGTTCCTTCCCTTTTCTTTATAAATCAAACCCTTAAAAAAAATATCAACCCTTGTCATAATTTTCAAAACTATAAACATGGCTTAAAATTGTGAGTCGAATCCATTTACCCACTTTCACGCTCCAATTACATCTCTTGATTAAGCAAAATTCAACTTCGTTCTTAATGTTGCCAGCAGAACCAATCCTCCTCCTTGACTATCTAGAAGATCAGGTCAGGTTAGATCAATTTCTCCTCCTTTTGCAACGCACAAATTCTTCTTTCAATCAACTGAAAAATAAAACCAACTAGGGTGATACTCAATACCACCAAAGATCGGGAATTCTGCTAGGGTGTGAATAAATCCCACCGAATTTTCCTGCATAAAACCCTCAGGATGGCATGATGCACAACTCTGATACCACTATAAGATCCCAAACCTTAATAATTTAGTCAAATCTAGCAAAATCTAGTGTTATTAATAAAATTACGTTCAGTAAAAACCATGAACATAGATGGGATTTGGAAATGCAGCCTTTTATTTATATTATTAGCTTAAAATAGAATACATGCGCATACAATAAATTTGAGCTCCTGCAGATGGCATGCTTGGCTGCTCCTTAAAATAGAAAACAAACATTAAAGCACAAACGTGGACCCTGGATGGATCCACCAGAAAAATTCACCATGGGGTTTTCATCCTAGGATCAATGTTAGAACTGGCCAGGCCAAGTTCTCAACCCAAACACAATAATATAGATAAAACCATAATGATTCTAAATTCCTAGCTTCTCTCCCCTTTTATAGGCTTGACGGACTTTCTAGAGACCTTATTTTATTATTTTTCTAGGAAACCAACAACAAATACCATGGGCCAATACCATGGGAAAATACCAAGGTAAATACCATGGATCGATTATGTCCACTTTGGCTAGATCAAGAAAGGTAATATTACAAAGAGGTATCAAATTTCATGTGTACATTTATTTAAAGTGAAAAATACAATGTATAAATTTTCATTGTTTAAATTGTATTTTTAAATGTTGTAGAACAAATAAATGTTTTAACCATAAAAAATTAGACAAATTAAAATGGTTTTTTTATTATTAATATATTTTTAAATATATGTCATTATTAATTATTATTAAAATATTTTATTGATAACTTACATTCAATATTTTTTTATATACAACATTAAAATATTTTATTTTAACAGTGATATATATCAATTTGATATCAACGTAAATTAGTTAACATATATGTTAAAATAATTTATTTAAATGTTAAGGTTTAATCTTACCTACACAATTTTTTAATACTTCTAATTAATTTTGTTTTTTTCTAATTAAGTTATACCATATTCATTTTCTTTTATTATAATTCACATTATTTTTTATTTAGACCATTTTTTTTTAAGTGCATCAGTCAACTTAATTTAAAGATATACTTACACATCCCCTCATATTGACCTCTGTAGAATAAGCCTCTCAACTCAATGAACCTCTAAACTCAATAAAAATTTTAAGTTTTACTTTTTCAAGTATAAAATAAATATTAATTATAATACTTTAAATAAAAAATTTAAGTTTTGTTTTTTCAAAACATAAATTTAATATTAATTATAAAACTTTGAATACAAGCTAATTAAAAAACTTTGAATGAGTTGAGAAGATAAGTCATCAGTGAGGCTACTACGGAACAACTCAAGCTGTCTTTGTGGGAGACGTCGGCCAAGAATTCTCCACCTAGTTTCATTAATATCTATGAGAATGCTTGTTCAAAATAAAGATTTTAATTTTTTGGTTTATCAAATACAAAGTAGTACATATTAGTCATAAAACTCTAAGTAAAAATTAATCATAAAACTTTGAATGAGTTGAGAAAAATCTCATAGAGAACGAAGGATATTTTCAACTGAATGTGAGTCCCTGTGGCATTGAGGCAGTGTTTATAAACCATTAGTGAAGCCGATGAATAATAGCTTAGGTAGTCTAGTCCCTGTGGCATTGAGGCAGTGTTGATAAACCATCTGTGAGTCTAATGCAAAATAGCTCATGTAGTCTTGGTGAAATACTTTGGCCAAACACAATATTGCACATTTTATTAGGATGATAAGTGTTCCCTATTGGAATCGATCACTTTAATGATTTTTCTAATTAATTTTTTTTATAGTGTTGTCACCCCTAGAGACAACCTTGAGTTGCGGAAGACCAGTTCTTAGGAAATCTTAAGGATAGGAGGTCTTCTTGTATTAACTTTCAATTTGGGGAGACCTCATAGGATATAGCCTTTGTGATATTTAATTATTTGGTGGTTCTAGGTAGTGATGGGAGCAGAGCAATGATGCCAACTTGGATTGTATGCTGGATATAACTCAGAATGGGCCTAAGGCCATTATGAAGCTCAATTGTTGTAAATAGGCCAGATATGAAACCAGTGAATAAACTTTAGAGATAAAATAGGGTGAACCCTTGAATGAATGGGGGACAAGAGGAGAGTCGGAGGGAGATGGGCTTACTGGGAGGTAAGAATATTCCCTTCACAGACTTAAAGAATAAAATGGTCATGATAAGGTTTATAAAACATAAATCCTATGTCGAGCCTAATTAAGGTGACCAAGTGACTAAATTATGAGTACCATTTCCAGGTAAATTCATTTATTAAACACTAGTGACCAGCATTCTGAACACACGATAATTGAAGAAACATTTGGTGAAACTGAACAAGAAAATTAAACCAATACATAGAAGAGGCATACATACTATTCAAAATCCCATTTGGAATCTACTTGCAGCAAATCGTTATTGTATTATCTTCTCAAAATAGCTCTTACAGACATGCATTAGGAGATTATCCTAGACATTAAAAAATGTGTTGTACCAAATGTGAACTCAGAACTTCCATAGAAATCAAAACCTCTCTTTCTTCACTCAGTTCTTTCTTTATAGTTTTTACATTGGAGCTCACCAGCCAGATATTTCTCGGATGGATATTCTTTCTTGGTCTTACTGCTTCCTATCAAAGTAAAAAATGATGCGATATAACTGCATTGTATCAAAAGAACTACTCTTCGACAGTGATTACAATAGAAACATAAAATTAAACAGTACTTAGGGTGAAATCGAGATTTCACCCGATTTTACAACACAACTGAAAATGAAACAGAAAATAAAAACAAAAGGCTGTGTGGCCCTGATCATGATATCTTTAACAGGTACGACAAGGAGTGGAGGTGAATAGGTGGGAAATCTGGTTTCCCTCGCATGATTCCACATACTGTAGAAAATCCTCCACTCCCTCATTCTCATGATTCAAATTAACTGTTATGAAATGGAAAGTTTTTCTACGCATGCCTGGCTCTGTAGCAGAGGTTTCCTGGATGAACTGAATCAACCATAGTTGTTCTTGTTCTGCCAAAAAACCATTTTTTACTTAACTTTCAAAACCCAAGACTGGGCTTCAGAAGGGGGTTTGTGACATTAACACCCAGCAAGATGCTTTAATGTTGCAAATTCTAGGACAAAGGACATCGAAGGGCCATTGATGACATGGCAAGGAGGTGGGGCCCAAACTAATATTGAAAATCACAATCGGGAATCAGGGATTTTTCGTATGAGAAGTGGGAGTAAAGGTTATGGTTAGTGAAATACGATGTACGATGGCAGAAAGGTGATGTGGCAGGACGGAGGTCGGACCCAAGCTCATATCACAAATCTCAATCAAAGCTTTGCTATTGGAAGGTGAAGGGTAAATGGTATGATATGCGATGTGCGATTGCAATGGAGGAGAGGTGACGTGTCAAGACGGAGGTGGGGTCGTCCTCACCTCGCAAATCACAAGGTTTAACATATGAGTGGTGGAGGGTAAATGGTATGATATGCGATGTGTGATTTCGGTGGCGGAGAGGTGACGTGTCAAGGCAAAAGTGGGGTCGCTCGCACATCGCAAATCGCAAGGTTTATCATATGAGCGGAAGAGGATAAATGGTTGTGATCTGCGAAATGTGATGCGCGATTCGAAAAGGTATATGGTTGTTGATAAAGGTTTAGAGTGGAGAGGAGTAAATTATTGATGATAAAGGTTGATGTGGAAAGGTGAAAAGGGCTAAGTTTTAATCGCATCGAGGGTTTTGTGAAGGACTGCAATGGTAAATGTATGGAGTTTTTCGATATGCGATCAATGATTAAAGAAGGGGCCCACTTCTCCACCTTGTGTGCGATCACAGGCCAATAGATAGGATGACCAAAATTGAAATATGTAATTATATTCACCTTCTCCCCACTACATCAACTAATATAATTGCAAGTGCTTCATTCATCGCATATCTAAATCACAAGTGTTTTAAGTCTTTTTTTAAATAGTTTTTAACCAGATTGTAATAAAAACTTTACTGTGCCTATTCTTTATTACCACCTATCATAATTAGAGAAAAATAGAACCACATAGTAAAATTAGCCAAAAATAAAATTAAAAATTAAAAATTTCATTGAAACTTGACTTCTGTATTAATACTTGTATATTTGTATTACATTATGAAAAGTGTGGGTGGGTGGCCATAGATGTAATGTGTGCACAACCATAGTTGTAATGACTATTAGTAATGGGGTTGCATCACTCTAATTTCTTAGGTTATGCCACTTAATTTTAATGAGATATTTATTTTAAATTCTAAAATTCACATTCCAAAAAATAATGATTTTTAAAATTTTTTAATTAAAAACATTAAAATAAAACACAAACATTATATTCAAACAATATCATGTTAAATTTAATACATATTAAATTATATAAACTATTAATTCACATTTAAAAACAAATATCCCATTACCTCACTTAACACTATATATCTCAAATAAATTATAATTTATATAACACTATACCAACTCATAAGCTTTTAACTATTAGGAGCCCTTATGTTTTTTAGAGAGAATTATATGAATGCATAAATAACACAAATTAATTAATGAAAATTCTTATATTCCCTAACATATTCGATATCATTCATTTATAAAAACAAAAAAACCATTAACTACACAAATAAATTACGAAACATAAAATTATAAAGCTCCAAAATCTAATCATAAATTTTAAGATTCCAAAATCTAAGTTTATAAAATAAAACCTAAATAAAATTTTAAAATTCACATTCCAAAATATAATGATCTTTTTCAAATTTAAATTAAAAACATTAAAATAAAATATTGTTAAATTTAATATATATATATATATATATATATATATATATATATATATATATATATATATATATATATATATATATATATATATATATATATATATATATATATTAAATGATATAAACTATTACTTCACATTTAAAAATAAATATCTCATTATCTCACTTAATACCATATAGCTCAAAATAAATTATAGTCTATATAACACTATACCAAATCATACGCATTTGACTATTTGGAAACCTAAATGATGATAATTTTTTGGATTAGATATCATTTTTTGGAATTCAATTGCATTAAGTAATTCATTCATCTATGACCATATCCACGAGAGGTAGTCGTAACTAGCTAATTTCTCTTGATTTTTGAATATTCCACTTAGCATTCATTGCATCGGGTGATGCTCAGAGGGGTGAAGAAGTGGGATTGAAACTAGTGAAATGAATCACATAGTGTCAACAATCACTTTCGGGGTTTTCAAAAGGTAAGCCTTCCATCCCAGAACTCCTTTGGCTCAAGCACGCTTAATTGTGGATTTTTCCCCACAATGAAGCCCGGTTAGCTTGCTGCCCCATTTTCAAAACCTTATCAATTTTTGTGCCTCATGAACCATTCAAGTAAAGATCCCTTTACTCTTTTTATTTTAAGTATGAGGGGCTTCTATAGTGCATTATATTAGATATCATTTTTTGGGATTCAACTGTGTTAAGTAAGTCATTCATCTATGACCATTTCCATGACATGTAGTTGTAACAGATTAATTTCTCATGCTTTTTGAATAGTCCACTTAACACTCATTACATCGGGTAATGCTCACAGGGGTGAAGAAGTGGGGTTGAAACTAGTGAAATGAATCACGTAGTGTCAATCATCACTTCCGACGCTTACACCCAGTAACTAGGACTTCCCAAGAGGTCACCCATCCCATAACTCCCCTGGTTCAAGTGTGCTTAACTGTGGATTTTCCCCACAATAAAGCCCACTTAGCTTGCTACCCCATGTTGCAAAACCTTAGCAAGTATTGTGCCTACTTGAATGGTTCCAGTAGGCACAATACTTGCTAAGGTTTTGTAAAATGGGGTAGCAAGCTAAGTAGGCTTGATTGTGGGGAAAACTCCACAGTTAAGCGCGCTTGAGCCAAAGACTTCTGGGATGGGTGACCTCCCGAGAAGTCCTGGTTACCAGTTGCAAGCCTCGGAAGTGGTGATTGATACTATGTGATTCATTTCACTAGTTTCAATCCCACTTCTTCACCCCTGTGAGCATCACCCGATGCAATGAGTGCTAAGTGGACTATTCAAAAATCATGAGAAAATAGTTAGTTACGACTACCTCTCATGGAAATTGTCATAGATTAATGACTTACTTAACGCAATTGAATCCCAAAAAATTATATCTAATATAATGCACTGCAGAATACCCTCATACTTAAAATACAAAGAATAAAGGCAGCTCCACTTGAATAGTTCATGAGGCACAATACTTGTTAATGTTTTGAAAATGGGGTAGAAAGCTAAGTGGATTGATTGTGGGGAAAAATCCACAGTTAAGCGCACTTGAGACAGAGGAATTCTGGGATGGGTGACCTCCCGGGAAGTCCTACTTATCGGGTGCAAGCCCCAGAAGTGATAATTGACACTGTGATTCATTT
This sequence comes from Pinus albicaulis, assembly GCA_034641835.2. NCBI lineage: Eukaryota > Viridiplantae > Streptophyta > Pinopsida > Pinales > Pinaceae > Pinus > Pinus albicaulis. Next base: position 269,547,620 of record CM076584.1, on the reverse strand, counting down.
CACTAGTTTCATTCCCACTTCTTCACCCCTGTGAGCATCACCCGATGTAAAGAGTGCTAAGTGGACTATTCAAAAATCATGAGAAATTAATCAGTTATGATTGCCTCTCATGGAAATATTCATATATGAATGACTTACTTAATGCAGTTGAATCCCAAAAAATGATATCTAATATAATGCACTGCGGAAGCTCCTCATACTTCAATTTTTTTGGATTGTGAATTTTAAAATTTTATTTAGGTTTTTTGTTTTTATTGGTTTGATTAATTGAGAATTTAAAACTTATATTTCATAGTTTATATATAATTTCATAGTACAAGCATGGAGATTCTACCATAGCTAAAACTTTGTTTAATTTTAAATGAAATTTGTAAATTCAAAAAAATCTTATAACATCCTAAAAAAATACTAGAAAAAACTTGACCTAAAAGAATCATGAGGCATTGTTGACTTACCTTCAATGTAGCCTAATCCTTACACCTTGGTGTTTTTTATATATTATAAACCTAACTTTACGAGTGTTTTCATTAATTTTGACCAATTTTCTATTGGTGTTTTTGTGGTTTATTCCTTTAGTTTTTTTCATTATTCTCTCAATTGGACTCTAGTTTACCTAGATGAGGCATGCTGCAAGTAAGTTTATGTATGAGATTTAATATAATATATAATAGATATTGAGGTATATATGTGTGTGTGTGTGTGTGTGTGTGTGTGTGTGTGTGTGTGTTTTATATTATAGAATATAATTGTATTTAATGTTTTTAGGTTTAATACTTGTGTTTAGTATGTGCCCTTTTGATTTTAGGTTTAATGTCTTATATTTAAATATATTTAACCACTTTCCTTATTCTATGGCCTCACCTCTTTCTTCATATGCAAGTGAAATATGCCAAATTTAAAATTTAATGTGTCTATTCTTTATTACCAAGTATCATTATTAGAGAAAAATATAGCTAAAAATAAAAATAAAATTTGCTTATTAATATTTGTACATTACATTATGAAACGCGTGGGTGTCCATATTTGTAACGTGCGTCAACTCTATAGAAATTTCAATATTTATGTTTATTATTAAGTTCAACATTTATGTTTTCTATTAATATTAATAAACATTGATAAACATAAATATTTAAAATTAACATAGAAATTATTAATATTAATATTATTACTATTATAAATGTTTTTATTATTATTATTATTATTAAAATTGACATTAATACTATAAATATATATATATATATATATATATATATAATTCACAAATAAATTATTAATATAAATATTAAACATCAATATTTCTATTAATGATAATTAATATTATTATTATTAATATTAATAATAAATATAGATATTAATGTTAAACATAGAAATTTATATAAAAGTAAATTTTTTATTTATACATTAATGTGAACATTATCATTAAACATCAATATAAATATTTTCATTAAACAATAGCCTTGATAACTTTAGGTTTATTTAAGTTCACTCACATTAAAATTAAAATATTTGGTATTTTTGTATCATTTGGGTTAGGTGGCATTAGGTTATTTTAGAATGTGAGGTTTATAAGATTAAGTTTGTTAATATTAAAAAAATGGTTTAATGTTAATATTTATATTGAACATAAAAAAAAATTAACGTCAATATTAAACATAGACATTAATATAAACATAAATATATATTTAGTAACATTAATAATATTGGGTTGTGAGCTTTTTTCTCACTATTGTAATAATGTTCTTATCGCTCATTTGATTTTATACAATATGTATGTGTGAAGTTTACTACATGTGTAGATGGAAAATTGCATATGTATGTTACTTTTAATTCTATTCAAAATTAATTGATTTTTTTTAATGATATCACATGTGTTTTTTTTTTGTTAGGTGTTTTCCTTGTTTGATCATGGATCCATCTATTTGGAGTTTTCCTCCATTTGAAATTCTTGAAATTTTCTTCCTCACGCTGCCTTTATCGGTTGTGATAAATTTTACCCCTGTGAGCATCACCCGATGTAAAGAGTGCTAAGTGGACTATTCAAAAATCATGAGAAATTAATTAGTTATGATTGCCTCTCATGGAAATATTCATATATGAATGACTTACTTAATGCAGTTGAATCCCAAAAAATGATATCTAATATAATGCAGTGTGGAAGCTCCTCATACTTCAATTTTTTTGGATTGTGAATTTTAAAATTTTATTTAGGTTTTTTGTTTTTATTGGTTTGATTAATTGAGAATTTAAAACTTATATTTCATAGTTTATATATAATTTCATAGTACAAGCATGGAGATTCTACCATAGCTAAAACTTTGTTTAATTTTAAATGAAATTTGTAAATTCAAAAAATTCTTATAACATCCTAAAAAAATACTAGAAAAAACTTGACCTAAAAGAATCATGAGGCATTGTTGACTTACCTTCAATTTAGCCTAATCCTTACACCTTGGTGTTTTTTATATATTATAAACCTAACTTTACGAGTGTTTTCATTAATTTTGACCAATTTTCTATTGGTGTTTTTGTGGTTTATTCCTTTATTTTTTTTTCATTATTCTCTCAATTGGACTCTAGTTTACCTAGATGAGGCATGCTGCAAGTAAGTTTATGTATGAGATTTAATATAATATATAATAGATATTGAGGTATATATGTGTGTGTGTGTGTGTGTGTGTGTGTGTGTGTTTTATATTATAGAATATAATTGTATTTAATGTTTTTAGGTTTAATACTTGTGTTTAGTATGTGCCCTTTTGATTTTAGGTTTAATGTCTTATATTTAAATATATTTAACCACTTTCCTTATTCTATGGCCTCACCTCCTTCTTCATATGCAAGTGAAATATGCCAAATTTAAAATTTAATGTGTCTATTCTTTATTACCAAGTATCATTATTAGAGAAAAATATAGCTAAAAATAAAAATAAAATTTGCTTTGAACATGGCAGCCTATTAATATTTGTACATTACATTATGAAACGCGTGGGTGTCCATATTTGTAACGTGCGTCAACTCTATAGAAATTTCAATATTTATGTTTATTATTAAGTTCAACATTTATGTTTTCTATTAATATTAATAAACATTGATAAACATAAATATTTAAAATTAACATAGAAATTATTAATATTAATATTATTACTATTATAAATGTTTTTATTATTATTATTATTATTAAAATTGACATTAATACTATAAATATATATATATATATATATATATATATAATTCACAAATAAATTATTAATATAAATATTAAACATCAATATTTCTATTAATGATAATTAATATTATTATTATTAATATTAATAATAAATATAGATATTAATGTTAAACATAGAAATTTATATAAAAGTAAATTTTTTATTTATACATTAATGTGAACATTATCATTAAACATCAATATAAATATTTTCATTAAACAATAGCCTTGATAACTTTAGGTTTATTTAAGTTCACTCACATTAAAATTAAAATATTTGGTATTTTTGTATCATTTGGGTTAGGTGGCATTAGGTTATTTTAGAATGTGAGGTTTATAAGATTAAGTTTGTTAATATTAAAAAAATGGTTTAATGTTAATATTTATATTGAACATAAAAAAAAATTAACGTCAATATTAAACATAGACATTAATATAAACATAAATATATATTTAGTAACATTAATAATATTGGGTTGTGAGCTTTTTTCTCACTATTGTAATAATGTTCTTATCGCTCATTTGATTTTATACAATATGTATGTGTGAAGTTTACTACATGTGTAGATGGAAAATTGCATATGTATGTTACTTTTAATTCTATTCAAAATTAATTGATTTTTTTTAATGATATCACATGTGTTTTTTTTTTGTTAGGTGTTTTCCTTGTTTGATCATGGATCCATCTATTTGGAGTTTTCCTCCATTTGAAATTCTTGAAATTGTCTTCCTCACGCTGCCTTTATCGGTTGTGATAAATTTTACCACTCTTTTTAAGCAATGGAATATTTTTTTTGCAAAACCCCTCTTTCTTATTGCATTACAAGCATGTCTCTACGAATGAATTTGGATTTATGGTTCATTTCCTCAATAATGAAGACAATTATTTTTCTTCTAAATATCTTAATCAGAATGGGAACATATCTCATTTTCATTTGTGATTCATAGATTCAAGATAAAGGTAGAGTCTATTGTTGGACCAATGGTAGTTTTATCCTTACCAACATAATGCTCCCATTCACACAACTATTTTGTAATGAATCCATTTACAAAGGCCTTTAAAAACAGAGGGCCAATTCAAATTGGATAATGGGGATTCTTTTCATTATTTGAAAATGTAAGAAAAAAAAATATGATTCGGTTCTTCTAAAACTTTTGTATGATAGAATGCAGTCTAAATTTTATGTCTACAGTAGTCTTGATAGAGTTTTGAGAATGGATGATCTTCCATTTGGTGGCAATTCACCCCCTAAGAATGGAGTGTTTTATAAAAGTGAATTATTTTGGCTCTATCTAGACAAGGAGTATGAATATTATCCTCTATATGGGTATACAATCTACTAGTTTGATGCAATAAAAAATGAATGCGGTTTTTCATTTGTTCCAATCACTCACATATTGTTATGAAACCAGCTCACAAAATAGAATAAAAGAGAGATCAACGACTTAGAAATCAGCCTCTTTGAGGGGGAAACCTCTTTTACATTACATAAATGAATAATTCTTGGATGATACAAATAAAAAAACCTCCTTTCTATATATAGGATTCCAATGGGTCATAATAAAAACCTAGTCGACATAACAATAGCAATGTAAGGGCACAATAATAATAATATGTTATGAATATAATTCATAAAAAATATAATAAATATAGTTATTAATAGTTAAATAAGGATTATGTAAGTAGTTATTAAGTTAGTGAACAGGCATGTCTAAAATACATGTCGAGTCATGAACGGCCACCTGGGTAGGTATATAAGCAGGGCCTCATTGTAACATTTCTCATCATCTTGTACATTTTATATATAATATATTATTATTACGAATACCTCTTGTGTATTTTACAATTAAGTCAACAAGCCTACAGCTTTGTTGCTCCATTTGGTATCAGAGCGGCGATCTTCTCGCCTGGAAGGAAACACCTATGCCACCGCTACTGGCTACCTTCAGCTGTTACATGCAATGTCTCGAAATTGTTGTCGCCCGATGTCTTCATCAATGATGATGGCCGATTACAACAAAATGTTGATCGATCTTGAGAGTAAGATCAATAATAATTTTGATGAATTCACTAAAATAATAATCGAACTTGAGGATAAGGTTACAGGAAATTCGGATGACATCAAAAAACTTCAAGACATGACAAATCAGATAGAAAGACAAATCTGGCAAAACCATAGCGAGTCCACAGAAAATCATAACAAGGCAATGCAGAAGATAAACGCCATTTGGGATAAGATAAATCTGACTCAAGAACCAATATTCCCGAATATTGGACATAATCAACAGAACAATTCAAAGAATTCAGAAGATAATCATGAAGAATCACTACATTCTACAGAAGATCAAGTTATGAAAATTTCAAATTATGATGAAGGTGATCTTAAAAACAAAGATGAGCCTACTAGCCAGGAATCTGTTGAAGTAGCTGAAATTGATGATGATAATGAGGAGGAAGAAAACCAGAACAATTATGATGAGGAGATAAAATAGTGCACAATAACTGAACATAATGGACAAGCATCTGGAATCAGTGTGCATAAAAACTATAGTGTTGAAATAACAAGAAGGGTTGATCCTCCTAAGGATGCCAAGGCAACCAATGATCATTGTTATATTCCGAAGAGGTGGGTGCATACATGGAGTGGGCATACAAAGGGGGTTTCCACGATCCAATTCTTCCTCGGGTATGGCCATCTGTTGTTATCTGCTGGCATGGATACCAAGGTGAAGATCTGCGATTTTTTTAACAGTGGGAAATTCATGAGGACTTACATGGGTCATTCGAAGGCAGTGCACGACATATCATTTAGCAATGATGGTTCTAGGTTTTTGAGTGTTGGGTATGATAGGAATATCAAATTATGGGATATGGAGACAGGGAAGGTGATTTAGAAATTCTCCATAGGGAACATATCATATGTTGTGAAGCTCCACCCAGACAAGGATAAGAAAAATGTGCTACTGGCAGGTATGAGTGATAATAAGATCGTGTAGTGGGGCATGAATAGCGGTGAGATCATTGAGGAGTATGATCAGCATCTTAGTATTGTGAATATCATTACTTTTGTGGACAATAATAGTAGGTTTGTGACATCAAGCGATGACAAGTCCCTGAGGATTTGGGAATTCGGCATTCCTATGGTCATTAAATACATCAGGAGCCTCACATGCATTCAATGCCTTTGATTTCTCTTCATCCAAACACGAATTTTCTTGCTGCATAGAGTTTGGATAATCAAATTCTGATCTACAGTACAAGAGAGAGGTTCCAACTCAATAATAAGAAGAGGTTTGCAGGGCATATTGCAGTAGGTTATGCTTGCCAAGTTAAATTTTCACCTGATGGGCGATTTTTTATGTCTGGAGCTGGCGAGGGAATATGTTGGTTCTGGGATTAGAAAACTTGTAAAGTCTTCAAAACTTTAAAATTCCATGACAACATTTGCATATGTTGTGAGTGGCATCCTCCTGTGGCAATACGCTCCTGACATCTGTACTGAATTCCTCTGTTGTTTGTCATCGACTTTATTCTCCGCATCAACCACTAATGTAATCCACGTCACTCTGTTCGGTGGCATGTCTGCACGTTGTGGTGCCCACACAGTTGGCAGCCAGCTTCTACCATCATTTGTCGGCGTCAAAAAAGCTGACTGTGCAATTTTTTTTTAGACGGTTGATATGTTGTTCGTTAAACATACTATACAGTGGGTTGTGATATGATACAGTGTGAATCATGATTTTTAATTAAAAATCCATATGGTGGATGGATTTCTTTCGGTGGATATAAGTTTATTTATCATCGTAGTTAAAAAATAAAAATAAAAATAAAAATAAAAAATCGCATAAGTTACATTGTTATATATATATTAATATAATTATATATTTATATATAATTTATATTAATATAGTTATATAATAATTATGATTATATTTATTAATTTAATTAATTAATTTAATATTAATGAATTAATTAATTAAATTAAATAAATAAATAAACAAAACAAAAAAAGGGGTTCAAGACATCATTTAAAAAAAATAAAAAATAAACAAAAACCCTAGTTTCAAAGACAACATTGCGAGAGAATTATACAAATATAAGGTACTCTACATGATAAGGTACCAGTGATGAATGACATATGCTAAGAAGATAATCCCAAGTGAAGGAAATTGTTGAAAAATTAAGCTTTGAGGACAAAGCTTTTCTAGAGGAAGGCAACGTTATGAATATAATTCATAAAAAATATAATAAATATAGTTATCAATAGTTAAATAAGAATTATGTAAGTAGTTATTAAGTTAGTGAAAAGACATGTCTAAAATACATTCCCAATCATAAAAGGCCACCTACGTAGGTATATAAGCAAGGTCTCATTGTAACATTTATCATCATCTTGTACATTTTATATATAATATATTATTATTACGAATACCTCTTGTGTATTTTACAATTAATTCAACAAGCCTACAGCTTTGTTGCTCCATAATAGTGGGCTTCTATGCGGCACAATAATAACAATATGGGGACTACATGGGCACAACAATATCAAAAAGGGGGCTATACTAACAATAAAAATAAGGGGATACACTAGTATTATAGGTACCTAACATGCCCCTCTCCTTCAAATGAGTCTTGTCCTCAATGATTAATTATTTTTGGATGCTTTGGTATAAAATTATTATCCTCCCATGTGGAATCTTCAGCGGGTAAGCTCTTCCACTTGCTGAGATACTCTGAAATTGATCAATTTCATAGTTGTCGAGTTCTTGTTTCCGTGACTACTTCAAGTTCCAATATCAATTTTACTTCCTCGCCAAGTTCTGGAAATATTGTTTGAACTGGGATTTTGTCACCTATAACCTTCTTTAAGCATGAAACATGGAAAACTTGGTGCACTCGGCAAGATGCAGGTAGCTCCAATTTTTATTCCATAGTACCAATCTTTTGCAGCACCTTGTAAGGACCATATTACTTTTGCGATACTTTATTATACTTCTTAGCTTGCTTGAGGGACATCGGTTTTTATGGTTGTATCTGTAAAAATACCCAATCACCTACATCAAAACTTCTTTTGTTGTGATGTTGATATGAATTTTGTTTCATTCGATATTGTACCAAAGTTATCTTATCCCTTAAGAATTGGATAATTGGTTGTTGATGCTCGATGTGACTGTAATATTCCAAATTTTCCATCAGCTAATTGGAATATTATAGTTCTTAATTTTCTTTTTTATTTAAGTAAATAAAAGGTTGGAGTGACCCATAAACCCAATAGATGAATAAAATCCATTTCTATAGTGTGAATGTGGGTTAATTGAGTAATGGAGTATCATTATGGAGTAGTGGAGAAGCATAATAATGAAGAAAGAGTGGAGACCATAGAGCATTCATGAGGAAGATGATTTAGATAGTGGAGGAATAAATGCAAGATAATGGAGATAGTGGAGAAGCAATTGCAAAGATGATGGAGGAAGTGGTGCATTAAATGCACACATGATGGAGGAAGTGGAGATTAATTGCAATAGTGATGGAGACCATGGAGGACAGGGCAATCTTTATGGAGGCTAGTGGCCACATGTTCAACGCAGTTATGAGGTTGGCCAAGGCTAGGGAAGGCTCATAACCATAAAAGGAAGATGAGGGTAGCAAAGGAGGAGATTCTATATTTTTATCGTTGAATGTCGTAAGATATTTCTTTTCACACTTCAATTGTTTAGCTAAGTCTGTTGTGTTGTATATCACTTGGTGTTCTCGAGCGGGAATCCCACCCTTACCCACAAGGGACTTCGAGTGCCTACTCTGGGAAGGTTTTCTTGGGTAGCATTCATCATCTGAAAATCAGTGCCACTTTTAGCCACTCTCATTTTCACTTCCAACTATAGGAATTATGCATTCTTGAACTTGGGTTTGAGAGTTGGAAGGTTGTTCTCAGTACTTCAACTGAGAAACCTGTGGAGGGATCATCCCTTCATACTATGGATCCATTGTAGTCTTTTGGGATTTTCATTGAAATATCTGACATTAGGCCATCCATCTATTCTGATATGCAACAAAATTTCCTGCAGGAATTGCATAAGTTTGCAGTGAGCTTTTGAGGAGAAGAGGAAGTTCCAAGCAACTCGGCTTGGAATCCTGTGAGGGATTAGTCCTTCACTCCAGGGATCAATTCAGTAGCTTAGGATCATCATTTTATTATCTATTAGCAGGCTACATCATCATCCCTCCTAGACAGCGCAATATTTCCCAGAAGTTGTGCATGCAGCAACTCCATATTCAGTGGAGGAGTTAGAACTCAAGTTTTGAGATTGGGAGTCAGGAAAAGGGACTAGCCCTTCAGTTAGTGATATGAGTGGGTACTATTGCAGCACATAGATCATTCTTTCAACCCCATATCAACAATTGTCTCCATGTAGTGCATAACTCAACCAGGAGGGGTACAATGTGCAACCCAAAAAGAGCCGAAATTCCAAACTCAAGATCTGGCCAAACCATTTCTAGGTTTTTCTAGGCTTTTCAAGTATAATTCATGGGTAAAATCCCAAATATTTCTGAGCACATTAGCAGACTATAGCACATAGATCTTTGTCCTAGCAACATCAATTTATACTTTCCAGTGCTAAGCTTCATTAGTGTATTTCATCCATCTTGTGGCTTGAGTGCATTCCTTTTGGATAATTGTGTACTTACATTGCTGTCGATACATAATGATATGGCTCAGCTGTTTCTGCTCATATATATGATGTTTTAATGTATTATGGAATTTTTCTATTTTTATATGTTTTATTCTTATTTTTAATTATGCATATGTTCTATATTTATTTCTTTCCCATTTTGGGATATTGGAGTGGTATCGGAGAATGATATTTGGCTCAACTTGTGGGAATTTCATGACATCAGAGGAATAAGAAGAAGCAGCAGAAAAAAAAAGAAGTATTCAATGCCGGAAGGATTCAGTTTTTCCACACTTCTCTTCAGGTCTGTGAAGGATCTCACCATGGTGATCAATGAAATGAGAAGGGAAAGGAAAAAGGAAACTTCAAGAGGGTTTTAGAATGTATAATGTTTGAGCACTTCCTATCAGCAGTATAAGCAACTGGCGATGCAGAAAGTTCCACCATGCCCTACTATTCCCACTTTCCTTGTAGAAAGAAATGAGTGACATGGAGATAGAGGATATTTGGAGCATGAGACTATGAGTGATTATCTTGTAGAGTACATATCTCAATCTAGAGAATTCAAAGAGAATATGAATTTCGAGCAGTTTTTCCAGATCAAAGAAAACCGAAGACCCCGTAGCAGCAATAGAAGAAGAGGGCATGTGCAGAATAGATTATTTCTGCCTGCATTCAATGGTTCATCCAAAAGCAAGGAAAAATATTGGATGGAGAAGTTAGATGCATTCTTCTAGCTACATCAAGTAGTGGAAGCAGAGGCTATTCATATTGCAGCACTACACCTTGAGGACAAAGCAAATGACTGGTGGTTTAGCAAATTGAAACATGCAAGAGTGACTGTGTATGCAGAGTTCACTGAAATACTGGTAGAGAGTTTTAATAGAAGAAACCTGGAGGCACATTCCATTGAGACATTCTCCGAAAATAAAGAGAAAGCGTATGAGGAGCAGAAGGGAGATGTCGGCGCTGATACAATGGGAGGAGATCAACTAAAACCACCACCAACTGCAGTAGAGGTACTTGCATCAGTGGGAGGAGCACTTGCATCTTTGCAAGATGGTCCTAAGAATTTAACATGAGAGTCCCATACATAATCTATGGGTGCATGAGGAAGAGGAAGAAGATACCAGCACTCATGCAGCAGTACAGGAGCAGCCATCACCATCACCAGAAGTTAGAGAAGCAAATACACCGGTTGGAGGAACTCTTGTAGCTTCTCAAGATGTTCCCAAGCATCAGTTGATCCAAGGTACATAAAAATTTCCACCCCATATTATTTCAGCACATCACATTGATATTTGTGGGGTCATGCCATCAGGGCAATTTCATGACCAAGGGTTAGAGCACATTGTTGATTTGGAGCAGCAGACTATCACTACACAGAAGACCCTTGACTAGTTCAAGGAGAAGATGTATAGCTATCCTAGTTTGACATTTTTGAGCTACACACAACACTTTTTGTTGGAGTGTGGAGTTTTTGAAGATGGGATTAGCATAGTTCTAATCCAGATAAGTTATACAATAGCTTTCGAGAACCAAATGTTACTATCGCATGAGCTGTCATATTCTATTTACGAAAAAAAGATATTGGCCATTATGCATGCATTGGTCAAATTCCATAAGTTTTTTATTGGCAGTAGATTTCAGTTGAAGACCAACCACCATAGTCTCCATCAAATTTTTACAGAGGAGCAGCGGTGGAAGAAAAGGCAATAGCGGTGGATCAGTACAATGTAGGACTATTAGTTCAGCATTGTGTATGGAGAGGGCCATGAGATAGAAGATGCACTATCATGGAGATCAGCAGCGTTGTCACTGAGGAGCATTGATGATTTGAGGGCCAAGTTATTATTTGAGCATTATGATGACCACTTCACTTATGAAGCATTGGGTGGGTAGATGGTAGATGGTAGACATCATGTAATGGATAACATCTTCCATTATCAGGAGAGATTTTTCTTGATGAGCACCTCACAAATCAGAGAGAAGTTTCTGCACGCAGCATATTCAGAACCTCATAGGTTCTACCAGGCCATCATAGAGAGGTTCTCATGGAGAGGCCTCAAGGAGGATGCACTTTGACATATCATGGAGTGCAAATATTGTCATCACATTGTGGAGGATGGTATTGTCTACATTGATCTGATGTCAAGGTATGCACATTGCTTAGACATTTTAACATAGTACATCTCTTCACCCGTGACTTGATTATCTTTCAGGGATGTCTTCATGCTTCATGGTCTTCCCAAGGCCATAGATAGTGATGGGGATAGTTATTGTATGAGAATTTTTTAGCGGCAGATTCTCCATTAGGTGGATACCAAGCTAGTGCATGATATGATTCATCACACACAATTGGATGGATGGACGGAGATGATGAGCAAGTGGATGAAAAACTACTTGCATATCTATGACATGGGGTAGTAGGAAGCTAGGCTGAGCTGGCTGCTCTTGGGTGATTATGGTTGCCACCCGACATTTCTGATTGGTATGTTCCATGCCTTGTACAGTATTGAGGTGAAATTATAGCAGCAGGCATGGTTGCACTGGCTACTCCTAGGAGAGTATGGCCAAGACATTGAATTTTATATGTCCATTGGCATATCATTGTTTCCTACCTTGTACAGTAGTGATGAGATGCAGCAACTGAAGGCATGGTTGCGTTGGTTACTTTTCAGAAAGTTTGGCCATCACATGACATATCACATGTCAATGGGTATGTTATTGTGTGGGACTTTGCATGATACTCATATGATGTGGTAGCAGGAAGCCTGGCTATGTTGGTCTGGTGTGACATTTTACATGTAAATCAGAATATCACTGCTTCATGATTTGCATTATGATGATGTGGGATGGCAGCAAGAGTCATTGTTGTGCTGGTTACTCTTGGGAGAATATGGATTTACATTCTCCCATACCTTTCATAATGATGATGTGGGATGGCAAAAGGAAGCCTTGTTGCGTTGCATTATGTTAGGAGAGTATGGCCACCATACGTGGTATGATGATGAGGTGGTATGGAAACGAGAGGCATTGCTACGGTGGCTACTATTGGGAGAGTATGGTTTGACATTTCACATGTCAATCCATATGTCTATATTTCCTACTTTGCACAGTGTTGAGATGATGCTTAGAGAAAGCAAGGCCACCATGGCCAAGGATTGGAGCATGGAGAGACATAACCTACTCCATGTAGCATGGGTTGGAGAGATAGTTTATGAGTTGGGACTTTCTACTTCAGGAAGGAACCACTACACTTCACATATCTCATGCAGAGAAGAGGCTCTTGGAAAGTAGATGGTTGCCACTTGGGGACTCATTCATGAGGAGAGGCATCTAGCAACACAGTTGGAGGCCATTCTAGACATTCTAGAGAGGCAACTACGAAGTTGGGAATTCATAACACATTGGAGCAGATGATGAAACCTTCCGTATGAGGATGCCACTTGGGAGGGATATGGATTTATGTAGCATCCACTTTTATAGTTTCTTGAGGACAAAAAACATTTTGGCAGGGAGGACTATAACATTCCAAATTTTCCATCAGCTAATTGGAATATTAGATTTCTTACTTTTCTTATTTATTTAAGTAAATAAAAGGGTGGAGGGACCCATAAACCCAATAGATGAATAAAATCCACTTCTATAGTGTGAATGCGGGTTAATTGAGTAATGGAGTAGCATTATGGAGTAGTGGAGCAGCATAAAAATGAAGAAAGAGTGGAGATCATAGAGCATTAATGAGGAATATAATGGAGATAGTGGAGGAATAAATGCAAGATGATGGAGATAGTAGAGAATCAATTGCAGAGATGATGGAGGAAGTGGTGCATTAAATGCACACATGATGGAGGAAGTGGAGAGTAATCGCAGCAGTGATGGAGATCATGGAGGACAACGTAGTCTTTATGGAGGCTAGTGGACACATGTTCAGTGTATTTATGAGGTGGACCGAGGCTGGGGAAGGCTCACAACCATAAAAGGAAGATGAGGGCAGCAAAGGAGAGTCTATATTTTTATTGTTGAGTTTCGTAAGACATTTATTTGCATGCTTCAGATATTTAGCTAAGTCTGGTGTGTTGTTTAGAACCAGGTGTTCCCGAGCAGGAATACCACCCTTAACTACAGGGTACTTCAAGTGCCTACTCTAGGAACATTTTCTTAGGTAGAATTCATCATTCGGCAATCAGTGCCACTTTTATCCACTCTCATTTTCACTTTCAGCCACAGGAATTACGCATTCCTAAACTTGGGTTTGAGAGTTGGAAGGTTGTTCTCACTACTTCAGCTGAGAAACCTGTGGAGGGATCATCCCTTCACATTGTGGATCCATTGCATTCTTCCAGGAGTTTCATTGAAATATCTGGAATCAGGCCATCCATCTATTCTCTTATGCAGCAAAATTTCCTGCGGTAATTTCATAATTCTACAATGAGGGTTTGAGGAGACGAGGAAGTTACAATAAACTCGGCTTGGAATCCTATGAGGGATTATTCCTTCACTCTAGGGGTCACTTTAGTAGCTTGGGATCAGCATTGTATTATCTATCGGTAGGCTACATCATCAGCCTTCCTATACAATGTAGCATTTCCTAGCAGTTGTGCATGCAGCAGCTGCACATTCAATGGAGGAGTTAGAACTCAAGTTTTGAGCTTGGGAATCAGGAGAAGGGACTAGCCCTTTCGTTAGTGAGATGATTGGGTTCTATTGCAATATATAGATCATTATTTCAGCCCCAGATTAGTATTTTTCTCTAGAGAGTGCGTAACTCAGCCAGGAGGGGTTCATTGTGCAACCTAAAAAGGGTCGAAATTCAAAACTCAAGATCTAGCCAAACCATTTCTAGGTTTTTCTGGATTGTTCGACTAGAATCCATGGTTAAATTCCTATATCTTTTGAAGCTCTCCAAAAACCTCTCGCACATCGATATTCTTCCCATCAATAGAAGTTTCTAGCAGCAGTAATTTATACTTTCCAGTGCTAAGTTTCATTAGTGTATTTCAACCATCTTGTGGCTTGAGTGCATTCCTTTTGGAGCATTGTGTACTTAAATTTATGTTGATACATAATGATATGTCTTAGTTTTTTCTACTCATATGTATGATGTTTTGATGTATTTTTACATTTTTCCATTTTTGTATGTTTTATTCTTATTTGGAATTATGCATATGTTCTATATTTCCGTCTTTCCTATTTTGGGATATTTAGTGACATTCCACTGATTCATCATCCATATTACCTTTCATTTCATCCTTCAAATCATCCACCTTAGCCTACATGTCTGATTTTAAACCATCAATGTCATATTTGGTTGTGCTTTGTTAGATCGAAATTTGTTGCACTTCGTACCGTAATATTGATATATCATACTACAATTCTTCCTCTTCATGCATCATAGTAGAATTTTCTGAGGGCTTAATGGGTGTAGAAATATTTTTAGGGGGAGTTTTAGAACCCAATACTAATATCTATGCTTCAATATTCCCTTGGAATCCCTTCAAACTAATTTTTAAAACAAGATTTATGAAATTAAAAAAAAAACATTCACACCTTTTTCTTGCTTTTGAGGAGCTCGATATTGAAATTGTTGTATCTTTGTAATTTATAATCCCTAAGATTTTATACTTGTTTGAAGCACCAAAACCCTAGAATCCAAAGCTCTGATACCAAATGTTATGAAGCCAGCTCACAAAATAGAAGAAAGGAGAGATCAACAACTTAGAAATTAGCCTCTTCGAGGGGGAAACCTCCTTTACATTACATAAATGAACAATTATTGGATGATACAAATGAAAAAACCTCATTTCTATATATACGAGTTGAATGGGTCAGAATATAATCCTAGCTGACATAACAATAAAAATGTAAGGGCACAATAATAAAAATAATGGGCTTCTATGGGGCACAATAATAACAATATGGGAACTACATGGGCACAACAATAACAATAAGGGGATACACTAGTATTATAGGGACCTAACGCATATGGTGTATGTCATTAGAAATATACAAGAATGAGTTGATATGCCTTGTCAATGATGGCTCCAATTTTGTATGGTCAATTGAAGAAATATATAATTTCCAATTTGGTCAGTTGTGCATTTACCAAAGAATTGACTACTTTGAGGATGACTGGGGCTTTAGATGGAAGTTGTTGGAAGAAATTTCTATAGATATAAATAGCAAATATCCTTGTTATCTTCCATTTCAAACAGTCCATGGTGTAGTTCTTATGTTAAACTAAAGTGAATTTCCTTTCCTATTATATGACATGATGATTGGCCTATGTTTTCCAATAGATATTGATAATTCAATTAATCAACAAATGTCTTGGTTTTGGTGTCCAACGTTGCAGGGCTACAATGATTAATTGAGTCTGGAAATGTTTTTTCAATTGCTCCCCTTATGGATTCTATTGATGAGATTCAACCATTACATATGGATATGGAGTCTTAGGCTATTAGTCCTCTTACGAGTTATTATAAATATTTTCATTTCATATACTCTTTGCAGTTGTGGAAAATATTTACATTTTTTTTACTTTATATACTTTTGGGTCTATATGCTAATACTTTAAAATTACGATTATATGGATATTTATATGGCTCCCGCTGAAATTTCAAGAATATGTGTATGTATCAGATGTTGGATATTTAATCCCATTGCAATTTGCTACAAAATATTTCATATTGTATCACCTTAAAATTTTCTCTTAATTGCATGTGAATGTGTTTGGATGCTATGCTTTTTTCTTTGTTTTTATAATTATAATTACCATGAGTTATTTTATACATGTTATTTTTATTAGTTTTTTCTCATTGATTCTTAAACAATGTTATACCTTTATCTACATTTTAATATTTACATTTATATTTTGATAGTATATAGTTCCAAATATTTAAATATACTTCCAAGTTATATAATTCGTATAGTATTGTGTTCCAATTATATGAGTTTCCCATTATGGTTCTAATATAAAACAAGAAAATTTAGCTTTTTATGGTTTAGCCATTTGGAAAAAGTGATTTTTGTTTTTAGCTATTTGGAAAAAGCCTTATACATTTTTATAAGTTTATATGGTTGGAAAAAGACCATATATGCTTTTCATCTTTTTATATGGTTGCCAAAAAAGAAAAAAATCCTTTTTCATTCATCTATGTTTGTTTATATTAGAAATACTCTATGTTCCATTTTTATGGTCCCATAATAAATATGTTATTATTCATTGTACACATGTCATCTAAAGGCACAAGCAAGCATACAAAAAAATAGAAACTGTTACCAGCATCACGTGACAGGTCAAATGAAAGTCACCATTTACGGTATAAGAAAAATAAGGATGCAATAAATGATCATAGGAGACTTACATATCATAGAAGAATGAGTGAAACCACTCTTCAAAATTATTTCATGATTCCTCATAAGTATCGTACTATGGATGATATCATGGAAAGAACAATTCCCTTTGATAGTTCATTGTCAAAATATGCTCCTCATTGGCATAATTTTGTTGTTAGATGCTCTCCTAAAAATGTTCATAATATTGGGGAAACATCTTGTAATCGGTAAGAACATCATATCGATAACGTGGATGTAAATGTACACCCTAAGCCTTCTTTGTCTGCAATTTCATGTTTCAAGTAAGGCCAAAGGTTTCAAAACATCCATGGTGGAGGCAATGATGAAATTGTATATGATGTTTTGGATGATAGTTTGATTGGCCATTTGTTTGATAATTTAGAGCTAGTTGCTCGAAACATCGGATCTTGAAATCCCCCTTCTCGAAGTAATGTTGTCCCACCAAGAGAATCAAACATTCTTGATAGCATTTCACGTGGAACAATGGAGGTAACAAAATGATATTTTATTTTTTTTTGCAATAGTGGTTTTTTTATTACATTCCTCTATTTACAATTGCTTTTTCTTTTACTAAACTTATAAGGTATTTTCTTCTCTTGGAATGGGATACAACTTATTTTAATAGAGGCCTAGAAATTAACTCCGCAAGAATTCCATCTACTAATATGAGAAGTGAGGATGAATAATGTCATAACCTTCCTATGGATTCTCCTCGACAATAAAATTTCAAAACTAATGTAAATGTTCATTGTATTTGATTTTTTTTTTTCATTTTTTGATTTTTTAGTTGGTTGGACATTGAATTTTATTGTATATTTTAATTTCTTCGAACAAGACACAACTCATTTCAATAGAGGCATACAAATTAACTTCGTATGTGTTCCATCTACTGATGTTAGAAGTGAATATGAACCATATCATAGAATTCATCCACATCGGCAAACAAATGTAAATGTTGAATTAATTTGATATTTTTATCATTTTTCATTTATAGTTAGTTTTACATTGTATTTTATAACCTTCTATGGCAAAAACATGATTTCATCTGATCAAGTTGGAGAAATGGAATCCAAAACATCAAATAGTTAAACTAATGTAAATGTTCAATGTATTTGTTTTTTCTCCATGTTTGAATCTTTATTGGTTGGACATTTAGTTTTATAATATATTTTATTTTATTGAAACAAGAAACAACTCATTTGAATATAGGCATAGAAACTAACTCCCTAAATGTTCCATCCACTAATGTTATAAGAAAAGAGAAACCATCTCATAGCCTTCATCCACACCACCAAACAAATGTAAATATTGAATGCATTTGATTTTTTTTTCATTTTTTCATTTATAATTATTTGGACATTAAATTTTAAAATATTTTATGACAAAAACACCTTCTCATCCTCTCAAGTTCAAGAAATGCAGACCATAAATTTGGAAAGGCCCTATCATAGATCATTTCCACATGTTTCAAATTTGGGAATGGAATCTCATAGTGTTGAAGATGAAGTACATTTTAGAAGAAAATTTACTCTTCCAAATGGTTATCCACATGTTATGGACGATAGAGATCATATTCATTTTGATGAAAACATGATTGTAGTGCATAAAATATTTTGAGCAAAGATAGTTACCTTTTTAGTTGTCAAAATATGCCACATTTTCCAATAATCATATCCCAGAATCCAAGTTTTGAGAGATTCTAAAGGACCTATTCGCAGACGATGTAATAATGAAATAGGTTCCCATCATTTTTGTCGATATATGTAATATCCCTTCCTAAATTTTCCTACAGTTTGAAATATACATTTTGTCCATTTTGAATTAAATAAAATAAAGTACCTTTTTGTGGTTAATATAGGAAATAAAGGATGAAACGAATAAAGGAAGTTGCTAGTGGAAGTTGGGGCCCACAAGGATAGTGTATTGGGGAAGAAAAGTAAATCGATTTCCCTTAGGTAAATCGAAATTCATCATTAGAGAACTTTTGAGGTCTAAAATGGGCCTCCTAAGAAAAATGTACAACCAAAATGAAATGTATAAGAACTAATAGGATTCAAGATGATGATGTCAACCATGGGGGATGATTCACCATTTTTTACATTAAAAAGTAGAATGATTAAAAAAATAATAATAATAAAACTACTTTTTCAACTTGTATTTTAAACTTATCTCCCTAGAGTTTTACTCGAATTTTGAGAGGGAGTATTCATTGGATGCAAAATTTAATTCCTAACCCAAGGATTACCCATGTTTCATACATTCGATGTACCATGCTATACGAAAAATGAGAAATACATGAAAAACATTATTGCAATGATGTTTTTCATGTATTTATCATTTTTCGTGTAGTATGGTATATCGAAAGTATACAACATCGGTACTCCTTGGATTAGGAATCAAATTTTGCATCCAATGAGTGTTCCCGCTTGAAATTTGAGTAAACCCATTGGGAGATAACTTGAAAATACGAGTTGAAAAAGTAGTTTTTTCTTTTTTCCCTCTAAAATTTGATAATTTAATCTAATCTTGTTTTACTATTTCCACTGTTATTTTATAATTTCCTTAGGAGGCCCATTTTAGACCTCAAAATTCCCATAATGGGAGGTATCCACGATTTCTCATGGCAAGCAATTATAAAAGGAAGGTTTGACGAAGGATTAGGCACCATTTTCATATTCTGATTTTTGAATTACCTTAGTTGTTTAGTTGAGCCAGCGTTGTGTTATTTAGCACAGAAGCTTGCCAAGGAGATAAGCTCACCCCTTCTCCAGTGGACTTCAAGTGCCACTCTAGAATGGTTTTTCTTTAGTCTTTGCGATTCAGTGGGACAACCATAGTTCCCACACATTTCTGGAGCAACCAGGACGCAGAAGGAGTTGTGACTACGCAATAGTGGGAGGTAGTTGTTTTGTCTAAGTTGTGTGGTGAAGGAAATATTCCGGAGCAACTACAGGAGGACTTATTGGTAGATTTTATGAGTGCTAGTGGAACTTCAGTCCATGTGAGATAAATGATATGTTGTTCCCATCATTATCACTTCAGGAAACACGTCACTCACCTAGTGACTGCACAGTCATTTGGAGGGAAGCATTTGGTGAGAGAATTTTTTGGAGTATATTTCGTTGAGGAGATGGAAGATATTAATAAAATTTGGTAGTTCTGACATATTTCTTGTATTTGTGTTGTTGAAATAAAAAATTATATGTTTATTTTATTGCATGCTTTCTATATCACTGTAACTTTTCCATTTGGAATATTGCAGTGGTATCAGAGCATGTTTTTTTCCAGTGTGGGTAATAGAAGCAAGTAATTCCAAGAAGATACCAAGGAGTTTCCTTTCATTGAGGTCGTGGTAGAGGTAGAGGAATAATTTTTGGAAGAGAAGGTAACACAAAACCATTTCAGACACAAAAGTAGAAGCTAGGAGGGAAGGAATGGATCAACACAATGAGGAGGAGAAACCCAGGGAGAGGGATCCATATCATATTTTGGAGAGGTTTCTTAAATATAATGAGTAGATGGTGAGACAAGGGTAGGTTATGATTGACATGATGGAGCAGGTAATGGTATTTCATGTGGGTGCTAGACCTAATGGAGGAACAGAACCTCAAGGTGATGGGAGTTCCAAAGCAGGAGGTAGTTGTGTGTATCATCTCCCACACACTCCATAGCGTGGGCAGGCTGGCAGGCCCTTGATGCCAAATTTGGTAGAAGAGCTAGAGCCTGGGGGGGAGACGAATCTAGTCAATGATATAGTACACTCAGTTTCTTTAGGCATCGATGAGTATGAGGGATTAGATGCTCGGATAATATGGGTAATGTCCTTTGGTGAATTTATTCACCTAAAGGAAAGACGTACCACAAGATATGGTAATATTACAGAGAAAGATCATCCATCCATGAGGTGAAAAGGTTGGCAGGGAAGGTCACACTTCCAAATTTTATGGGGGTTCAAATAGTTTAGCATGAACCTGGATACAAAAGCTAAACAACTATTTTCATATGAACCCTGTTGGTGTCCCATGTTTTGATAGTTTTGCAAATCAAAAGACAAAGCAACATCAGAACCAATCTTTAGAGTTACAGGATCTAGTCCTCTTGCTCTAATAGAGGGATCTCTCAAATTGTTTGTTTATTGCAAAGGTTTATCTTGTGTTCTTTGAATACTGGTTTTAGACTAGTTATTAAGTGCAGGTGTTTGTTTGTTTGTTTGGTTGAATTGATACAGCAGAATATGAAAGGTCTAGGAAAGATAGATAGAAAGTGGAAATATCGGATTCATTGGGTAATGGAGTCTAGAAGAAGTAGTGACAAACTTATCAACGGATATGGGACATCAGAGGGCAAATCTAACTTGGCCGCAAGATCCTTTGGTTTTGGAATGATATGGACATCAATGATTTGGAAAGAGAAGTTTAATTCTCAACAAAGGGAAATTGAAAACACTATTTGAACAATAAAGAGCTATTTGATAGACAGGGCTAACTATGAATTATACAAATCACACTTCAAGAAAATAATTACTTCAAAACAACTTTTAAAATGAAATCTAAGATTCGGGGAACACCCTATTTCCTCAAAGATTTTATTTCAAATGACTTAGAAAACATAAAATATTCACTCATAATTACGATCATAGAAGAGGGAACACCTAAATACATCTATGATCACAACTATAAAGACCTTTAAGCCAATTTTTCAAGCAAAGGAAAAGGGCAAGATCAGAATAGACCTCCTTGACTTACTATAAACAAAGAAACTTCAAAGGGAGACTTCAATAATAGTCTTTAAGTGGTAGCAGACAAGCAGGGAGAACCATAAATCATGATGAAACCAACTGTTTGAACTATTAAGGAAATAAAAAAGCATGAGGACTAAAGAGAGAGATTAAAGACTCTAAAATACCTCAGCAGAAGAAAACATAAAACAGTGAAGGATAAACAGGTCTAAGGTGCTTCCAAGAGTCATTTCTTAGCCTAAAAATTTCATCCTACTATAGTAAGAATTTATGGAACAAAATGAAAACAGGGGAAAACATTAAACAATTCAGAATACTTCACCAACAACCAAGCTCATGGATCCAATGATAGAGCCTTCTCAAGAACAAGCATGCAACAACATCATCAGGGCCTCCAAGACTTCAATTCCTTCTTCAACTTCAACAAAATATGTATTATTTCATAGAGTTTCAGAATTAAAACTAGTAATCAAACAACCAACCAAAAATTTCTCATCTTCTACCTAAGTATTTATAGAAGAATGAAGAGGTGAGATCTGATAAAATATCTCCCAAGATAATTAATATAGTCTTAATGGCTTCTCGGCCTTTGAGGGGCTTAATGGAGAAGTATACAGATGTTTTGTTTGTATTAATTGTTCTACATTTAAGATTAAGCTCCGTGGGAGCTTTTGTTGACTTTTGAGGCTCTGTGTTATGTTATAGTAACTCAGCAGATATTTTTGCAATAAGTTCTCCAGTTGAATTAACTGTTCGGCTGTCATGGGAAAATATCCTCTATTCTGGTCATTACTCGACCTTTGTTCGAATGCTGTGAAGGCACAAGTGGCAATCTAGTAGCTAAGAGGAATCAATGTGCCTCAAATGTGGCGATGGAGGCCTTTTTGTTTGATAAACACTTATGATTTTCTTTAACTGTGTTTTAATTTGGAAGATTAGGCTTTTGATAATCAATCTTAGCCGTAATCCCCCAAATTGTCTTCAATCTTCTGTTCTGTTGTGTTCCGTCTTCGACATTGATACTCTTTTTAATTATTTTATTGTCTGTGTCTTGTTGATGTGAAGTGCTGCGCAGGGCTCACAAGGCATCAATGCCCATGAATCATTGACGAGACGTAGATTTTAAACCCTGCGAATGGCTTCCTTTGATGAATCAAAGGCACGGGAATCGTCATTCCCGGCCTTCAGCCTTTCTTTAACATAATGAATAAACCATTAAACACCTGCAAAACTAATTAAGAAATCCTGCGTTATTTGGTTTCAACTGCTTCAGAGGGTGTGAGGAGGAGCATGGTCGTTGGATTGGAAAGATAAATGGACAGGATTGAATCTGGGGGTTCAATGGAAATGATACAACGGAAGAATATGGTTCAATGAGGGTCGTTGATCTACAGAGATCAATGGTCGGGATTGGTTGAAAAAACATTAGGAGAGGAATACATAAAATATAACCAAATTCGTGAGGCACGATCTGGACCATACGATCTAGACACGTGGACAGTCTAGATGCAATCGAAGGCGAATTCATCAGCGGGGCAAAGGACCTGGAGTGAGACGGAGCGATTAGTTATGGGTCGTCGATCTGTAGATCAGATCGACGATAGGGAAAGAATCAGGGGATGTCAATCAAAGGTGGAGGACAGGTTAATGATCAGAGTGAATGTAGACCGTTAGATCTGGGAAGGCGGGGAGGTAGATCGATAGCTCTCGATTGATCGGGGGATGACTAATCGAGGAGAGGAATAAAGTGCGCCCGATGAAAACTTGCGACACGATGTAGCACGGGCCGTTGGTTGGCTGTAGATCAACGGTTGATATCATTCTAAAACTTGTATTGGCGGAAACCCTTTGAAACATATAAAAACCAAAAAAGTTCGATATAATACAAAGTTTTGGCCATCAGGCAGGTTCATATATATACGAAATGGTTGGCGCCCGACTGCGGGGCCTTTGATTATATGTAATGCGAAGCGCCCGGGGCTTTATATGAAAAGGTTCTATCACAATCAAAATGTCGGGCCTTCGTCTTTTTTATCTAACCATTTTTTAAAGTTTGCGATGTGATTCAGTGCTTGGGACTTTTAACCTTAGTCCCAGGCATAAATCATATGAGTAAATCAGGGGAGGGAAGAGTTTATGTAAAAGGGTTTCAATCGCATCGAAGAAAATGATGCAGGTGCTTTTCAATCTACCCATTACATTAGAAAACATAACCCTGGTGCGATTAGACCAAAACTTTGGAAAAAGGGTTTTTTGACCTAACAAAGGAAAATATCAATCAGACAGGGTTTATTCATTAGTTTGAGCACCCGATTTCGGGCCTTTGGTTTTTTGAAGTGGCAAAAGGACCGGGGCTCATATATAATAGAGCTAATCGCATCGGAGGTTTTTATGAAAGCCAAATACTTGTGCTCACTGATTACTTCCGATACGATAAGCGTCCGATGGGTATAGCGTCTAGTTCTAGGGTGTGGGCATATGGAGGGGAATTGGTTCAGGTTTAGCCCAAGGGGGCTTAAATTTGTAATAAAGATAAATGTCTTTTATGAAAATTTTCAAGTTTTTCAATGGATTTGAGGGTTTCGGCAGAGTCAAAAAAGGAGTTTTAAACTCTGTAAAGGGGTTTTTATGAAGGGTAAATGGGAATAATGAAAAATAGAGGAAAATTATGGGAGTGAAAGAGGTAACAAATGAAGTTTAGTTTTGTGGTGGAAGGAGGGAAAAATGGCCCTTACAGCAGTATTTTCACTTATGGAAACAGCAGAATTTCAGAGTATGAAATGGAAACATCAGTGAAGATTAAGACTAATGAGTAGATGCCTTCATGAGTCTTCAAGAGATAACACTTTCTGTAATAAAATATGTTCCTTGAAGGCTCCAAAATCACTTATCCACCATTTGGTATGACAAATTTTATTGGTGGCTAACAAACCCCATGAAGGAAGCAAATTCCATACGATTTTCCACTCTTCACCTAGAAGGAGATGCTCAAGAATGGTAGTATCATGGACTCATCATACTAGGGAATATTCATATACTTCCATACCAGGATTTCACCTAGAGTTTGTTGGAGAGATTTTATAGGAAGGGTCTAGAGATGCACTTCAGGGAGTTGGCTCACTTGGGACAAATAGGTAGCTGAAAGGCCTAAATTATTGAGTTCCATAGGCTAGCAGTGATGGTGATAGATATTTCAGATATCCAATTGATCATGTTACTCGTAGAGGGGATTTTTGAGCCACTGCATGGATGGGTGAGGGGCTACAAGCCCATGTCATTATAGGATATTTTCTCTTAAGCTAGAGATATGATTGACGTAGTACCCAAGAACAGGGCCTTCGTTCCATGAAGACCCATAGTCCCATAGGGAAACAGAGATATGAGACAACCATAGAGAGATGAAGGATGTGGTCAATTGGATGACAAGACACAAAGGTATCTCAGGAGGAGGATATTGTGCTTCATGTGCCAGGAGCCCTAGGCACTGGGGCACAAGTGCACAAAGGGAAAGGCCCATTTTATTAAGGTGTTCTTGGATAGTAAGCCAGAGGAGGAGGATATTGAGATAGTAGAGGAGCAGATGGATGATGGAGTTCCATCAAGTGCAGGAGGACCACCACCACCCCCACAAGGAGGAGGAATTTTTGATCCAGTAGGAGGAGTTCTTGCTTCTCTTTGGGGTGTGCCAAAGTACCTGAAACTCAGAGTCAAGGGGACTATTCAGGGGCAATGTGTGTCAGTATTGGTTGATAGTGGGGCCACCCAAAATTTTCTTGATTCCCATATGGTGGAGCCTAGAGGCATACAGATAACCACATTTGAGGGATTCTCAATCCTGATACCTAGAGCTCAGACCATGCAGTGTACCTGATATGTCCCAAGATTTACTCTGCAGATGGGGAACTACTCTCTCATTGATCATTTATTTGTTGTTGATATTATGGATACTAACATGGTATTGGGAGTTCAGTAGTTGTATACGCTCGAGAAGGTCGCCACTGATTAATAACAACTGGAGATGGAGTTCAAAGGGCCTGATGGGAGACCAATATTATTGAGGGGGATACACTCTTATCCACCTCAAATAGTTTCAGCTCACAAGATGGAGGCCAACCTATGACATGGATATATAGAGTGGATAGTAGAGCTATGCATTTTTGAGACTGCGTCATGAGCCAAGGCTATGCACTTGAAAATATTAGTTTTGGTGGAGTGGAATCAAGAGGTTGTTGGAGATGTCTCACTAGGCAAACCATTGGATAAGGAATTTGAGCACACCATTGAGTTGGAGGAGGGTTTGAATGCAGTAATCACCACTACTTATAAGGATTCCAATGCCTATAAGGATGATATAGAGAATTCCATATAGGATTTACTAAGATTGGGACATATACGACCTAGCTCTAGTCCCTTTGCTTCTTCGGAAGTGTTTTTGAAGAAGAAAGATGGGATGTTGAGAATGTGCATAGACTATCAGGTGTTGAATAAGAAGAATCTGAATAACATGTATCCCATTTCCTACATAGGTGAGTTGATGGATGTTACACAGGAATAGAATTCTCAGTTGTCGGTTGATTTTTCCAAAGACAGACATGCATGTGAGATTTTGGATGGTGCATGCAGTGATGAGTGATTCTAAGTCATGGATGATGTGATATATTACAAGGATCAGATCAATTTGGTTTCAAAATCTCAGTTGAAGGACAGGATCATGCAGGAAGCACATGCTTATCCACTAGTAGGGCACCTGGGTTTCCTCGAGACCTACCGCACAGTCAGGGAGAGATTCTCTTGGAGGGGTCTTAAGGGAGACATTTTGAGGCATGTGAGAGAGTCTGTAGAGTGTCAGAGAAACAAGGTGGAGCTCTCACATCCAGCCAGGTTGTTGCAGCCACTTCCCATTCTAGAGAAGAAGTGGGATATTGTCTCTATGGATTTCATTATAGTCCTACCAACACCATAGGGGAGATACTATATTTATGTGGTAGTGGAAAAATTGACCAAGTTTTCCCATTTCTTCTCTATCTCACTAGCACATTTGGCCCAATTTCTGACGGCCAAAATTTCACTCTTGCAAGACATAGGCATCCCAAGAATGACACTTTGAGGTGGGGAAAAACACCGTTAATGGTCTCGTCACAATTCTGACACTTTATTTAACTGTTGGTAGAGAGACACTAA
The DNA here is from genome assembly GCA_034641835.2 of Pinus albicaulis. Lineage (NCBI taxonomy): Eukaryota > Viridiplantae > Streptophyta > Pinopsida > Pinales > Pinaceae > Pinus > Pinus albicaulis. Next base: position 269,520,462 of record CM076584.1, on the reverse strand, counting down.
TTCTGGCGTTTTTTTGGTAGTGTCACAATTCCGACGTTTCAAAGTGGTCATCTCCTCCCAAATTTTCACACTTCGTCACTCTTCTACCGTTGCAGACCATAGCTATTCCTACTTTTCAACTTTTGTCTCTCTACCAATGGTTTAAAATTCATCATTATACCAACATTGCAAACATGTTGCAAGTCTGACGATTAACATCACCACAACCGACGTTTATAAGCATCACAATTTTGACGATAACTAACACCCCAACCGACGCTTCTAAGTGTCGCACTTTCGACGAGGCAAAGCGTCACTAGTCCAACAATAAACAAGACCCCAACTGACGCTTCTAAGCGTTGCATTTCCAATGCTAACGGAAGGTTCACCTGACCCGGCATTTGCAAATTGTTGTCTCTCTTCCGATGTTCCCAACTGGTCGTCATGCTTCCGACGTTTCCCTGTCAGTGGATAGTAGCATCAGAATACTAACGACAACAAAAGAATATTGAAAAAAGAACGTTGGAGGATTAAGTGAAAGAACTTCATACGATTTCAGTGCCTCTAATTTTCCTTTTGCAAAGGATCTCCAAACCACTGCGGGGATGCAAGTAATGCCCCTAAATCTAATGTTGCGGGTAATGTGGCTATTTTCTGAATCAACATTTTATCATTTACACACTAAGAAGAATTCAAAATAAAGTCTTTTATTGGTAACACCCAGATGGAATCAACCGATAGATACCTGAAAATAAAAACTCAAGTCCAAATCTAGCCCTTACACTAAATTCTACATTAGAATTCTAAATGAACACTTTATTCCTAAAAGTATAATTGGAGAACTAGTCTGTCACATTATATGATAATAAAAAACCTACCTCTAAGAACACACCCACACCAAATTGATGACCCATGACCCACTTTGACATCTCCAACCAAAGCTGCATTAGGAGCAACAAAGAAATCTTTATGGAAATTTGTAGCTTTATCGACAAGGTTCATTAGTGTCTGATGCCTTGATACTGCAAATAAGAAAGATATCAGCAGTGGCCGAGATCAATAATGACATCTAAACCACATAAATTTCTATGTTGCAAGACATATTATTTGGAAAGCTCTGTATTATCATTCATCTCTAAAGGAAGAACAATGTTAACTGAAACAAATATGATTATAATTTCAACAATATTGATCATGATTCACAATTCCTTAAAAACTAAAGAATAATTTACTTCCATGTTTAGTTTATCCAATATTTTATAATTAGACTTTCAATCTTCAGAGACAAGATACAGACTAATTCTAAATCTCATGTTATGGGGATGCAGGTAATTCCGCTAAATCTAATGTTGCAAGGATGTGGTTAATGCCCCTATTCTTAGCATTGGATCATAAATTGGTGGTTCTGCAGAATTTGTATGAGAGCCCCTTTTTATTTAGATTGGGGATGGTTTCCTTTTTCTTGCTAACTGGACCAGAATGCCTGAAATAAATAAGTATTTAGGGGTTGTATTGATTTGAAATCATATTTATCTTGTGAATAAGATATTCCAAGGAATAACTTCCATGTGTTTTAGCACCCTTCCCTATTGAGGAATGCTACAAATTTCACATTTCTTTCATATTAAGGCATGCAAAAATAAATACAGCTTGATCCTTGTGGTTTGTTAAGAAATCCTAGAGTTTTCTAAGCTTATGTAAGACATGAAACAAGAAATGTATTGAATAGGCCTGATATGGTGGTAATGGCATTCTATCTGTTGTAGTATCCTTAGGGCAGTTGCAAAGTGTGATAGTTGATATTGTCACAAGTTTTGGATTAAGGTTGCCTCAAACCTCTAGCCCTTGAAACTTGTTTTCTTGCCTTTAATTACCATCAAAGCCAAGAATTACAAAGACGTGTTCAAAATTAATGGCATGTCAATTATTTATATTGTGGTTACCCAGGATAGCACCCTGGTCCTAAGGATTTCCTTTAATGAGGTCTAAATCAAATATCCAGTTTTTCCAAAAAAGAGAATTGGTGTTCAGATTTGAAGGTTTGTGACCAAAGAACGGTGATCTGGTAGATAAAAATCCAAAAATTGGACAAAGGGATACCATAAAGTTTCTGACTAGAGGTTTCTTCACAGTTTTCTTCATTAAGCTTTTAAAATAGGTAGTGTATTTTAGGAGAAAGAACATGGTTTTTGGAAGAGCCACTCTATTTACGAAGCCATGGTATCCAGAATTAATCTAGTTACAATGAATTTAACATCATCACCTGTGTAGATGAGATTTATGAATCTCCCATTACATCTTTGGGAATAAGTCATTACACAGATTAGTACATGTGATAAATCATCTCTTTCAATTGAAGCAAGGAAAATAATGTAACATATACTTGAAGGATCATATTTGTGAATACAAGGGATGCAGCTGCAAGTGTTGCAGTTGTTTCAACAACAACATCTGAACCAGGATGTTGGTTGTCAATTTTATAAATAGTCTAAGCAATTTCCATATCCTCTGACATTTACCAGCATTTTTTATAAGTGTTTGAATCCCCTACCTGGACATATATGGTGCTTGGATGTGTAGTTGCTTTCAACAGGTCATATGTGGCCTAGTGAATGGCATCCTTTGAGTTCGCTAGCTCATCACCCATAAACCCACTGAATTCAAAAACACTCCATGACAGCATTGTTGTTGTGAATGCCATTGAATGGCATCCTTTGAGTTATAGGAATTGCAACAATAAAAACAATCTAGAATTATTAATCAATTATTGTCTTTCTATAGGATCTGTTGTTTACTTGATTGAAATTAACTACAAACATACCTAATGCATCTCATTATGGAGATTCACATCTTATTATGGAAAGGAGGAAATTAAAAATGAAAAATGTTTCCTCTGGTCAAATGTGATGTTGTGTGAACCCATAAAATTCATGGATATTTGGGTATTTGTGACCCTACTTTAATGAATTTATCCTTGTGAGAAAAAATATTATGGATATTAATCGCTGATAATAATAATTTGAACGAGAGAGAAGAATTTGTTTGGATTTCCTTAATTCTATGAAGGTAGGATCTTAGATTTATCATCTCTTATATTTTTTTGTCTCCTTGGTGAATAAAAGGTATCAAGGGTTCTAGGTGTTAGTTCCAGTCAAGTTTTCCTATCACCAGCGATCAAATAGGTATGGTCTTTCTAAATTTGTCTGATTCTATTTCAAATTTTTAGTATTTCATCGAGTCTCAAAATAAAAATGTGTTCATTAGTTTAGGTTGTTAGGTGTTTTCTTCTTCCACCATGAGTAGGGTTATAAAAAAATTATTTTGTACTGCAATCATGAAAGGTTATAAGTCATGATTAATTGATTTAAATGTCATGACAGTCATATTTATATGGTCAAATTTTCATTTCAAGATGTTATGGTTAAATTCATAGTTTCATAGTCTATAATGTGTCATGATGGAGTCAAATCATCAAAATAGAATTAAGGTCATGTCATGATAGCTCATCATGAGTGGAAGAAGTATTTTCTCAAAATATTTGGTACTAATTCATTTCGAAGCATGTGTAACAAGTTATAAATTTCAAATTTAAGTTTCTCCAAAGGTTCCTAAAGCCACTCAAAGCTCACTACGTTTCCCTAATTTCTCTACTCTTTCACTTCATTTGTAATATTCCAAATTAGGAACAGCTCATGAATCATGCATAAAAAAAGAAATTCCAGCAAAATCTGCAATAAAAGAGTGAAATTGACTCTTGGATTCCATATATCATTCAATATACAACATAAATCCAAGAATAGAGCTGAAAAAAGAAAACTAGGTGGGTTAAACAGATCTCCCACACCTAGGATTGCCAAAAAGTGCTAAAACTCCAAAACTGCATTTTACCGGAGTTGTTGCATAAAGTGACTGCACAGTATTATGAGGGTATTAACTCAGAAAATAATAATACAAATATATCTACTCATATATTAGACAATCATGCTCATAAACTGAGATCTAGTCTCCTTATACAAAACAAAAGATAACCCAACAAGGGTTTCTTGTCAAACACTCTGCATACAAATGTGATATTCAGTAATTTACTGAATCACCACTGAAACACTAAATCACATCAGTGTAAAAGGCTTAAAACATGTCTTATCTGATGTATATCCCTCAAGGGCTTCCTCCCATGAAAGGATGAACCTCTCAATCACAAGGAAACTCAGCAATGGAGCCACCAAACCATGCACTAAGGACTACCTCCAAAATAATGCATTACCTAGCAGAAACAGTGTTGGGAATGCATGGAAAATGTGTGGTCTAATACCACATATCTGAAATAATCTCTGTATCTCTCCAAATATATCTCTCAAGCGAAGTAAATCTTCCTCCAATGAGAAACTAGCTCAGAAACCGTGATTCCAATCCCTTCCACTGCTACACCCAACAACACTGCACAATCTCTGGAAAAGTTGTGCTAATGATGTAGGCTAAATCTTGGTCTAAAAACCTGATGTGGAATGATGAATACAAACTCTCCCAATGAGTCTCCTCAAGGAGAGAGGTGGGATTCCCACTCGGGAACACCCAGTGCTAAACAGCACTGCAACTCTGCTAAGCAGCAAAGCAACAACAAGTCTTGGCAGACAAGAATAATAATCTAAGACATGAATAATAATGCTTCCATCCTCTTTCTTATATAATACATGAGTTTTCTTGCCCTTGGCCCCACTCAATTAGGTAATCTCTATCCCAAGATACATCTCCCTCCAAAATTGCGTTATTCCTCCTTGTATTCCTCCTCCACTAGAACTGCGTTGTTGACTTAGTCAAAGCAGCTTGATTTTAACCATGTTCACACATGGAGGTGTTTTATTGAGCTAGAAATAATTTCCCCTTTCACACTAGAGTTTTTTTATCCTCCTTAGGAGACTTATGGGCTTTTCTACCCATTTATCCAGTGGCTAAAGCTGATGCTAACTCTAATGTTCCATTTAGCTTTGAGGCTAAAATTTTGGAACATTACAGTCCTCCCCTCAAAAACCTTTGCTTTTCCTCAATAAAATGTATAAGGAGAAAAAAATTTCTCCTCTCCTCCTCATGTGGCCTTCAATCAATAGCCTCCATCGCTGCATCAAGAGAATCTGCAAATAAACAGTCATCCAATGCTTCCTCCCAAGTGTGTAAAACCAAAGTGTCTGCATCAATCAAAGGTGGAAAGTGTGAATGGAAACCTGCTTGCTATCTCATGGCCTCCACAAAGTAGGAGTTATGATCAACATGGTGAATGAGTGCCTCCCTCACCCATGCTATCATCCAAATGAAGTGATTCACCCTCCAACATGGTAACTCATGGAACGTCCCCTCCACCTTGTGCTACTGAAATTTAGGTGGGATAAATAAATGAACATGATAGGCAAGTGGGCCTATCCCACATTGTCCTCCTCTCCACTTATGATAAGTGAAAAGGGCATGTTGATCTTGGGCTGCAACATGATTGCCCTCTAATGGCAAGAAGAAGATTGAGCCTCCAAGGACTCTCCCTCCAAAGTCATGAGACATGTCAACCCAAACCATTCCATCCAATATGAATGGCACATCATCACCATTTGGCCTCCAAATCAGAAAATAGCTAAAATTTAGGTGAAATTTTGGATGATACGTATGGTCTCTCTGGTAGATGGAGCGTAGTTCTCCCAACTGCTGATTCAGAGTATCAAGTGGCAAGTTGTCCTCTATGAAATTTCCAACTATGTATGTTAGCTTATCTACTATAAAGTAGTAAGCAACAATATAGATCATCTGTATACAATCAAAACAATACAATACTTGCCCCAAGTCATGTAGAGATGGGTTATCAATAATAGAATATTTGGCCCTAAAGTGACCATGAAACCCATAAATAATCTTGCTCTCATGTGGAGCAATGCACTGTTTACATATGGTGAGAAAGTACAAATACTCAATAGAGTAATAAACAAGCACATAAATGTCTTTCTTACCATGCATCATGTGTGAGCTGAAAGTGAGGTCCATGTATGAGTTCCCCCATGAGGATTCCCTCATAAAAATCTGCAATAAGAAGGGATACATATACTCCTTGGAACACTCCATCAATAAGAATACACTCCCCTGTGACAGCGTTGTAGGTCTTAAGAATAAGGCTCCATGACTCCTCTCTTTGACATTCCACATGCCAAAGCCATCCACCATCATGCTGCTATGTGAGAAGATCTTCTTCCGACATTAAAGTCTCTCATGATCCTCCAATGCTGAAGGGTAGCCTCCTTGCACCATGAATGTGCCTTTCTTCTCTTCAGAAATATCATGAAAATTATGGCAAGAAATTTTCCCATACTCTCCCAAGTGAAACCATAGCAACAACAACTTTTTCTACTGCCTCATCTCTCCCTCATACAAGCCATAGAGTAAGATCATGATGATCAACTTGAAATGAAATGATCAATAAAAAATTCAGCCATGAAATGCCTCCTCAATTTCTCCAAGTGTTTCCTCCCACAAGAAGAGAAAAAGTGTGATGTGGCATTCATGGTTTGCCCATGGTTCCTCTTGAAATTTATAGAATATAAAGTGGGGAGAATCATGCTCCCAATGGGCATCTTCCATCTCAAGCCCACTCTCCAAACAAATCTCCTCATGATCATAAACATGTCAGCAATATATGGAAGCAAAGTACAATAAGAACAAGTTTCCAAGTGACAACCGGAGAGTGAATCATGGTCCCTCTCATGGAACCAACACAGTGCATCCTTGGCTTGCAACAAAATAAGAAATAACAAGTGTTTTGCGAGCCACTTGTTTGCTGCCATAGTCATCTCATAAGATGAAAACATGAAGTTACAAGATGGTGCCAATGGTGCACACGGAGAAACATGTGGCTTCCCCCACAAACCATCAAAAAGATAGCCAAAGTCAATGCTACGAGTAGTTGCAAGTACATCATCATACAATATGCAAGAATAAGAAACTCCCCTTGATACATCATGCTACTCAAATAAGGAAAAGAAGTACATTAAAAAATGTGAAATGATACCTCCTCCATCATGTACTTGAGGTCTTGAGCTAAAATGGCTCCACTGGAAATTCTCCCTCACTTCCAATGAGTAGGAAGGTGGTTGTGACATCCTCTCTATCACCATCTAGGCTATGCATCTCTCCATATGTTGATATATGTCTTGCTGAATGCCCTCCCAAATGAACTCCTCTACCAAGGCAAGATATGCATCAAAATGCATGGAAAAGAAGTCCTTATGTGCTGCATGCAATAGTTCCTCCTTGAGCTTAGAAGCTCCAGTCAAGAAGACTCTTTCATAAGAATAGATGACCATATCATCCACCCGATATCTGTCATCTCCATCAGGATCATCAAGAATCATGCATGCACCAAGATCCTTGGAGTACTCTACCAAGAGCTGAGATCTCCAATAAGGATCAATCCTTCTAAGAGACAGTGCTGGTGATCTGGCATGTGAAGCTCTCCTCATGTTGATGTCTGCTACTTTGACATCCCCCATGCCAAAGTCTTCCTCAAAACTCTTCACCTCTCCAAAATCATAGAGTAATGAATCCAAAGACAAGATGTCTTCCCTCTGCTCTAGATCAGGTGGCCTCCCAGGTGGAATGCCTCCATGTAGTGAGACATCAATGTCAATAGTAGATTGTACATATGATTGGGCCACTTTTCCCCTACTCTCACTGCGCAAATTATTCTGCCTCTTCCTTGCATTAGCTTTATGAAATAGAGAAGGGTGTGTGCTTCTCATCAACTGATGTTTCTCTTCCTCCCTTCCTCCTCCTTCCAGCTGCAATGCTACACAATAATGCTGCTCATTGATTGTGCTTGGACCTCCATGTATGAGATCCTGGGGAACTTCTTGTAAGGATACAAGAATCCCTCCTGTTGGAGCATGTGCTCCTCCTCCCTCTGCATGAGGTATTTGATGTGCTCTAGATGTGACATTGATGTTTCCCTAATCTTCCTCAATGTGTATGGGCAACATCTCAATAGTTGGATCCTCTTGTGGAAAGGAGATCCCCATGCCCTCTTGTTCAAAAATATGAACTGGAGGTCTTGGTTCCGACAATGCGTAATGCAAGATATCAGCTCCTCCCATGGTTTTCTAAAATGGAGTTCCCTCCATCACATGCAAGGGTTTTTTTTTCTCAAGTTTTCCTTGCTCATGTGCCTTAGGAAGTTTTTCACCAAACCTCCCCATTAATTTTTCTATGAATCTTGCATAAGATGAAGCGTTTTCATTATTTAAGGAAAAAGATTCAAAAATCTACCATGCATGAGCCTTACCTCTAAAATGCAGCACCGCAACTCTGATGGCTTCTCCTTCAGAAATATGGTGCAGCTACAAACTTCACCCAGGCTTTAGCTGAACATGTAGGTGATCTAGAAAAAGTAGATAGAATAAATCTATCTACATCCTGTTTCTTTCTCTTCTCCACCTGGATCTTGCAAAACTCTTGGAAATTAGTATGATCTCTAAACCTCTCAGTTTGATATTCATAATCCTACAAAAAATCACTAAGATTTCTCCTCTTAGGCATTATTCCTCCTCCTATCCATCTGAAGATAGATCTGGGCACTTGACTGCACTATGCATCATGTTATGTAGTTGCATGCTCACACTCACCATGTGCAAATCTAGATTCAGCTCTAGATTCAACCTCCTTTGGAGATCCCATCTCCAATCTCATTTCTTTAGCTCTCCTTGAAAGCTCTGCATAGATTTTGGAAGAAGCTTTGTGAGCTTGTATTCATTTTTCCTTTCAAATACTAAAGATTTCTAGCTTCTATCCATTTCTCCTTCCTTTGATAGCTGGATCTCACAGGCTGAGCCAGAGATCATTCTTTGATACCACTGTAATATTCCAAATTAGTAACAGCTCATGAATCATGCATAAAAAACACAATTCCAACAAAATATGAAATAAATTAGTGAAATGGACTCTTTGATTCCATATATCAGTCAATATAAAACATAAATCCAATATTAGAGCTGAAACAAAGAAAACTAGGTGGGTTAAATAGATCTCCCACACCTAGGATTGCCAAAAAGTGCTAAAACTCCAAAACTGCATTTTACCAGAGTTGTTGCATAAAGTGACTGCACAGTCTTATGAGGGTATTAACTCAGAAAATAATAATACAAATATATATACTCATATATTAGACAATCATGCTCATAAAATGAGATCTAGTCTCCTTATACAAAACACAAGATAACCCGGCAAGGGTTTCTTGTCAAACACTCTGCATACAAATGTGATATTCAGTAATTTACTGAATCACCAATACAACACAAAAGAAAATAAGTGTATAAGGCTGAAAACATGTCTGATTTGATGTAGATCCCTCAAGGTCTTCCTCCCATGAAAGGATGAACCTCTCAATCACAAGGAAACTCAGCAATGGAGCCACCAAACCATGCACTAAGGACTACCTCCAGAATAATGCATTACCTAGCAGAAACAGTGTTGGGAATGTATGGGAAATGTGTGGTCTGATACCATAGATCTGAAATAAGCTTTGGATCTCTCCAAATAGGTCTCTCAAGAGAATGAAATCTTCCTCCAATGAGAAACTAGCTTAGAAACCTGGATTCCAATCCCTTCCACTGCTGCACCCAGCAACACTGCACAATCTCCAGCAAAGTTGTGTTGATGATGTAGGCTGAAGCTTGGCTTGAAAACCTGATGTGGAATGATGAAAAAAAACTCTCCCAATGAGGCTCCTCAAGGAGAGAGGTTGGATTCTCGCTCGAGAACACCCAGTGCTAAACAACACTGCAACTCTGCTAAGGAGAAAGGCAGCAACAAGTCTTGGCGAAGAAGAATAACAATCTAAGACATGAATAATAATGTTGCCATCCTCTTCCTTATATAATACATGAGTTTTATTTCCCTTGGCCCCACTCAATTAGGTCATCTATATCCCAAGATACATCTCCCTCCAAAATTGCGTTATTCCTCCTTGGATTCCTCCTCCACTAAAACTGCATTGTTGACTTAGTCAAAGAAGCTTGATTTTAACCATGTTCACACATGGAGGTGTTTTATTGAGCTAGAAAGAATTTACCCTTTCACACTTGGAGTTTTTTTATCCTCCCTAGGAGACTTATGGGCTTTTCTACCCATTTATTCACCGGCTAAAGCTGTTTCTAACTCTAATGTTCCATTTAGCTTTGAGGCTAAAATTTTGGAACATTACATCATCTACCCTCAAAAAGCTTAGCAAGGATTAAATTCACCTCAATTCTGATCAATCAGACTAATTTTCCATCTTCTAAGCCTTTCTTTCTCCTCAGCAACAAATTTTTGGCCAGAACATCATCTTGTGGGTGAAAAGGTAGCATGTCACTACTCTTTTGTTGAAACCATTATTTAAACCCTCTTTCTTGCTGGTTTTCCAAACATTGAAGTTGCACCTGAATATTTTGAAGTCATCCACATCTTTCAATCTGCCTTAGAACACCTCTAAGGTAAGACACTAAGGCAATTCATCCTCCACACTATTGTTTCAGCCCGGATCACTACGTTTTCAGAAAAACTTAGTTTTTTCTTTCAAGAGAAAGACCAGGATCTCAGCATCTTCAAACCAACAATATTCAAGCTCTTTACAACTTTGTAACAAGTATTTTCATCAACAATTATAAGTGGTGTCCTCCTAAATTCTCAAAAATATCATATTCAACAGTCTTTTAGGGTCTCATGGCACAATTTTTCTTGTTTTGAATATTTTGACTCAAGTTACAGCAAAATTCTTCAAAATTTGATAGAATTACATTAATAAATCATCTCATCACCTTTCCCATTTCTTTCAAAGCGTCTTTTACACATCTCTTCCATTTTCCCCATTTTTCCCAAAACCATCACTATGTGTTAAATACCAAGCCTATGTTTCAGCTTTCCCCACCCCTTCCCATCATCCTTTTTCATCCCTTCCTCTTCCAAACCTTCCTAATATCCCTCCACACTCCCTCAAATTTTATCAAAAAATTAAAACTCATTTTCCCCTTTTCATCCCCGTCCATTCATCAAATGTTGAAACTCCCTTGATTCCCTGCCCTTTTTTGTCAAATACATCAAGAAAGGTGTCATCATGAGCACTGATAAGGAGAAAAATATTTATACTAAATGAGGAAAAGTAAGCCAGATTGAGCCATAGTAAACTGATCAGGAGTTCATAATTTTTTCTCAAAATTGAAAATTACAGAATTGGGTTGAAACTAAGATAGTTTTGTAGATCTTGTCTTCATGATTCCGGCACCATGAACCATTCAAAAAAATGATGTCGTATGAGGGAGATATCGCATTCTGATCGAATTTCCAAATAGGTAATTTTGCGATAGGTCTGACTGGGATGCAGAGTTAGCAAGGTGGAGGTAAATTCAGAAAAAGGATTATTCTAAGGAATATTCCTTCCTCATAGCAAATTGTAGGATGAAAATTGGTGGCCTTATATTGGTTGAATGAGTTATACATTGGTTTGGAGGACCAATTAAAGGGTGCCAGGTGGCTAGCCCTGATGCTGCCACATGTCCCCTTAATGGTGTGTCAAAATTATTGTGGAGGCCATAGGAGTCAAACCTTGGACCATCGGCAGGGCACATGCATGGCTTACCACCCATGCTATGCATTGAATCTCAACATTTATATGTCACAGGTTTATGATAGGGTTTAATTCATTTACGTGTGGGGGTTGGGGACCGCTAGCAGTCCCAACCCGCGAGCAGTCCCCGTGGTGTTCACATTACAACAAAAAACTCCAACATAAAAGCTAACCTCCAACTGCATCTCTGTTGGAAACTCTACATCATGTCACATGCAACGATTAAGTTACTGTTATCTCTGTGCATTTAAGTTAACATAGTGTTTAAACAACGATTCGGTCCACTTCAACCCACAGTTATTAAGCAGACCATCATGGTTAGGTTGCGGGTTTAAGGTGCATGTGCCCAACCTCCCAACTACACAGTTAATGCCACAATTAGTTCTAGTGGACTTTTAGCCAACGCGCTAATTATGGCATAAATCCACTATTTCAACTCTAGATAAGTGGAGTTCTCCACTTTTAGTGGAGTTTTTCTAGGTGTAACTGGGAAAATGAGTAGGAGACACAATTTTCACCCATTCATGGTGAATGAAGAGTCATTGACTAATTGGAGCATTATGGAGCCATCGGTGCAGAGAAAACAGTCATTAGAGGCTTGTAACTACATGTATTTGCAAAATTTTTAGCATGATGAAAGATGGATATACCATTGGGAGCTAGACCAACAGATGTAGCCCAAGAGGGGTGAACTGCTTCATCATGCCTATTGTGTAAATGTTATGTGGTGACTTATTTTTCTATTTTACATTGTTGTTCAATGTTATTTGTGCTTATTTCATGCTTCTAATTCACTGAAATCATCTACGATTCATGGTTAAAATCATCAATCCTTAAGCAAACTAATGAGACAAGTATGCACATGTTTATAAACTGAAAAGACACTTATCACAACAAAACTAATATAGCCCTTTTAGATCAGATTGGTATCAGGGCTAGAGTTTATTCTCTAGTTTTGTTTAGTGCAAAGAATTATTTAATTGTTTGCAAGTTTTTAGATTCTTACTAGGCTCAAGCTTAAAAGAGGATAAGGAAAATTGGTGGGAGTGGAAGGGTCTCAAGAAGAGCCAAAGAAAAGGAGAGAAATATTGAAAAAATCTCCACCACCTAGTTCACCTCCTAAGGAAGCAAAAGCTACATTAAGTATGCCTCATGAGGAAGGAAAAATCCATGAAGAAGTTGATCCCAAAGAGGAAGAAAGAGTGTTTAGGAAATAATTTCTTGACATGACTGAGATGGTTAGAATCCTTTGTAAATAAAGGAATGAGAGACTAGAAGGATAAGGATCCAAAATTCACAAGGAGGGACAGGGATCTTTAGGAGGTCACAATGATGAAGATAAGTAAAAGAAGGGCAATGGAGGAAATGGAGGAAATGGAGAGCCATCATCCTCACCCTCATCATCATCATCCTCTACTTATTCTTCAGTACATCAGCCACACAAGTCAAAGAACACTGGTAAAAGTCCTTTTCTAAAACTTGATGTTAAGTTTGAAATGCCAATGTTTAAAGGTGACTTCAATGCTGTAAAGCTTGATATTTAGATTAGGCAATTGGAGTTCTATTTGAGAATCCATAACCTTCAAGATGATGATACTAAAATCCAATTAGCTTCATTGAGAATGGAAGGTGCAGCACTTGTTTGGTGGGAAGCCAAGACAAAGAAGGAGATCAAAAAATATGGTAAGATTATTATATCGTGTTCATATTTCATTACTGCTATAAAAAAATAGTTTTGTCCATTAGCTCATATGCAAAAATCCATAATGAACTGGCAAAAATTTTGACAATTGAAGGGACAAAATATGCAAGAATACACCCAAGACTTTAGGAGAAGAGCTCTCTTATTAGAGGTATATTTGCAAAGCCAAGATACTTTTCTCAAGTAAATAGGAGGCTTACATAGCTACCTAAAACATACTATTCTCATGTTTAACCCCACCATTCTAGATGAAGTATGTGTTCAGGCCACACTTCTAGAAGCTAGAGGAAAGAACATTTCTGAAGAGGGTAGAAAGAAACCTTTTAAGGGTAAAAACAAAGAGAAGACCTAAATAGGTAAAAGAAAAAATAATTTATATGTTAAGAAAGAGGGAGAAAATTTGGTTTTTAAACATTTTTCAAAAGAAGGCCATGATGAAACTCATTGCTGGAAATTACATCTTGAAATGAGGCCAAAGAAACCCAATAACAAAGGGAAACAGAAAAATGTAGCTACAACTCAACATAATTTAGGAGATGATTCGGGTGATGAATCTAAGATTATAGCCATGGGATTGAAGAAATTGAAGAGAAAATAAATTGAAACTAAACCCAGTACCAGTACATCAAACTGTCACATACATGCTCCAAATGAAGAAGAAAGAATTGAATTGTTTCATGTGAGGGTCATATCCAAACATACCAAGATTGACACATTTTTTAACAGTGGGTCACAAGAAAACTTAATCTCTAAATACTTGGTCAATAAACTTAACCTTGAGACCATACCACACCCAAAACCATATCCATTGGGTTGGATTTGTAAGGATGAAAATTTACAGGTTTCAAAGAAATGCATATTGCAGTTTGAAATCACTCCACATTTTGTTGACACAGTTAAATTAGATGTGGTTCCGCTTGACATCATCGGTATTGTGTTGGGGATTCATTAATTGTATGACAGGAAAGAGATCTTCCATCATGATGAGAAAAAATATCATTTATTCAAATATTGAAAGGAGTACATTGTTAGAGCACATCGCAAGAAGACAAACATTGCAATGGTAAATGTTGGACAGGTAAAGAGGCTGGTAAATTCAAGTAAGAATTTTGTTCTTCTTATGATTAAGCCTAAATCTGATGTTAATCATGAATCATTTGAGGGATGTGATCCTGTTTAAATCATATTTATATGATGTAGTTAATTCACATCATGAGATGTTTCAAGAGCCAACAGGATTTCCTACAAAAAGAGAGATTCAACATGAGATTCAGTTGCAACAAGATTGTCCTCTTCCAAACATTGGTATGTATCACATGTCGATAATGGAGAATGATGAAATAAAGAGTCAAACAAAAGAGATGTTGGACAAAGTAATCATAAGTCTGAGCACTTCTCCATGCGGTTCACCCATAGTCTTGATACCAAAGAAATATGGGACTTGGCACATGTGTGTAGACTTCTAAAATTTGAACAAGATTACGGTAAAGAATCATTACCCACTCCCAAGGATAGATGATTTTCTTGATCAGCTGAAAGAAGAAATTTTTTTCACTAAGTTATATTTACGAAGTGGATATCATCAAGTAATAATTGCAGAGAGTGATATATGGAAAACTTCATTCAAAACCAAACAAGGACTCTTTGAGTGGTTGGTTATGCCATTTGGTTTGTGTAATGCACTGGAAACTTTCATGAATGTTATGGATAATTTTTTGTGTCCATTCCTTGATGACTTTGTGATTTTGTACATATATGACATATTGATTTTTAGCAAAAAAAAGATAAGAACATGTCTTTCATGTGAATAGAGTGCTTGATATTTTAAAGAAAGAGAAATTGTTTCTTAAGATGTCAAAGTGTGAGTTTGGAAAGACTTATTTGGTTTATTTGGGACATATTGTAGGAGGAGGAGAGTTGATAATTGATCCTTATAAAGTGGAAGCCATTGTGAATTGGCCCACACCCAAAACAGTAATCAAGGTAAGAAGTTTCTTAGGTGCAGCTTAGTATTGGAAAAATTTTATTGCTAACTTTTTCTCCATAGAAGCTCCTATGCATGCAGTGACAAGTGTGAAGAAAGGCTTCCAATGGGGAGGAAAAAACCAACAAGCTTTCAAAGCTTCAAAATACAATATCAGTTCAGCTCCAGTCCTTGCATTACCAAATTTGAGACAACCATTCGAGATTCAAACCGATGCTAGTGATTATACCATGGACGCAGTTATTTTGCAGCATGGTAAGCCTATCACTTTTCATTCTGAAACATTTAATGGTGTTGTGAAAAATTATCCTACATATGACAAAGAACTATATGTGTTGGTACAAAGTGTCAAGAATTAGAGACACTACTTGATGGATAAAGAGATGATTGTGCATACCGATCACCAACCTTTACAGTACTTGCACTCACAAACAACATTGCAGCAATCAAGACATTTCAGGTGGATGGGATTTCTTCAACAATTTCACTTGGTTATAAGGTACAAGGAAGCTATTTTCAATAAATTTGTAGATATACTTTCAAGACCAGTCATTAGTGCATCTACTTTACTCAAAAATGATTCTATTGTACATGAGAGTTACATAGAACAATATGCACATGACGTTGATTTTCAAGATGTGTATGCTAGTTTGAGTGAAGGGAATCAAGTTGAAGAAAAATATTATCACATGCATAACAACTTGTTGTTTCATTTGGCAAGCTGTGTATACCACGAGGAGAGAGGCTAAGTGTCATGAGAGAAGCTCATTCATCTCTTATTGTTGGACACTTTGGGGTAAGAAAAACAATGGTGCATCTACAGAGGTATTGTTATTGGCCTCGCATGATAGATAGTGTGTCGTGTTTTATAAGAGGTTGTTCTATGTGTGCAACAAGTAAGCCTAGTAATAGGAAGCTTGGATTGTACATGCCACTACCAGTACCATCAAGGCCATGGGGGATTGTCTCCACACACTTTTTTTGAGGTCTACCTATGTCAAGAAGATAGCATGATTATCTTTATGTAGTTTTGGATAAATTCAGTAAAATCTGTATACTTATGCCATGTAAGAAAACCAATAATACTGAACAAAATTCTAAAATTTATTTTCAACATGTTTGGGTTCATTTTGGATTGCCAACTTCTATTATTAGTGACAGGGATTCCAGGTTCATTGGGAATTTTTGGTCCAATCTATGGATAATGATGGACACAAAGTTGAAAAAGAGTACTACCTTTCATCCACAAACCGATGGAAAACCAAGGTGGTGAACAGAACCATGTAGAAATTTGAATAACTGATATATTATTCACCGAGATTCTCCTGATCACACACTATTTTATCTTCATGCACAATACAGAATCTCTTCTACCATTGATCATTAATTGCGGAAATAAAAACAATCGCATGCGCACATTAAAACCATAAACAATCACACATATGAACATAGTATTTCATGGGAAAACTTAAAGCTGAAAAACCCAACTATCTATATATTATATGTCATAGAGATCATGTAACAATCATTGTACAAATCTCCTCACAAGCTCTCAGCACAACCTCCAATTGCTACACACTAATCAAGCTAGATCTAGCAAAACACATGCTCCAATCTCTGCCACCTGATAGCCAGCCTCTATTGCGTAATCAATGTTGTAGGATGGCGCATTAAATAACATAAACCACCTGGCTTGTACTGCGCAATCCTCATGGGCTCCTCCAATCACTGGTAGCTGCAAATATGCAACAGTATAGTCACAACTTATAGTTAAACTGCTCTTTCACCTATCTCTGCACTGGTCTCCACTGAAACTATCCATGCATTGAAGTTAACTGATGTATTCTTTAGTTGATTAATGAGTTTATAATTAGTGAATTAATTAATAATTAATTCACACCACTCTTCACTAGTGTATTAATCAGTTAGACTAAATACAACTAGCTCAACTATGTTTAGATTAGTTAAAATGAACACAACTCCATTAACTCCACCAAACTCTCTCACATGAGTTCTAACTGAAGTATCCATGCAATAGCTCCACTTAACCCTTAGGAATAGCGTAATTCCTTCTGTCAGCTCCTGTGCCACATTTGTGCACTTAAATGAAGTGCTCCAAGAGAATAAGATAATGTTTATAGTCCAAATATTATTAAGAGCTAATAATATTCGACATATCTATTTTTAGACTGGAAATATAAAAATAGATTCCGCCTAGTATGTCTAAAAATAGAAGCCCATCTATTTTTCCTGACTTGACCAACCATCCAAAAATAGCATCCTGCAACTCATAGAACATGATCCATATGTCTAAAAATAGACATAGTCTAAAAATAGACTTTGCGCCAAAAATAGCCTGCGGGCCCACTTAGTGAAAGTGACTTCTTTCCACTAAGCTCATCATCTTGTTGCAATCTCAACAAACCATTGTGCATCTATTGAGAGGATATTGCAGCAAACATCCTAAGTTGTGGGGTGAGCAACTACATTACATTCAACACGCTTACAATCGGGAAAATCACTCTTCAACTCATGCATCACCTTTTGAAGTATGCTTTGGGTATTTTCCAAAATTTCCATTAGACTTCACCTTTGGGAAGGATGTTGCAATTGATGGCCATTGTGATATTTACAAGGCTTGAAATTTCATTGAGAAAATTCAGATTATACATCAACAAGTTCAAGAATAGCTTGAGAAAATTCAAATAAAATACAAAGAGAGGCATGACAAACATAGATTTGATCACAAGTTTCAAGAGGGAGATGAGGTATGGTTTCACATTAGAAAATAAAGGATGCAAGGGGAAGGTAAAAATCTCAAAACCATTTGATATGGTCCATTCAAGATCATAAAGAAAGTTGGTAATAATGCATTTCAACTTGACTTGCCTTCTTATATGCAAATGTATTCAGTTGTTAACGTTGAAAACCTACATTTGTATGAGCCACCTTTGATCGATGATCAAGGAAGTGATGTTCAGCTACCTTCTATTGAATATTTCTCGCCAGAATTTCTGGAGGAGCTCAAAGAAGATACAATTCTTGAAAAGAGGACAAGAGCATCCAAGAGAGGAAGTGTTGACTACCTTCGAGTTGGGCTCAAAGGAACTAAACCAAGCAAGGAAAAATGGATGGAGGTTGGAAAGGTGAGGGATTTGTACCCTCATCTACTGAACAGGTAATCAGGTATTTTAGGGTCCAAAAGCTTCCTAATGGGGAGGAGTGATCATGAGTTCATAAATTTTGCTCAAAATTCAAAGTTACAAGATTGGGTTGAAAATAGTATGGTTAAGTAGATCCCATATGCCTGATTTTGGCGCCATGAATGGTTCGAAAAACCAATGTCGTATGAGGGAGATATCACGTTCTGATCGAATTTTCAAATAGGTAAATTTTATGACAAGTTTGATTGGCATGCAGAATCAACAGGGTGGAGTTACAGTCAGCAAAAGGAATATTTTGAGGAATATTCCTTCCTTAGAGCGAACTGCAAGATGACAAGTGGAATCTTTCTATTGGTTGAATGAGTTGTACGTTGGTTTGGAGGAACAATTAAAGGGTGCCACATTACTAGCCCTGAGGCTGCCACATGTCCCCATAACGATGTATCAAAATTATTATGGAGGCTACAGGAGTCAAACCCTAGATCATCAGCAGGGCACGTGTGTGGCTTACCACCCGTGCTACGCATTGAATCTTAATATTTTTATGTCACATGTTTATGATAATTTAATGCATTGACGTGTGGGGGTTGGGGACCGTCGGCAGTCCCAACCTGCCAGTGGTCCCTGTGGTGTTCACATTACAAAAAAAAAAATCCAACATAAAATTTAACCTCCAACCTCATTTCCACTGGAAATTCTGCGTCATGTCACATGCAATGGTTATGTTACCGTTATCTTTGCGCGATTAAGTTAACACAGCTTTTAAACCATGGTTCAATCCACTTCAACCCACAATTATTACCGTGGGTTCCTCCGACCATCAAGGTTAGGCCACGGGTTTGGGGTTCATGTGCCTAACTACCCAACCACACATTTAATGCCACGGTTAGTTCTGGCATACTTTTAGCCAGCATGCTAATTCTGGTGGAAATCCACTATTTTAACTCCATTTAAGTTGAGTTCTCCACTTTTCGTGGAGTTTTTCAAGGTGTAATTGGGACATTGAGTAGGAGACTCAATTTTCTCCCATTCAGAGTGAATGAAGAGTCATTTTTGACCAGTTAGATCATTTTGGAGCCTTTGGTGTAGAGAAAAAAAAACCATTAGAGGCCTGCAACTACATGTATTTTAAAATTTTTAGCATAATGAAAGATGGACATGCCATTGTGAGTTCGACCAGCAGATGTAGCCTAGGAGGGGTAAAATTATTCATCATGCCTTCTGTGTAAATTTTATTTGGTGACTTATTTCTCTATTTTATACTATTTTTCAGTGTTATTTGTGCTTATTTCATACTTCTAATTCACTAAAATCATCTACAATTCATGGTTAAAATCCTCAATCCTTAAGCAAACTAATGATACAAGTATGCACATGTTTAGAAACTGAAAAGACACTTAACACAGAAAAACTAATACAATCCTTTTAGATCATAAACCATTGAGATTATGTAATCCCCTTACATCCAAATTTTATTTGAAGAAGTCGGTTTCCTCCCTTTTTGCCAGAAAATCCAAGGGGTCGGATTCAATGTGAAGTTGAGTAGTGTATTTGCTACCCTGTTTAAAGAGAATGAGATCATCATTGCTGGGGTTACGTTCATGATATCTCCTCAAGCCATTTCTTCTACCACCAGGATACCTCTTCAGGTGGGATTTGGTTCAAAAGGTTGATCTTGACCTAGAATGTTACAATAATTTCCTGAAAAACACCATATAAAGAAGCTCCTGCATTTACCTTTCCTATGACACACTTGCGAGACAAATAAATACTTTTGATGAGGGTGATAATGTGATACTTTACTTTTGAAGGAAGATATTCTATTTTATATCACTATCATATCTTCCTCTTGATGCATTTCACCTCTGCGAAAAAGATGAACTTGCCACATTTTTTGTACAAGAGTCTTGTTAAAATGTCTAAAAAGGTGAGAAGCAACGTATTGGATCACTATACTAGTTTATTCCATCACTGTTTGATTAAAATTATTATCATCCATCAGTTTTTAGCTATTGGCATGCCCTAGGATGCATTTTTATAGAAAATTTATATTTCATCACCTTCAACCTCCATGCCTAAGGAGGTTGGTTCATCTAGAAAAGTAAAAGCTACTCCTACTGTTGAAGGGAGTCAAAGGGAAATGACAAGAAGTAGAGCTAAAAAGCTCACCTTTGGTTTTGATGACACACAGAATGCTTCTTCTCCTTTAATGACCAAGGAGACATCAGTTTTAAGAGAGGAAGGTCCACGTGAAAGTGAAGAAGAACAAGGAAAGGAACAAATATCTTATGAGGATTTTCAAACAAAATCCCAGACATTTGAAACAACTGAGGAACTCGTTGAGAAGAAGGATGCTAAAATTGTTGAGTTAAATGAGAGGATTGCTAAATCCAACTACATGGTGGCTCTTTTACAACAAAATAACAGGAAGCTCTTGAAAAGCCAAGCAGAGGTTGGAAATATCAATTCAAGCATAGTGGTATCACCTGACAAAGGAAAATTGCGGTTGTTGATGTGGTAGAAAAAGATAAGAAGGGAAAACAGATAGACAAAGATCCAAGGAGAATTTTAACTAGAGGTTTGAAGAGGAATTTTTCATGAGCCAATATAACACCTCGAACTAATTTTGAAGACACTTAGAGGCTTTTTGTAAATTGGCCATTTTTCTGAAATCTGATGTAAGGGAAAAAGGTAGCGTGCCCATGCTACCTTTATTGATGGAGACATCAAAATAAGTAATGGGTTTCATTTTTGGAAACATCTTAGCTTGTATGTTAATGATCTACACTCAGTTTCCTTCAGTAGCAGTCATTTTTACACAAGAGTGCAAAGAAGTGCCTAAAAAACAGCTCTATGCCCTCATTTCAACACTCACACTACCTTAATAGACTAGTTTTGGGAAATGCATATTTCAAGCAATATGTTGTATTTTTTGTGATGAAAAAACACTTCATAGGAATATAATATACCTTCATCAACCTCCAAAAGCTTTCAGAGGTAAAATTGACGAAAGTGTCATCATCAAATCACCTCAAAAATCCCACGCTATGCAAACACATTTTTTACACTACGTTTTCACCCAAAAGTCATTTTTTGTAATATTAGGGTGAAATTCAATTTTCCAGTGATGAATAATGATGTAATATGATGTATTAAGTGATTCTAAGGTCTAATATCCCAAAATCCTTTAATTTTAATGATGTAAAGTAAAATGTATCTAGTTGGAGAAAAATCAGGGAATGGTTAGTTACCTCCCTTGATTTGGGTTTTTGTTAGAAAAAAAAGTGTCTCTATATGCTAAAGAGGTGGATTCGACCCCTAGATGTGAGGATTTTTAGTTTTGAGTCTATATATGTCTATTCTTGATACAAATGTAGAGGGGGGGTTCGATATTAGCAAAGTGAGAGGTTGTTGGACTATGTATTTTTTCTTGAATATTTTTATGTAATTAAATGCAGGATTTTCTCTCTTATTTTTTTTGAGATTCATCACGGTGTTTATGTTTATTATATGTTCTTTTATATCATCTCCATGATTATGTGTTTTCTCTATTATTTTCTAAGAGTAAGTGATAGGAATTCATCCATGTTAGATGCTCCTTTCATTAGGGGAATTTTGAGGTCTAAAATGGGCCTCATAAGAAAAATGTACCAAAAAAAAATATTTATAAGAACCAATAGGATTCAAGATGATGATTTCAACCATGGTTCACCATTTTTGGAGTAAAAAAGTAAAAATAATAAAAAACAACAAAATAATAAAACTACTTTTTCAACACGTATTTTTAACTTATCTCTCTTATTTTTTACTTGAATTTCGAATGGGAGTACTTTTTGGATGCAAAATTAATTCCTCATCCAAGGAGTACCCATGTTGCATACTTTCGATGGACCCTGCTACATGAAAAATGAGAAATACATGAAAAATCGTGTTTACAATCACGTTTTTCATGTATTTCTCATTTGTTTCATATAGTGGTGTCTATAAAAACTATGCAACATGGGTAATCCTTAGATGGGAAATAAAATTATGCATCGAACGAGTGTTTCCACTCAAAATTTGAGTAAACCCATAGGGAGATAAGTTGAAAATACAAGTTGAAAAAATAGTTTTTCCTTTTTTCCCTCTAAAATTTGATGATGTAATCAAATCTTATTTTATTATTTCCACTATCATTTTATAATTTCCTTAGGAGGCCCAATTTAGACCTCAAAATTCCCCTAATGCACATTGATGATGCTTGTTATGTGTTAATGGTTATCTTTACAAAATTCATCCATGTTTGATGCTCTTTTTTGTAACCTATCTTTGTGTTATTTCTTCTAAAGCTGCACTGGAGATTCATCCATTGATAAATGCCTATAGTGTAGTGAGTTTTCTTCTCCTTTCCATCTCACATTTCATATAATTTATCTGGTTGAACATAGCACCTACTTTGCCTCAAATCTATAGAAAGAAACCAGCCTTGACTCCATTGCCCAATGGTACTTTCTCTCTTGTTGTTTCGACCCAAAACCCTAAATTCTATCATACCTAGCCTAAGATAAATTTCATACTCCAATAATCTCCTTTGATTGACATTTTTCACTAGAGAGATCCCTCTCTAAGCTTCGTGGGCCTAGATACCAAGTCAAAATAGGTCTGAGGTTACCTCATTCAATTTCCTCCTCAAACTAGGAGATTGTTGGGGCTAACACCAAGAATAGTGCAAATATTAAAATATGGAAAAGCTTCATCCTGTAGTGAATATTCACATTCATGGCTTTTTAGGCCAGCATTTCAATGCCTATATAATCTACATTGTTGAGAAAGAAAAATCAATGCCCAAATTTCATTAACGACTTAATTAACAAGTGAAATGATTTGGAATTAATTAACAAGTGAAATGATTTATGTCTTAAAGATTCAACATTCAAGGTTTCGAATTGATATTTCAAAACCATATTTGTTTATGGCATGGTTGACATACCTTTTGGCACAAGAAAACCTTTATCACTCATCCAAACACAAATGATATATGGTCCTTCATTCCTCTAGCATTAGTGACAAGAATTTTCAGGTCTCCATAATAATCAAATTTGGGCTTTGATACATCATATGCATGAATGTTTTTCACACATATAACTTCTAGAACATGCATTTAATAAAATTAATTCCAAATTTCACAAACAACTTGAGTTATGGTGTAAATGTCACATTAAATAGGAATGTTTAAACACTAGTTCATTTCAGAGTTGTGGTTGACTCGACACTCACTTTCCCTCCCTAAAGATTGGCTTATTCAAGAAATAAAGTTCACTATGTATGATATCTCTTTGTGGTTAGAGGTGTGAATTTGGAATGGTTGGTCATTCGGTGAAATGCCTTGTCACCTACAGTAGCTAACCCGAGTGATGAAAATTATTCTTTATGGATGTGCATTGAATCAGAAATTGGTAGAGGATCAACCCAGTTGGGGGCTAGGAACTTCTTAATGGACCATCATTATAATGCTTTCTATTCCCAAGATCCTTACAATTGAAAACATGAGAAATTTATTTTCATGGAAAGAAAAAGACAAGAATAAAATGCAGAAAAGTAAAATGAATCTCTAGTCACCAACCTGTTGTGACCAGAAACAACCCCCCTTTTTATTTAATATTAGTAATAATACTAAATAAATGGGGACCCTTAGTTAAAAATCCAAAAAAAAAAATCGTTTAGGATTTGTTTTCCTTTTTAAATAAAACTTTCTATCATAAACTTATAGAAATCCCTTAGAAAGAACATTATGAAACACTTAAGTTTATGATAGATTATAATAAAATTGTTCTTTAAACAAAATACCGCACCCATCGCAAAATGATATATATCTTTTATAAAACTGAAAATGCAATTTTGCGCTTTTGCGCTTTTGCGATAATGCGACCCCAAAAGCCTATACAATAAATGTATTGATCGCAGATCGCATAGCGCAGAAAATAGAAGTCATTAATGAATACCTTTTGCGCTATTTTTATTTTTGCGCTTTTGCGAGATTTGCGATATGCGCTTTTGCGCTATTGCGCAATTTCCGCTTTTGCGCTATTTTAACTAACTGCGGCGGCTTCATTTTACAATATTGCGACATTGTGATATTGCGATATTGCACAGAAAATCGCAGTTCGCAATGTCCCAGATTCATGTAGGCGCGTTGTCCAAAGGAAATCTTCCCATATATCAAATCTGTTATGCGCTTTAATGATTAAATTAAATGATTGGATTGATTATTAATGGTAAATGAGATTGTGTTTGGATTGAAAGTCATTTCACGATTAAAATATTATATTTCATCCGCTTTCACATTTAAAACAGTCTCATCACCTTTCTTATGTCATTACTCTCATTTATTCGTAAAACACAGGCACGAAGGAGCAAACGTCTATACAAAGCTTTCACGAAACACTATGGGTAAGAAGGAGAAGAGCTCAAGTTCTGAAAACAAAGAAATGGCTTCACTGTATGCAGACACCGCTTGTAATAAGGATGCCGGTATATCCACTTGGGAAGGAATGTATAATCTGTTATAGGAAGAAAATCTTGTGGTGATGAAATTTGTAGCTACAGCAGGTTCCAGTAATACGTCTGAGGCAACCCTTAGAGAACTGGCTTGCTCATTTCTGCATAGAATAGCGGCAAGGCCAAGGATTCTCCCATATACAGACATGGTGAGATGGGTACTGGACAGCACTGATATTTCAGACAGGCAATTTAAAACTCCATCTGAAGAGCTAATCGGGTCATTCTCCACGGAAGACGTGAGGCTGATGTATAAGTTGTCGGAACCTCATGCACCTTATAATAAGCAAGTTATGAAAGAATTTGCCAGAGAACATGCAAATTTGTCAGAATGCACACAAGAATGGACCAAAAGAGATGAACCATTGAAGAAAAATAAACACGGGTGGACAGTACCAAAAAAAGGATGTTTTAGACGCTGTTCACAAGTTCAAACATCCAAGTGGGAAAATTGACGCAGTTTCTTCCACAAGATAAGGTATGTAATTTTTCCAAAATTAGCCTCTATAGAACTTTTAAAAATTAATGAAGAAGCTGTTGGAGGTCAGGAGTTCTCAGAGAAACATAAAGCTCTTCTTGAGAAAAGACGGGAGTCGAAGAGACTTGAAATAACTATAAGACAAAATAAGGAAACATTGACCAAATTCAAGGCACTTAATGCTGAGCAAGGAAAAAGATGTGGACCGTGTTCGGCACAGAGGAAAACTCCAGTGAAAGGAAAAATCGATAAAAAAGAAACTACTTTGGCTAGAAGTATGATATGAGAAAATGGTGAAGCAAAATCAAGATGAAATTGCAAAATTGATAACAGAACAAAAATCTCCAATAACTGGGATGCACAAATCAGAAGGGCAGAAAAGGCAGCAGAGGAGGCGGCTACAGCGGAAAACACTCTTACAGATTGTGTAAATGACAATTTACAAAAAGCTAATTTGATTCCTGAAATTGTTCCAGGATATCTCCCACAGGCACATCAATTGCAAACAGAATGGAGGCAAAAGGCAGAAGAAAGAGCAAAATCTATCCAAGGGCTGACAAGATTGAATTGGGACTCATACTGGATGTACTTGGTGAAGCCACACAGTCAGCACAGCGCGCTTAATTGTATCATCAATGCTACAGAGAAGATTTCTTCTACGCTTGCCAACTCTGTCTTTTCAGGACAGTTGAATTCTGAAGTCGGTCAACCGCATCCTCTCAAAACTATGCTAGATGCTTGCAAGTTTAAAGATCAAGTTCATAGATAGTTAGATTTAGTTTTAATTTTACTGTATTTTAGCCTAGGAAAAGGATGGTCATTGAACCGAATCCTTAATTTTTGTAATAAGACTATTTTTAGATTTAGCTAAGTTGTATTTAAACCCTTCTCATGCATTTAGAGAAGGGTCCTGTATCTTAATATTTTTGACTTGGAGATTGCATTTCTGTACTCCATTGTCTTATATATTTTTAAAAAGGATCACATCTGGTGATTTTCATGCGGAATTATCTTTGAAGTGTTGCATTTCTGTACCTTGGAATTTGATTTTGCATCAAAGTTACTGGATTAGAGTATCACATTGCATTTGAAAGTCTTCAAGATGAATGAGGTATTTCTATCCTTTCATTGTTGATTTCTTTTGTCTTATGATATTCGCTTTAAAATTGCTATCATTTATATATATTTGTTTTCACAACGCTTCCTTTTATATATCATTTCTGAGTATAATTGAAACGTTATCTTTCATAAGTATATATAGATGGTATACAATGATGAATGCAATATGCTAATACAACTATGTTTAATTTCTTAAACAGAGTTATCTTTATTTGTTTCTGCACATTTCAATTTAAATAATAATACATTTTCATGGTTATTGTTAAATTGGAACAATCTTAAGTTGTATTCACATATAATTACCCGGGTTAGTGTTAAAATTTCTTTATCAGTATTTAGTTTAAATTAGATAGTTTTATTTCAATTAATTTAGTCCCATTTCCACCCATCCAAACCAATCCATTTAGTTATAAGGAAAATGGTCCTTTAAATCCAGTCGGAGCCACCATACCAAACGGAAAAGGAGCTGTCCTAAGGTCCCGACCGGGTGGTTTTCCCCAATGTTTGAAGCAGAGATTTTCTAGGCTTCAACATTTTTGGCGCTAGAAGGAGGGCATGAGCTATGAATGGCAAGTAAATATTTATCCACAAGCCATTCTGAGAGCAAAACACCCTCATCAACTTCTTCAATTTCTTCTGAAATACAAAATCCTATAGAAGAAATTGCGAAGAATATTCATACACCCACTACAAAAATCTCAAAACATTCAGACAATCAAAATCCTGAGTCTCCTGAAGTTCAAGATTTAATTCATAAATTGAAAGGATTCTCATTATCTCTAGAAGAGTCTAAAATATCTAAAGGTAGTGTAACTTCAAAATTTGTTTCTTCGAAACCTCTTACTAGGCTTCAAAGTGAAAAACTTGGTATTTCTCCGAAAGAATTCCCTTTACCTAGTAGAGTCAAGACAAGAAAAACTCAATCGGAATCAATAAGCGATATAAGTTCAACATATAATATTCAAATACCTGTTTCCGAAATCCCTTCTCAACAAAGTACAATTTTTTCCACATCATCTCCTCAATCATCATCTCCTCAATCATCATTAATCTCAACATCATCTATTCCAACAATTTCTATTCAAACACCACCAGTTTCTACTATCCCTCCAATAGTTTTTCCAATAATGGCACAGAGACCATGGTCTACTCCAGGGGCAGTCAACATGGCTGCACCTTTACATGATTTACCAGACAATCCTGGAAAATGGCTTCCAAAGTTTAGCCCAGATCTTAACATTCAAGCTGAAGAACATATCAATAACTTTATGCTGGCTATTAATTTGAATGGATTCATACATGAAGATGTTGTAGTTAGATTATTCCCTTATACTCTCCAGGGAGTAGCAGGATCATGGTACTTTTCATTACCATCAAGATCCATAACAAGTTGGGACATTTTTGCCGATCATTTTTTAACCAAATTTGGAGATGACCGATCAATAGCAACTTTACTCAATGACCTCTCAAATTTGAAGATAGAACCCAAGGAACCCATTAAAGAATTCAATGCTAGATTCAACAAACTCTTGAACAAAATTCACACAGATTCACAGCCCAGTGAACAAGTCAGAATTGAACGGTACATAACTGCCTTACCCTCAAACATAGCAATTTTCGTGGACAGAGCTGCAAAGCCTACATTAGCTGAGAATATGAAAGAAGCTATTGCAGTGGAAAAATGAATTACTTCTCTGGAAAAGAAAAATGCTATCGAGGAAAGGAAATCAAAGAAATTCAGCTTCAAAGATGATTCAAAGAAAAAGGCCAAAGATCCATATGACATGGAAGGTTTACAGAAAGTTCTTAAAACCATGTCAAATGAAATGGTTGAAATTAAAAAACAAGTGGCTGAAACTTCTACCAAGAAACCATTCCGAAATTTTAGAAGAAACCAAGTTGAATCTAAACCTCCTAATACAATCTCTAATGCAGAATCAGAAGAAGAGGAAGAGGAAGAAGATATATCTATAGTATCAGATGAAGAAAATGAAAATGAAGAAATAGCTTAATTGAATGGAATGTGGGATTTTATTCTCCCTAATTCTGATAGTGAAGAAGCTATGCCTGTAAGTACTAGGAGTAAATCTACAGCAGAACCAGTGCAAACAGTTCCTAAAAAGAAAATTACAACTCCAAGTACCAAAGACAAATCCCTTGTAAAGAAAACTTCTCCATTACCTACTCAAAATCAGCCATCCTTTTCTAATCCTCCTACATCAACAGCAAAGACTTTAGTAGTGTCAGATCCTATGGAATACAAAATTGTCGAGGACATGAAAAGGATCAAAGCTAATATTTCCTTACATGAACTCAGCAAACTAAAACACCAGCAAAAGTTGTTATTGAAAGAATTAAACGCTACACCAATTGCTCCTTTACCAAGTGGTGTAGTTGCAAAAGCATCGAGAGGAACTGGTAAGCCACCAGATAAGGTAGATGCTACTGATACTGTGCTCATTGGGGAAAATTCAAATTCTCAAACTCCTCCTTTTCTTTTGACTTATGAGATGTACAATAAAAATCTGCACAATTGTTTGATTGATTCTGGAGCCTCCTCCAATATAATGCCTACTTCTGTCTGTGCCAAATTGAATATCGAACCACAAAAATCAGCAGTTCATATCATTCAATTGGATCGCTCTAAATTCCAAGTGCTAGGAGAAATCAATTTAGTTACTATCAGATTAGCCTCCGATCCTAGGATTGTCCAAACAATAGATATTTTGATTGCTGATATTCCTGAATTCTATGGATTAATCTTGAGCAGGGACTGGTCTGCGAAACTTAATGGTTATATCTCAACTGATTATTCGCATATGTGGCTTCCCTACAAAGGGGAACCAAATCAAATTAAAATTGAACGAGAAAAACATATGACGCACACTGTCACTGAATTCGAACAACCTAATGAGCCTGTGGCATTCAACAACAATATTCTTGGAGGTTATTCTGCTGAATCATTTCTTGGAAACTTCAAAGCTCCTCAATCACCTTTTTCTGTAAATACTTTTGTTTCTCAGATAGAAAATTTTTCACAATCTGATTCTTCCAGAATTGTAAATATTTCTGATGTAATTGTAGATAAGCCAATAGACAAATCTTTATTTTGGTCGTTATATTTTGATGGATCGAAGTCTAGTGATGGAGCTGGAGCTGGATGCATCTTAATTGATCCAGATGGAGAGAAAACCATGCTGTCATGTAGGCTAGAATTTGAGTGTACTAACAATACCGCAGAATATGAAGCCTTGGTTCAAGGACTTTATAAAGTTGTAGGGTTAGATGTTAAATAATTGAAAGTCTTTGGTGATTCTGAAATTGTTATAAAACAAGTTAGTAATACTATTCATTTCCTTTCAGGACATCTTAAACACTATCAAACCCTAGTACAAGATCTCACCACTCATTTTTTAGCATTCAATATTTCTCCTATTCCTAGGAATCAGAATACATCAGCTGACTTGTTAGCTAATGTTGCATCTAAACTCCTACCTGTTGAAGATTGCAGTCCTGATAGGTTTTCTGTAGAATTGATTTTTCATCCATCTGTCCTAGATAATGTTGCAAATTGGAGAGTATTATATCATGATCAAGATATTCTAAATTTCATGACCTTAGAGAAATCATATGATGAGCAAATTATTGATGAAGATGATCATGATTTACAAATTGCTTCAAAAAGTAATGAAAACCCCATTCCAAAATCTGTTGTTAAATTAGAGGATTTATATGACATTAAAGACAGATTCAAGAAAGTCACTAATACTAAACTTCAAAGCTCTACCTTGAAGTTTGAATTAGTAAATCTTGGTTCTGATTCTAAACCTCAAAACGTTAACTTAGGACTCAATTTAACACCAAAGGAAAGGAATGTGTTCATTAAACTTCTCAACAAGTATAAAAACGTTTTTTCTTGGAATTATGATGATTTAAAAACATATGATACTTCGATTATTCAACATACAATTCCAATGCTTCCTGATATTAAACCTGTTCAACAGAAGTTGAGAAAGATCCATCCAAATCTCGAAAGTCAAATCAAATCAAAACTTAATAAACTTTTAAAAGCCAACATCATTTTTCCAGTCAGGCACTCCAATTGGGTTTCCAATATGGTACCTGTAAGGAAGAAGAATGGTGATATAAGAATCTGTATTGATTTCAAAAATTTAAATAAGGCATGTTTAAAAGACAATTTCTCATTTCCAACCATGGAACAGATACTTCAAAAGGTAGCTGGTTCTAAACTTATGTCTTTTCTCGATGGATTTTCGGGCTATAATCAAGTTTTAGTTCATCCAGATGACAGATTGAAAACAACTTTCAGAACAAAATGGGGAACTTATGCTTATCAGAAAATGCCTTTTGGTCTAATAAATGCAGGAGCAACTTTTCAAAGGGCCATGGACATAGCATTTAAAGGTCTGATCAATAAATCAGTTGTTGTTTATCTTGATGACATAACAGTATTTTCAAAAAAGAGAGCCAATCATCTACATTATTTAAAGCAAATATTTGAAAGATGTAGAAGGTTTGGTATTTCCTTAAATCCAAAGAAATATTTCTTTGCTTTGGATGAAGGAAAACTCTTAGGATTTGTTGTGTCAAAATATGGTATATATATTGATCCAGATAGAGTGAAAGAAATTTCTGATATTTCTTTACCTCATAACAAAAAATCCATGCAATCATTTCTTGGACAGATCAATTTTGTTAAAATATTTATTCCTGATTTTTCTTTTATTGTTTTACCTATGCAAAATATGATCAAGAAGAATTCAATATTCAAATGGACGCATAAAGAAAAAGAAGCTTTTGAGGCAATCAAACAAGCGATCATTAATGCACCAGCATTGAATACCCTAGATTTTTCTAAAGATTTTACTTTATATACTCTGGCCACTGAAACATCCTATGCAGCCGTTTTAACACAACTCAATGATCAAGAAATCGAAGCACCAGTTTCTTTCTTTAGTTCAAATCTGCAAGGAGCTGAGCTTAATTATTCCGATGTTGAAAAACAAGCATTTGCTGTGTTTAAATCAATCAAACATTTTAGACATTTTCTCTTGAAAACACATACAAAAATCAATGTCCCATTCTCTGCAGTGAGGAAATTATTAATTCAAAAAGAAGTAGGAGAAAAGAGAGCTAACTGGGTAATAGCCTTGCAAGAATATGATATTGATATTAAACCAGCTAAGATTGTTAGAGGACAAGGTTTTTGCAGATTATTGGCAGGAGCTCATAACATACCAAAAAATCAAGATTCAAATCAAGATATTCAAGTAAGTCAGATAAATGTTACAGATTCTGGATCTCAGTATGCTGATCTTATCTATTACTTGAAAAATGGGTATGCTCCTTCTAATCTCGGCTATAAGAGTAAACACGCTTTAAGGTTAAAGGCTATTAAATACCAGATCATTGATAATGTGTTATTTAGAAAAAATTATGATTCAATTTTATTAAGATGTTTGGAGAAGACTGAAGCTGAAAAGGTTTTGCAAGAATTGCATGATGGACCAGCAGGAGGTCATTTTGGAGGTGATACCATGGCTCACAAAATAATTCACGCTGGTTATTACTGGCCTACCCTTTTTAAAGATACGCATGATTACATAAGGAAGTGCCAAATTTGTCAAACTGCAAGTGGAAGACAAAGGAAACCAGCTTTTCCTTTGCAACCAGTAACTATTGAGCAACCATTCGAACAATGGGGGCTTGACATTATTGGTGAGATAATACCTCATTCTTCCAAACAGCACAAGTACATCCTTACTGCAACTGATTACTTTACAAAATGGGTAGAAGCAATTCCGTTGAAGGTAGCCAATTCTGATGCAATTATTGATTTCATAGATCAATTCATCATAACCAGGTTTGGTGTACCTAACGCTCTAGTCTTTGATAATGCATCTTACTTCTCTGGAAATAGTTTAATAGAATTTGCAGTCAAAAGAGGTTTTAAATTAAAATATTCAACAAATTATTATCCACAAGGTAATGGTTTGGCTGAATCCACTAACAAAAACCTTATCAAAATCATTAAAAGGACCGTTGATCAAAATCAAAAGAATTGGCACAAATCTTTAATCTTTGCGTTATGGGTTGATCGTATCACTGAAAAAGCTTCAATAGGGACTTCACCTTTCAATCTGGTTTATGGAAAAGAAGCTGTGATACCATCAAATTTAACTCTTCCATCATTAGCCCTAGTGCAGTTTATTGAAGAAAATCCTTCATCATCCATTCAATTGAGGTATGATCAAATCCTTAAACTAGAGGAAGATAGGGATAAAGCAAAAATTACTCATGAAAAACATCAACGGCTTGTAAAATCTTCTTTTGATGCAAGTTCTACTGGCTCAAAATTTTTATCAATTGGTGATCTCGTTTTGAAATGGGATAAAGCACACGAAGAAAAGGGTAAACATACCAAATTTCAGAAAATGTGGCTTGGACCATTTCAGATCGTTGAGAAGATAAGCTCAAATACATTCATACTCCAAGATCTAACGGGTAAGAGAGAATCTCTTCCTGTAAATGGGCTTATCTTGAAGAAATTCTTTTCATAAGGAGGTAACCCCTTCTTAACTGTACATATTCCTTTCTGCAGAATTTTGATTGTTTTTGTTTTTTGCAAATAAAGGTTGTTAATGAGTCTTTGATTGACTGTTTACTATTTAAGAAAATTTCTTCGGAAGAATATTATAAATATTTATTTTGTGTAAATAAGAATTTTTAAAGTAATAATCACAGTTTTTGAATAGTTTAAAATAAGATGTTAAACTTTGAAAGATTATTTCAATCATTTGCATGATCTTTTGAAAACTTGAGAAGAATGTAAATCATCATAAGTTTATTAAGCAGAGAAAGGTTATCTATCAAAGTAAATATTTTTTCAAAGTTTTGGAACTCAAAAAACTCTGAAAATTGTCATCCATTGATTCTTAAGGATAAAACTATTTCACCCCATCCATTTAAGTTGTGATTTTTTTAGAATGTAATTCTAAGAAATTATACGAAAATTTTAAGAGATAAGAGGTCTCATTGCGAGCCGACTTACCATGTTCATAAGGAGTAATAAAACTGACATTACCAATACTGCATACCAAAACAGGGTAATGGCTTATAAATGTAAGACAAGGGGTCTCATCACGAGCCAGCTTGTTCAGTTTAATTATAACTAGTGAATGGCATTGTTATTAACTGGCTACCAAACCAGAACAATGGCTCTTAAAACAAAAAATAAGTAAAAGACAAAAACATGAGATAATAGGTCTTATGAATTTATCTTTTTAAAAGTCATAATTTTAGTTGGATGGGACAATGAATGGTTAATGGTTTAAAGGTAACCCTGTCGAGACTATGAACGTTTGCTGGCAGCAGAGGCAATACCTATGACAATAGAGTATATTATAAAACCAAAACTTGGAGAAATCCCCTTACTTCATTATTAACACCAATCAAAGCTTGAGATAACCCAAAATGTTTTTATTCTTAAGGAATTGGAAAGAAATTATGAAATGATTTTTATTTCTTTTTCATAGTTACATTTTATTTGAATTATCCTAAGATAGTTTTCATTATCTTTGAAAATATTTACTTACTAAAGATATAGTGTTCATTTTATTTTTTCAGAGATAACTGTTTCTTTTAGTGAATCGCCAATTGTTGTGACCAGCAACAACCCCCCTTTTTATTTAATATTAGTAATAATACTAAATAAATGGGGACCCTTAGTTAAAAAATCCAAAAAAATCAATTAGGATTTGTTTTCCTTTTTAAATAAAACTTTCTATCATAAACTTAGAGAAATCCCTTAGAAAGAACATTATGAAACACTTAAGTTTATGATAGATTACAATAAAATTGTTCTTTAAACAAAATACCGCACCCATCGCAAAATGATATATATCTTTTATAAAACTGAAAATGCAATTTTGCGCTTTTGCGCTTTTGCGATAATGCGACCCCAAAAGCCTATACAATAAATGTATTGATCGCAGATCGCATAGCGCAGAAAACAGAAGTCATTAATGAATACCTTTTGCGCTATTTTTAATTTTGCGCTTTTGCGAGATTTGCGATATGCGCTTTTGCGCTATTGCGCAATTTCCTCTTTTGCGCTATTTTACATAACTGCGGCGGCTTCATTTTACAATATTGCGATATTGCGACATTGCGATATTGTGATATTGCGCAGCAAATCGCAGATCGCAATGTCCCAGATTCATGTAGGCGCGTTGTCCAAAGGCAATCTTCCCATATATCAAATCTGTTATGCGGTTTAATGATTAAATTAAATGATTGGATTGATTATTAATGGTAAATGAGATTGTGTTTGGATTGAAAGTCGTTTCACGATTAAAATATTATATTTCATCCGCTTTCACATTTAAAACAGTCTCATCACCTTTCTTATGTCATTACTCTCATTTACTCGTAAAACGCAGGCACGAAGGAGCAAACGTCTATACAAAGCTTCCACTAAACACTATGGGTAAGAAGGAGAAGAGCTCGAGTTCTGAAAACAAAGAAATGGCTTCGTTGTATGCAGACACCGCTTGTAATAAGGATGCCGGTATATCCACTTGGGAAGGAATGTATAATCTGCTAGAGGAAGAAAACCCTGTGGTGATGAAAGTTGTAGCTACAGCAGGTTCCAGTAATACGTCTGAGGCAACCCTTAGAGAACTGGCTTGCTCATTTCTGCATAGAATAGCGGCAAGGCTAAGGATTCTCCCATATACAGACATGGTGAAATGGGTACTGGATAGCACTGATATTTCAGACAGGCAATTTAAAACTCCATCTGAAGAGCTAATCAGGTCATTCTCCACGGAAGACGTGAGGCTGATGTATAAGTTGCCGGAACCTCATGAGCCTTATAATAAGAAATTTATGAAATAATTTTCCAGAGAACATGCAAATTTGTCAGAATGCACACAAGAATGGACCAAAAGAGATGAACCATTGAATAAAAATCAACACGGGTGGACAGTACCAAAAAAGGATGTTTTAGACGTTGTTCCCAAGTTCAAACATCCAAGTGGGCAAATTGACGCAGTTTCTTCCACAAGATAAGGTATGTAAGTTTTCCAAAATTAGCCTCTATAGAACTTTTAAAAATTAATGAAGAAGATGTTGGAGGTCAGGAGTTCTCAGAGAAACATAAAGCTCTTCTTGAGAAAAGACGGGAGTCGAAGAGACTTGAAATAACTATAAGACAAAATAAGGAAACATTGACCAAATTCAAGGCACTTAATGCTGAGCAAAGAAAAAGATGAGGAGCGTGTTCGGCACAGAGGAAAACTACTGCGAAAGGACAAATCGATAAAAAGAAACTACTTTGGCTAGAAGTATGATATGAGAAAATGGTGAAGCAAAATCAAGATGAAATTGCAAAATTGATAACAGAGCAAAAAACTCCAATAACTGGGTGTACAAATCAGAAGGGCAGAAAAGGCAGCAGAGGAGGTGGCTACAACGGCAAACATTCTTACTGATTGTGTAAATGACAATTTACACAAAGATAATTTGATTCCTGAAACTGTTCTAGGATATCTCCCACAGGCAAATCAACTGCAAACAGAATGGAGGCAAAAGGCAGAAGAAAGAGCAAAATCTATCCAAGGGCTGACGAGATTGAATTGGGACTCATACTGGATGTACTTGGTGAAGCCACATAGTCAGCACAGTGCGCTTAATTGTATCATCAATGCTACAGAGAAGATTGCTCCTACACTTGCCGACTCTGTCTTTTCAGGACAGTTGAATTCTGAAGTCGGTCAACCGCATCTTCTCAAAACTATGCTAGATGCCTGCAAATTTAAAGATCAAGTTCATAGATAGATAGATTTAGTTTTAATTTCACTGTATTTTAGCCTAAGAAAAAGACGGTCATTGAACCGAATCCTTAATTTTTGTAATAAACTATTTTTAGATTTAGTTAAGTAGTATTTAAACCCTTTTCATGCATTTAGAGAGGGGTCCTGGATCTTAATATTTTTGGACTTGGAGATTGCATTTCTGTACTCCATTATCTTATATATTTTTAAAAAGGATCACATCTGGTGATTTTCATGCGGAATTATCTTTGAAGTGTTGCATTTCTGAACCTTGGAATTTGATTTTGCATCAGAGTTACTGGATTAGAGTATCACATTGCATTTGAAAGTCTTCAAGATGAATGAGGTATTTCTATCCTTTCACTGTTGATTTCTTTTGTCTTATGATATTCGCTTTAAAATTGCTATCATTTATATATGTTTGTTTTCACAACGCTTCCTTTTATATATCATTTCTGAGTATAATTGAAACGTTATCTTTCATAAGTGTATATAGATTGTATACAATGATGAATGCAATACGTTAATACAACTCTGTTTAATTTCTTAAACAGAGTTATAAGGAAACTGGTCCTTTAAATCCAGTCGGAGCCACCATACCAAACGGAAAAGGAGCTGTCTTAAGGTCCCGACCAAGTGGTTTTCCCCGATGTTTGAAGCAGAGATTTTCTAGGCTTCAACACAACCATAGTCCAATTCTTGATACATGTTTGATACATATTTGTACGAGGGAAATATTGGCACCATATCTAACAAACTAGCTACCCATGTCAAATATACACAGAACCCAAAAACCTAGCCAAATATGCCTTAAAAATCGTCTAGAACCCAAATATGCTTGTTAGAATCATATTACAATTAAGAAAATTGCAACATATGTTAAAGAGAGTAGAGACAGCTAAGGAAACAACATATGCAACCTTAATTATATACCTCTACTATCTTAATAAAACAGTTGGGTGTATAAAGGTATGGATGTGTCAGGTACTTGTGCCTAGGTTATTTTATTGCAATAACCATTACCTTCACTTGTTTGCATCCTTTGCAGGCTAAAGAGATGGCCTTGATATAGTTGAAAAATGAACTCACCACCAGAGCCTATTTTCAAGTCCGTAATGAATTATAAATTAAATATAATCTAGCATAGAAGGCCTCTTAGAAAAATATGTTTTCTTCTAATTTTACTTCTCATCATAACCATGAAAACTAAGTTTTTGATATCACATTTAAACATAGGAATTGACATTTCCATTGAACGCAAATAAAAACCACTTTGTTTTTAGCGCTAATATTTTTATAAGAATGTTGTGAAGTTTTCCATGGAAATTGCTGCAAGATTACTAGTTTCTTCTGGTTCGGCCATCTGTAACTTGAAACTTGATGAAATCTAGGATTTTTCTTTATAAATTGAGAGAATGAAGATTAGGAGCAGTACAATTCACTTACATATCAACAAGAGAGATAAATTCATGATATCCAACCTCCCCTTATCACAAGGAACTCTATGGAAAATTTCAACAACTTGGTAGACAAGAGAAAAGAAGATATAAAAAGCAAAGGAAAAAGCTAGAATAAGCACAAAATACGTTGCATGAAGAGAAAAAGCATTCAATAGTACTAGTGGAGAAGAGGGATCTTTGGAAAATAAGGTACAAAGAAGCCTTGGAAAAGGATAGACTACAAGTGACCATGAAATCCATAAAGGGCCCCATTTGGGGTTATGTCTTCAATGGAACTTCTAAGTTTAGAGAACACTTACAGTACTACCTAGAGTTTGACGGTATCCACAAGCAAGGAATGAAATTTCTGAGTTAGACAAAAAAGGAGGCTGAGCACAGGGATGAAATGGTAGAAATGATCAGTCGTGTCCTTAATAAGATCCCACCTCAAGGACTAGAATTATTGGGAGTCAGGGATCAAACATTGGTATGTATGGATGTTAATACATTTGTTAACAAATGAAAAAGTTGGAATATCACTAACAGCAGGGTTGCTATAGTAGAAAAACGTATTAAGGAGGCATGGGTTATATGGTAACTACGATAGGTCATGGTACTCTATGACCATGGGATTATTATTGAATGCTACATTATTCAAATAAATATAATGGGTTACTAAAGTTAGTTGGGGGTATATTAGAAAATGTGATAGAAAAAGGGACCATTACCTCATCCCTGGAGCTTTTCAATCAACTACATCTATCAATTTCCATCTGGACCCTCATAAAGCACTCTTTCTACTCTCCAAGCCACATTTATCACAAAATTTGGACAAGTCATTTAGGATTGTAAGAGGTGGAAAGATAGATAGGGAGGAAGGGTGGAAAATACTCTATGTATTATATTATTTTTCCAAGAGGGACCCCAAATAAGGTGCACCTATGGAAGTTTGTCCTTGCACTCAGATGTTACCTGGATAGAATGCACCTTCCCAACCACCCTCGGCCATAGATTCATCCCATCTTATACCACCTTCCCAAACTGAAAAGAAAAGTGTTAATAGAAAGGGAAGTGACCAAAGAAATTAGAAATCATTTTCTGCTACAATCTAACATTACCCCCTCATTTTGTAGAGATTAGATATGATTGGTAGCCTTTAATTAATGGTTAATCCCTAAGAGGGAGAGAAATAATAAATAGAAGTGGCAAGCTATTGAAAGTCTATATAAGCTGCCCTCAACACTACAAAAAAGGATCAGGAATTCAGACACCAACAAGTTGCTAAAATTTTGAGAGAAGAAATCCTATCATTTTGTATTATTTCATTGACCCCGTGATGGGAGGATCTATCACATTAATTCTATATTCTGTCTATTCTTTTTCTCCTCTTCACTTCAACTCATATGTAAGTTCCATATTTTGGGAAATAAGCAATATAGGCCTAGGACTCAGATTTTGTTAGTCCCCATCCAGTGCCCTCATTTTAATTCAAAGAATTGTGGATTTTCTTGTCTAATTAGGACCGAGGCATATTTTCACTAGTGAAATCAGAATAATCAAGCAAGTTATGCTTGTGTTATTTCATTTTCTATCTTATATTTGATGTTGAATGAATCAATGGATCTATGCTTGTCTTTCCCATTTGATTTTTGGTGTTAAATGAGAAAGTGATGAGTTGCTTCTTATTATGAAGCTTGTTAATTTTTATACACTATGTCAAAACAATAATTTTTCCATCAGTTCACTCAAATCAAATACATGCATAAGTTGACAACTTGCCATAGCTATGCACTATCCTCTACAACACTTTGACTATGTAAGAAAAAAAACAACAAACATTGAAAAAAGAAAGTTCATAGATTCTTGACTGAGGAAGAATTTTTAGATTTTAATTTGGAAAATATGTTGGAAAAAGAGTCTGCATAATGCTTTGTACTTGTGGAAGAACTAGCTAGAGTAAAGTTACTTTATTCTATCCTTTTTCAAATATTGTGCATCCTCTTGATCATCTTACATAAATCATAAAAAAATCTCTTGGAATTCAACATCTGACAAATCTCTTAAGAAAATTTTACATGCATTGTGTGTCACACTGGTGCTTAATCATTTTGACTCACAACAGCCATTTTCAGTAAGAAACGGACAGCAATTTTCCTTGGGTGTTGTTCTTTATCACAAGGGACAACCAATTACTCATAATTTTGAATTTTTTCTCTTGCAAAGTTGACAATTGAAGTTGACAACATTTCTCACTTAGAAAATATACAATTTACTCATACAGATCGGATGCTAATAAATCTCTTGTTGACTATCTTATCCAGAAACCAATTCATGTCTTAGTCAATATTCTTGATGCTAGGTAAATATGTATGAGTGGAAAAACCACAAGTATTCTTTGTTTTGCAGTGAACACCTTAGTCAAGCAGAAGTCTTTCCTAGAATATCCTTTGAAAGTTGAAACATTAGATAAGTTGGCTCGCTTGTTCCAAAAGACTGCATGCCAATCATTTCAGCAAAAGAAATACTTTTCTTGGGAAAATTTTGGTGATTACAAAATTCTCCAGGATCTAAAAATCACTTTATTGGCCAGCAAAGCAGAAAATGTTGAAGACTATTATTCAGCATTTTATGTTTCCTTGTATAATATTTATCGGAACTACCATTTTCTCAGCCACTCTAGGTAAGCTAGAAAACATTAGGTTGTCAAATATAAATTTATTTGATTCAGTCCAATACAAATATTCAAATAAATTGCTAAGACCCTTGTGCCTACCTTCCAATTCATCATCAATGCAAGAAACAATGGGACTTATATCTTAATACTATCTAACATAGTTACAACATGGAACCTCATGGATAGTCATCAGGTTCCATATAACTTTCAAGCTATAGACCAAGTAAGCAATATTTGGACAGAAGAATTCAAGAAAGAACATCATAAGCTTTTATGTTATAGTACTTGAACCATCAAACAAGGTTGGATCAATTCCTTCTGGACTGCATCTACTAGCCCAGAAGTCATATGTGGAACTAGTCATCTCCAAAAAACCGGTCATTTTTAAAACTCATACCTATCTCCCCACTCTGGATGACATATATATATAATATTATAGATAGAATGCTCCATAATGGATAAAAAATGAAATACACGTGCATGTAATTTATCTCTAATGGTTAGACCCAATTTACTAATGTGGATCTCAATTTGTAGACATGAACTTTTATATAAAGTTTGCATATCGCAATGCAGACTCAATATGTGATATTTTCAAACGTTAAATATAAATTCAAGACAATCATATTTTCAACATGTTGCACTCACTTTCATTCATAAGAGCTTGATTCTTAATGCAAATTTCATCAATTCCATCACATTCCAAATTATTGCGAGATATAACTTATAAAAGAAAAATTTTAAAAATAAGTTGTCATTGCTTAGATCTAGAAAAAATAAATAAATAAATGCTAGGTAATTGCTTTTAAGTACTTTTATGCTTATTCCTTCATTGTAGCATCTCAAAAATGACTCTATACTCTGACCTCGTACTCAATATTAAGACCCTGCAAAAACCCTAGAAAAACCCTGCTAGAAAAACCCTACCTCGATTAAGAGACTCGGCTCCCGATCCTAGCGATACAAACTTTGTCTTGAATTGGCAATTAAAAGATAGCTCCTATTTCGATGATAAGTGACTTGGCTCCAGTTTCGGAAAAATAATATAAAGCCACTATACAAATTCTTAGGGTTTTTAGGGTTCTCAAAAATTTTGCGCAGATCTATTCTTCAAAGTTGTTTCGATCGAGCCATGGTGTTTCTTGTGTGGATTCTTCACTGTTACCTTCAACTTATTTCAATATTGGATACCATAAACCATAACTCTGACCTACTAGCACCTTAGAGCCCTTAAAATCATGGATTCGGTCCACACCCTGCTTCAATGCGGCCGAAGAAACGAAAGGGTCAAGTCATGGAAAACGCATTCAGTGTTCAGGTTCAGGGTGAGTCGGGTCCCTGAGGGCTTCGGGAATTTTAGCAGGGTCGAGTTGGGTTCAACCCAAGTCTACATGCATAACAGTGATAGCGTGTTCTAAATAGTGATTCGGGCGACAGACAGTTTCTAGGTCGAGTCGGGCAGTGCAGTGAAGGGTGTATTTTTTGTAGGCTGTAGGTTTTAACCCTGAAAATAAACAATAGCGAGAGCACAAAACATAAAACAGATAAACACAGATATTTTCCCCTGGATCCCAAATCGGGATGACCAGCTTGATTTTTCATTATATTCCTTTTAGTGTTACAACACATATATATACATGCCGAAGCATACATAAACCCCAATCCATTAACCCTGGATTAGAACATAACCGTAGTTCCTTTGACTGGATCTACAAAATACCAGGGGCCGAAAACCATCGTACCCAAAAACCATGTGAAAACTCATGAAAAAAACATGGGTGGGTCCACCTATGAGTGGGTCTGCACACCAAAAAAAAAATTCACTGGGGCACAGCCCCAAACCGCAACAAGGGGGGCTGTCGCCCCCCTGTGCCCCCCCTGCTACGCCTGGCGCAACATAAAGTGTGTGGGGCTAATCGTGGAAATAATATAACACATACCCAACATTCTCCCACTCGTTGTTTTCTTTCCACAGGGGGCCAGAGGAGAGCTTAGTCATTGGGCCAATTCTTCAACACCCATTGTTTCTCTACACCAAGAGAACTTCTGAGTGCTCACAGACTTCATCAATGCATCTGCAACATTCTTCAAAGTGTCCACCTTTACCAGCAACACCCTTTAGCCTCAACCATATCTCTAACAAAGTGATATTGAACATCAATGTGCTTTGTCTTTGAATGATAAGCAGGGTTCTTAGCCAAGAAAATTGCACTTTGGCTATCACAGTCTATCCTTATAGCTTGCTGTACCAACCCCATACTTGAACACAATCTCTGCAACCAAACCGCTTCCTTGCTTGCATGAGTGGCTGCTATGTATTCTGCCTCTGTAGTTGAAAGAGCCACTACAGACTGTCTTTTACTCATCCAACTGACTGCGCCTCCAAATAGGCTAAACACATACCCACTTGTAGATCTTCTTTGGTCCAGGTCTCCAGCCCAGTCTGCATCAACAAAACCACGAATGTCCAACATTCTTTCCAATCCTGGTCTTCCCTGGTAGCACAAGCCATAATCACTAGTGCCACGTAAATATCTGAAAACCCGCTTCACTACTGTCCAATGCTCCTTCCCTAGGTTTGACATAAACCTACTCAATACTCCCATTTCATGTGCAATGTCTGGTCTGGTACAGACCATTGCATACATCAGGCTACCCACTGCACTTGCATATGGAACACGGGACATATACTCCTCTTCTTCTTGTGTCTTGGGACACTGTTCAGCAGACAGCTTTACACCTACAGGAATAGGAACATTCACCAG
Source organism: Pinus albicaulis (assembly GCA_034641835.2). NCBI lineage: Eukaryota > Viridiplantae > Streptophyta > Pinopsida > Pinales > Pinaceae > Pinus > Pinus albicaulis. The sequence continues at coordinate 269,477,138 of CM076584.1, read as the reverse complement.
TTTACTATCCTGCATATTGAACCTCTGCAATATAGTCTCGACATACTTCCTCTGGTTTAACCAAAGCTTCCTCTTTGCCCGATCTCTCTTAATTTCCATGCCCAAAATATAGTTTGTAGCACCAATATCCTTCATGTCGAATTTGGAGAACAGTTGGGTCTTCAAATCTTGGATAATTTCTTTGTCATTTCCAATCAACAACATATCATCCACATACAAGACCAAATAAATAACATGGCCACCAATTAATTTAAAATAAACACAGTGATCCTCCTTGCTTCTGGTGAAGCCAAGTCCCCGTATATAGGTATCAAATTTCTGATACCACATCCTTGGTGACTGTTTTAACCCATACAGAGACTTATTCAACCTACATACTAGTTCTTTCTTACCCTTCACCATAAAGCCTTCAGGTTGCTTCATGTAGATCTCTTCTTCTAGATCCCCGTGAAGAAATGCTGTCTTCACATCCATCTATTCTATCTCAAAATAAAATGCAGCAGCAACAGATAAAAGTAATCTAATAGAAGTAACTTTGGCAACAGGAGAAAAAATATCACCAAAATCAATTCCCGGCACCTGGGAATAACCTTTCGCTACCAACCGAGCTTTGTATTTCTTCACCTTGCCTTCTACATTCATCTTCTTCTTAAACACCCATTTGCTCCCAATGGGCTTCCTTCCAGCCGGCAACTCCACCAGATCCCATGCATCGTTTTTGTGCAAGGATGCCATTTCATCAACCATGGCCTCCTTCCAGAGTTTTCCATCCTCTGAATCTACTGCCTCCCTGACAGTTCTGGGTTCATCATCAGTTATAGTTAAGGCAAAGCCTGAACAGAAAGCAGATGGACTATACCTTTCTGGTTGCCTTCTTTCCCGAACTGATCTTCTCAAAGCTGGAGTTTGTGGCTCTTCATCTTCTGAGTCTTCTTCTGTTGTAGAGTCTGATTCATCCTCCTTTAACTCAAACTCTATCTTCTCAGGTTCCTTTGGTAGGACTTCATGTTTAACAACATCTTTCACTTCTCTAAACACCACATCTCGGCTGTACACAACCTTCCTTGTTTCTGGGTTCCAAAGCTTGTAACCCTTTAAACCATCCTTATACCAAATAAAGATGCACCTTTCAGATTTATTATCCAACTTGGTCCTTTTCTCCTTTGGAACATGTACATATGCATCACATCCAAATACCCTTAGATGTGAAAGAGAGGGTTTCTTACCAGTCCATACCTCATGTGAAGTCTTATCCTCCAACACTGATGAAGGTGATCTATTAACCAGATAGCATGCAGTCTCCATTGCCTCTACCCAGAATTATTGTCCTAACCCGGTACCACTGAGAATGCTTCTTGCCTTTTCCATCAGTGTTTTGTTCATTCTTTCTGCAACTCCGTTTTTCTGAGGTGTGTATGGAGTAGTCTTCTATCATGCTATACCACACTTCTTACAGAACTCTTCAAATTCCTTCTTGCAGAACTCCCCACCATTATCTGTCCTCAGCGCCTTTGTCTTCTTCTCTGTCCGGTTTTCCACCAGAGCCTTAAATTCTTTAAATTTCTCAAATACTTCATATTTATTCCTCAAGAAATATATCCATGTATTCCTTGAGAAGTCATCTATGAATGAAACATAGTACACAGACTTTCCCAGTGATGGAACTGACACAGGTCCAAACACATCACTATGCACAAGTTCTATCTTGTTCGCCCTCTTAGCACCGGAAAGAAAAACTCACCGAATTTTCTTCCCATATACATAATGTTCACGAAATCGAAATAGGGAGAAATAAACATAACTTATACCATACTATTTCCATGGAGTATCTGAAGGCCCATCTCTCCAATATGTCCAAGCCTTTCATGCCATAGCATGGTCTTTTCTCTAGAGACCGCTAGGCTTTCCACTCCACTTTCGGGAACCATAGAACTGTTGCACCCATAAATAATAGTGCTACCCTGAAGCTTGTATAGAGTTCCAATCCTAACTCTTCGCATTAATACGAGTGCTCCCTGAACCATCTTATAGGCATCTTTCTCGAACCTTATTTTTTACAACTGCATCATCCATCTTGCTTACAGAAATCAGATTTCTGGCCAATGCAAGAATATGCAGAACACCAGGAAGTGTTCTAATCCTTCCACCTTGCAGCTTCAGCTTGAATTTTCCACGTCCGACGATTCTGGCCTTCCTATCATCCCCTAGGAATACATCGTCGCCATCATATTTCTCATACTCACAGAACCACTCCCTATGGGGAATGAAGTGAAAGGATGCACCCGAGTCAATCAACCATGACTCATGATCTACATGCGTATTTGAAGAAGAAGCCAAATACACATCCCCACCTTCATCTGAGGTGGTTTTTGCCTCTGAAGAAGGAGCATCATTAGATCCCTTTCCTTTCTCAGGAGCTTTAGATTTGCATTCATTTTTGTAGTGCCCTTCATTTACGCATTTCCAGCATACCTTTACAAACTTTCCAGGAGATTTAGATCTCCCTCTAGATTTGGATCTCCCACTCGAAACCTGATTCTTGTTTCTGTTTTGGGACCTTCCTTGTACAGATAAGCCATCTCCATTCTGGCCCTCCATATTTCTCCGTCTCATTTCCTCCGACAACAAGGCTGAGACAATGTCATCAAAATTCAAGGTAGTTGTATTGCTACCTATTGCAATAACCAGACTGTCCCACGAGTTTGGTAGAGAACACAACAAACTGATCACTTATCTTCATCTGATATTTTAATATCAACTGATGATAGCTGACTTACCATAGTATTGAAGGCGTTCATATGCTCTGTCACCAAGTCTCCATCCTTCATCCTTAAGTTATACAGTTTTTTCCGCAGGAACAACTTATTCACCAGATACTTAGATTGATACAAAGTCTCAAGTTTTTCCCCCAAATTATTCGTCGTAGCTTCCCCAGATACATTCAGCAATACTGAATCTGAGACACACAACTGTATTGTGCTCTTAACCTTCTGATATAGTTTCTTCCAGTCATCATCTGACATTGCCGTTGGTTTAGTACCTCAATCTACCGTGATCCACTGATCTTTATCCACCAGCAGATCCTCCATCTTGAGCTTCCACAACTCAAAACTCTGACCATTAAATTTCTCGATCTCTATATTTTTGTCGCTCGCCATCTTCTTTCACCGCAAGAATCGATCCCGCAGATCTCCCACTGAACAGGGTCTTCCTCAGGCCCGAGAAAAAAACCCTCAGTAGCAAAGGCATCCCCTTGAAGCCGAAACAGCTCTGATACCAAATGTAGGTTTTAACCCTGAACAGAAATTATCTACACACGAATCTTATAACAGAAAATAAACAATAGCAAGAGCATAAAAGATAAAACAGATAAACACAGAGATTTTCCCCTAGATCCCAAATCGGGACGACCAGCTTGATTTTTCATTATATCCCTTTTAGTGTTACAACACATATATATACATGTCGAAGCATACATAAACCCCAATCCATTAACCCTGGATTATAACATAACCGTAGTTCCTTTGATCGGATCTACAAAATACCAGAGGCTGAAAACCATCATATCCCAAAACCATGTGCAAACTCATGCACAAAACATGGGTGGGTCCACCTATGAGTGGGTCCGCACACCAAAAAAAAATTTCACCGGGGCGCTGCCGCCCCCCTGCTACGTCGGGCGCAACGTACAATGCGTGGGGCTAATCGTGGAAATAATATAACACATACCCAACACAGGCGTGAATAGGGAGGCTGGGGTGAAGGGTGAAATTTTTTGGAGGCGATATTGGAATTAAAATAAAAAATTAAATATAAATAATAATATTTTTAAAAAAAATGTTATATATAGTATTAAATTAAAAATTGAATATAAATAGATAAGATATTTTTTTTGTCTAAATAAGACTAATTCTATTAAGAAAAGACATATGGTACAATCAGAGCTTGTGGAAAAGTGAAGCTAAAGAGAAAGGGAGCCGGAAATGATATATTATCAACCTCGGTCCCAAAGAGCATCCATGGCATAAGCAAAAGATAACAAGGAGAACAAAAAATAGAGAGCTAGACTAAGGAGTCTACCCAGAATGGGTAGAGTCTCCCAATCGACATTTTTTCCCTTTCTTCTTACTAACTCTGACCCAACCATTTTTATCTGTCTGGACAGGAACCACTTGCAAACTATTCTGCGCTAAAGGAGGAGTATCCTTGTCTGAATCGGAGGAAGAAGACTCATGAGTGCGTTTCTGTGAGATCAGAGGTGCAGAAGGATCCTCGGGGTAGGCTGAGGGAATGTCCTTTAGGTGCTCCAAATTCTCCCCTTCCACTTCAATATCCTCCTCATCAGAGCTATAGGACTCTATGTCATCCATAGGGGGTATACCACATGGTTTCCAGCTCTTGTATTTTGATTTGCGATAGATGTTCTTCTTTTTGTTGAGGAACATTGCACATGTGTTCTGGATATGCCCTGTCTGATGGAAATGGAGACACCTAAAGGCAATGTTCTCATAGTCCAAGGTTTGCGTCCAATGGAAGTCCCCAATTTTGAGGTTGATCTGATCAGGAAGCCCTTTGCTAATGTCTATTTCCATGCATATTCTGCAAAAGGTATATATTCCTTTCTCCCCCCTTGAGGTATCCATTGCTAGGAAGTGGCCTAAGGTGTCCCAAATTCCTTGAAAGATAGCGAAATTCCATAAATGTGCAGGGAGATTTGGAAGCCTCACCCAAATAGGAAGCTTGGTGATGACGGCCATAGAGGGGTCGAAGTCTAGGAACCAGGGGGTGAGGAATAAACCTGCTGATCCCCAGAACCAAGGGCCTCCCATTAAGGATTTTTGGTAATCTTCATTGAAAGCAAAGGCTACAATAAAGAAGCCTTTCGAGCATAAGAAGACCTTGCTGTTGTTGGTCCAGTTGGAGTGGATCCACTAGTATAGATAGGTAGTACGGGGCCATAGTCCATTAAATATGAATATGATGGTTGTTTCTGCAAACGTCTGGTATTGATCATCTAGAGATGGATGATTAATTTCAATTGAGGGAGTTTCCTCCATTTTTTCCACCAAGAAAGGCTTAGGAGCCTCAGCTGGTTGGGCATTCTTCTTGGCAGGTTGTGCATGAACCACATCTTTATAGGAGAAATTTTTGTAGGAAAAACCTTTGGAGGCAAAGGATTTCCCGACGGCACCTCCCCTTAGCCGAAGTGATAAGAACATCATGGAATTTCTTTCTATATTGTAAAAGGAAAGAGGCAAATTATTATCAAGCTGCTTACCTGTAGAGAGGAGCCACAAAAGGGAGGAAGGGATCCCCAGCTTATGTTCGAGGATCTTTGAGAGATTACGCACTGAAAAAGAGGGTTGGACCCAAACGAGCAGGGTTTTTCCCATCAGAATAATTATTTGAATCTGAAAATTCATTGGCTTCAGACGAGAAGGATCCCGACTGCCAAAGTTAAAACTCAGAGCTGATTCAGTGAATTCGCAGGGCTTCAGGGCTAGCTCTAGATCCCGGCTATAGTGATTCTACATGCGGATGCATAGGGCAGAGGTAACATAGGGAAGGAATCTACGAGAAAAGGTTCAGAGAGCAATGATCCAGCGGCCAAATAAAGTGATGGCCAGGCAGCACCATCGAGCCGCCGTGCAGCTAGACGGCCATAGAGCTTTGGCAGTCGTGGCTGTCTCATTCTGCAGAGCGCTGCATATTGCGTTGAGGTCAGTAGCTGAAAGAGAGAATACAAGGGGGATTGAAAAAATGCCAAGAAAAATATCTCGTGTGTCAAAAGGAAGTTGTCACTGGAAAATGGAGCCAAGGTTCTGAAATCGATAGAGCTAGACAAGAGCGACTGTGGAGAGGAGGCGGCCAAGAGACTGTACATAGAAACCCTAGGAGCCATCATGCCTCCTCTATATGAAACCATGTTAATTTTCTGCAAATAGATAAGATATTAAGGTGTATATAAATTATTTAATATCTAAAACTTACAACTTTCCACACACATGACTTGACTTGACCTGAACCTGACCTAAACACATTTCCTTGGGCGCCCTCACACAGCATGACCCGACCCGCCTGAACTAAGCCAGCAGGGAGAAAACGACAAACGGGTTGAATGAACGTTCACACTAAGGTACATGAGTGATCACAACTTAACATTTTTTATATGCCCTCCCTCACACAACCTGACCTGACCCGACCCAGATGCATTTCATTGGGCACCCTCACATGGCACAACCCAACCTGCCTGAATGAAGGCACCAAGGAGCGAAAAATGGAAAAACGGGTCACATGAACATGCACAAGGCATACGAGTAGTCACAAATTATCATTTTTTATACGACCACCCTCACACGACTTGACTCGACCCCACCCGAACGTGTTTCCTTGGGCGCCCTCACACGACCCTACGTCTTGACCCGCCCAAATGAAGGCACAAGAGAGAAAAAGGAAGACGCGTTGCATGAACTTGCACAAGGCAGATGGGCAGTCACAAGTTAGCATTTTTTATATGGCCACCCTCACACAACCTGACCCAACCTGACCCAAATTCCTTTCCTTGGGCTCTCTCACACGGCACGACCTAACCCGCCCGAACGAAGGAACAAGAGAGGAAATGAAAAAGAGGTCACACGAATTTGAAAAAGGCACACGGGTGGTCACAAATTAACATTTTTTATATGGTATCCCTGACACAACCCAACCAGACCCGACGCGAATGCATTTCCTTGGGAGACCTCACACGGCACAACCCAACCTGACCTGACCCGACTCGACCCGCCTGAACAAAGGCACAAGGGAGAAAATGGAAAATGGGTCACATGAATGTGCACAAGACACATGGGTGGTCACAACTTAGAATTTTTTATATGGCATCCCTCGCATGACCTGACCCAAATGTGTTTCCTTGGGTGCCCTCACACGGCACGACCTGACCTGACCCAACCCGAACGCATTTCCTTGGGTGTCCTCACATGACCCGACTTGACCTGACCCAACCCGCCCTTAATGTGTTTCCTTGGGCACCCTCAAACAACCTGACTTGACCCAAATGCATTTCCTCGGGCGCCCTAACATGACCCTATGTCTTGACCCACCCAAAAAAATGCAAATGGGTCACATGAACATGCACCACAAGGCACGACACAACCCACTTGAATGAAGACAGAACAGAGAAAATGGAAAATGGGTCACATTAACAAGCACAATGCACACGAGTGGTCACAACTTAGCTTTTTTTATATGACCACCCTCACGACCTGACACCGTGACCCACTTGAATGTGTTTCATTGGGTGCCATCGCACGACCCGACCCAACCTGACCCACCTAAACGTGTTTCCCTAGGCACCGTCACATGACCCGACTTGACCTGACCTTCCTGAATGTGTTTCCTTGGGCACCCTCACATGACACGACCCAACCCAAATGCGTTTCCTTAGGCGCCCTCACACAAAACGACCCAACCCGAACGTGTTTCCTCAGGTGCCCTCACATGACCCTATGTCTCGACCTACCCAAACGAAGGCAGAAGGGAGAAAAAGGAAAACGAGTCACACGAACGTGCACCACAAGGCATGACCCAACCCGTCTGAACAAAGGCACAAGGGAGAAAATGGAAAATGTGTCGCACAAACGTGCAAAAGGTACATGGGTGGTTAAAACTTAGCATTTTTTATATGACTGTCCTCACACAACCCGACCTCGCGACTCGCTCGAACACGTTTCGTTGGGCGCCCTCGCACGACCCAACCCGACCTGACCCACTCGAACTTATTTCCCTAGGCACCGTCACACGACCCAACTGGACCTAACCCGCCCAAGCACGTTTTCTTGGCATCCACACATGACATGACCCAATCCGACCCGCTCGAACGCATTTCCTTGCGCACCCCAACATGGCACAACCCGACCCGACCCGCCCGAACGCATTTTCATGGGCGCCCCCGCACGAACCAACCCAACCCGACCCAACCCGACCGAAATACAACAATAGGGCTACAGTAGGTATCGAAGCTTGGACATTATATTGGTTGGTCCCAGTGAAACATTGGCAGGGGCAAGACATTAGTCAAGGTCGAAGCTGGATAACAAGACATGGTAATTTGGGAAGAATGTCAAGGGAGGATTTTTCTGTTGGGTGTGGAGCCTGATTATATTCTTTATTTTGTATCATAGCGCTGGACCCTTGTTCTTAATGGGGCAGAAATGCTGCCTGTAATTAAACGTTTCTTGGGCGGTCCAGGGGGGGTGGTTGCAACTTTATGGATCCCCCCCCCCCCCTTGGCAGGGGGTTTCAGGGGCATCGCCCATGAAGCTAAAAACATATGTAAAATTTCTTTGTAAAAGTATTTTTATTTCTAGTCAATCTGGGTTGTTCATTAGGTGGATGATCTAACGATAGAAGTTATGTTTAATTTAGGTTTTTTTGCCCTAGAAGGACACCCCTTGTTTTGTATGAGGGTATTGTATTGCAGTGTTGTATTGTATATGTATTCTCAGAGAAATAAATAGATAGGGAGATTGTGAGAGAGAATAGAGGATATTACATTGGATCTATTGTAGGTTGTGTCTCTTCATTTTTTTGGATAATAGAAAGGAAGTATTGGTTGTTCGGGGTGGACATCGCCCAAATTGGGTGAAACACGTATATCTATGTCTCTCTGGTATTATGTGTTTTCTATGGTTGTGTTTCCGCATATTTTATGTGTTTCATTGCTCTTTAATATATAATTTTCTAACATTTTCAGACCTTTTAGTACAAGTTGAGGCATATGAAAGAACATCACCCACGGATTCGTGTTGAACTTGAAGTCTTGGAGGAGAATGTTGAAAATAAATTAAAATTTGTCATTATAGAGCTGACCTTGAGTCTGTCATATTCCCATTTTTTTGTACTAAATTTCCATATCATGAACTCACCTCAAGGAATTAATCTTCAATTTGTGTCAACATACTCCATTTCTAAATGGCAAGTATGCTTATAATTTTAGATGGAGCAGACTGCACAAAATTGGGATTGTAGATACTTGCATTGATAAATTTGGTTTCTTGGCTTACAATGCAGTCTAAGTAATGGTTCATTTCATTCATACTTCATTCTGAAATGTTGGAGGTGCTTTATTTTATATTTTATTTCCTTGGGTTCCCTCACAGTATGGCACGACCCGACGTGAAAGCATTTCCTTGGGCACCATCCCATGACCTGACTTGACCCAACCCACCCAAACGTCGAAGGCACGAGGTATAAAATGCAAAACAGGTCGAGGGGTTAGGGATTAGGGGTTATGGGTTAATGGGGTTAGCTCGGGCTTAGGGTGTTATATGGGTTAGGGTTTTAGGAGTTTAGGGGGTTAAATTGGTTATGGGTTAAGGGTTTATGGGTTAGGGGTTAAGGGCTTAGAGGTTTAGGGTTTAGAGGTTAAATGGGTTAGTGGTTTATAGGTTTAGGGGGTTAAATGGGTTAGGGGTTGGTACTTATGGCTCAAATATAGTTCACCCATGAAAATTCTAGTTCTGAAAAAGTGAGAGGGATATGAGGTTTCTTGGCTTACAATGCAGTCTAAGTAATGGTTCATATTGTTCATACTTTGTTTTGAAATGTTGGAGGTGTTTTATTTTACATATTATATTCAGCTACGTAGTGCCCCAACATGACTTTATAAGAATGAAAAATTGTTTTCTTGTGTTTTGAGTTGTTTTTGGAAGGCATTGATGTTGGTTGTTTCATAAAGGAAATAAACATTGATGCAGGTAGTCTAACATTGTTTGTAATCAAGAAAAATCCAACCAAACTCTAATTATGTCCACCATGCAAAATGTCTACCATACCTTAATTTTACAGGCATGTACATGATTGATAAATTTGAAATCACACACTTATGTACTAGAAATTCACCATTGGCTAACCCACAACCTTTTACTATATCCAACTCTGAACGTGTTTCCTTGGGAGCACCCACACAACCTAACCTGACATGTTTGTGAGTCATATTTGAGTCTATAAACCAAGATCCTATATCGTCAAGGCATATGGGGAGTCTGTCCATGTCAAATTTAGTGCATACAGTAACAATTTGAAAAAAAATAAATGTTGGCCCCATTCACAGGTCACTCTTGGCTTATAAAAATAATGGTGTATGGTAATATCATGTCATAAGTGACCTAATGTTTTCTAACAATTTCAACAATTTTGGTGCTGCAGTAATCTGAGAACAATGATGACATTTACAATGATGCAACTAAAGATGAATGAGCTTCTCTTGGTTTCAAGAATAATTTATTCTCTACTAAATAGGGCCAACCATGTGAAGGTGGAAGTTCATATGGCCCCTCCCATCCCCCTCACATCACTCTCATTTCCCCAATACCCAATCTATGAAAATTATCTCAAACCTATTGTCACATTATAAATATAATATAAAATAAGTACTGAATAAAATAGGTGAATTAATTTCTTACCTTTATATATATATATATATATATATTAAAAAAATGGTTTAATTAATTAAAAAAAAAATCCTAGGCCAAAATTTAAAAAAAATTAAAAATATAATCTAAATGACAAATGGGTTGCACGAGGTTGCAAACAGAAAACAGGTCGCACGAAAGTGCATAAGACACAAGGGCAGTCACACCTTAGCATTTTTTATATGACCACCCTCACATGACGGTCTGACCCGAACACCATTCCTATGGCACCCTCACACGGCACGACCTGACCCACCTGAACAACGGGCGCACGAGAAATAAAATGGAAAATGGATCGTAAAAACATGCCTGTGCTACAGGCGGTCACAACAACGTACATCACGACCACCCTGCCTGCAACCCGACCGACTGACCGACATCAGCCTTTCATGGCGACCTCCGCCTTTGACTCTACCAAACCCAACCTAATGGTCCCCATTGTTCCATGGGTGGCCTCCTGGCCCAGCATGGCTGACCGACTGCTCGCCCCAGGCACCCTCCACATGACTTGCTGACACTGATCCACCCAAACGTGTTCCTTGTGCCCTGCGAGTACGACGCTGACAGCAACGCTGACATTATTTCTGGGCACCATCACACGTCCGGTCTTGTCCGCAATCGCTGCGACGGAGAAAATGAAAAATAGGTCACACGAACATGCAGTACAAGGCACATAAGCGGTCACAACTTAGCATTTTTTATACAGACACCCTCACATGACCCAACCCGACCCACCCGAACGTGTTTCCCTGGGCGCCCTGACACGACCCGACCCAACTTGACCCACCCAAATGCATTTCCCTGGGTGCCCTCACATGACTCGACCTGACCCAACCCACCTGAACGCATTTCCCTAGGCGCCCTCACATGACTCGACCTGACCCACCACAACCCACCTGAACGTGTTTCCTTGGGTGCCCTCACATGGCACGACCTGACCTGACTAGTCCAAACGTGTTTCCTTAGGTGCCCTCACACGACTCGAACCGACCCACATGAATGCATTTCCTTGGGTGCCCTTACACGACCCGACCTAACCTTCCCGAACACATTTTCGTGGGTTCCCTCACATGAGAGGACCTGACCCAACCCGCCATAATGTGTTTCCTTGGGAAGTCTCACACGACACAACTGGACCCGACCCAACACGACACAGACGATCACAACTAAGAATTTTTTATACGACCACCCTCACATGACCAGACCCCACCTACCCGAAAGTCGAAGGCACAAGTGATCAAACATAAAACGGGTCACACAAACTTGTAATACAGGGAACACAGGTGGTCAGTACAACTTAGCATTTTTTATGCAGCCTCCCTCACACGACCCGACCCAACCCGACCCAACTTGACCCACCAAACATGTTTCCGGAGACGCCCTCACATAACCCAACCCGACCCTACCCACCTGAACCCATTTTCCTAGGTGCCCTTATACAACCCAACTAGACCCGACCCAACTCATCTGAACTTGTTTCCTTGGGTGCCTTCACATGAACCGACATGACCCCACCCGGCCGAACATGGTCCTTGGGTGCCCTCAAATGACCCAACCTAACCTAACCTACCCAAATCCATTTCCTTTGGCATCCTCATAGTACGGCATGACCTGACCCAACCCGAACCGAATGCATTTCCTTGGGAACCATCACACAACCCAACCTGCCCAAACATCGAAGGCACAAGGGAGAAAATGGAAAATGGGTCGCATGAATGTGCATAAGGCACATAGGCAGTCACAACTTAGAATTTTTTGTAAGGCCTCCCTCACATGATATAACCCAAAAGTTTTTCCTGTGGCGCCCTCACATAGCATGACCTGACCCACCCGAATGGAGGGCACACAAGGGAGAAAACAGAAAATGGATCGCATAAATGTGCATAGGAAACACGAGCAGTCAAAACATAGCATTTGTTATATGACCACCCTCACACGACCTGACCCGAACCAACCTGACCTACCTGAACGCATTTACTTGGGCACCCTCACAATACGACACAACTCAACCTGACCCAACCTGAACGTGTTTCCTTGGGTGTCATCACACGACTTGACCCGACCCATATGAATGCATTTCCTTAGGCAGCCTCACATGGCATGACCCAACCAAACCCAACCTGACTCGCCCAAACGCATTTCCTTGGGCGCCCTCAGATGACCCGATCACATGACCCCAGCCAGATGCATTCCTTGGGAGACCTCACACTTTTGATGCTTTGTTCCTAAACGTCTGGCTTCCGACACTTTTCTCCTAAGCATTGCATTACCGAAACCTTTCCTAAACATCGCACTTCCGATGCTTTGCTCCTAAACATCGCAGTTCAGACACATTTTTCCTAAATGTCACAATTCTGATGTGTTGTCCCAAAACGTCACAATTCCGACGCTTTTCCTAAGTATCACAATTCTGATGCTTGGCTCCTAAATGTCACACTTCTGACGCACTTTTCTAAAACATCACAATTTTGACGCTTTGTCCTAAAACGTTGATATTCCAATGATACCCCTAAATGCCATTATTTTGAAGATACTCCCTAAATGTCGCTAGAGTGACACGTTTTGGCGAGATTAAAAAATTGAGAAAAAATGGGGAAATTTCCAATAATACATCAAAAGTGTTGGAAAATTGACCATATGTACTAGTGAGCATCTCTAGTTTTGGATATTGAAAATTACTCCAAACAAAAACCCACAATGAGATCAACACTAATAGGACTTGACACATATGTTGGTTAATAGATATGAATGGGGAATATTAAACAAAAGATATCATCCTTTGGCTATCAATATTTTATAAATTTCATATCATGATTCTTTGTTGATGCTACCAAATCCTGATAATATTTGATTTTTCAAATGCATGCTAATGTGGTGAGACAATGTTTTCCCGAGGGGTCATCATGTTTCATCCATGTGGAAACTAACTTCACATGATGATGTGTCATCGTGACATAGAACCTTGATGGTGTTGCATGTTGACATAGCAATAACAGGGAAGTTCAACATAGCAAGATGGAATTTAGGTGGCACCCAAGTGGCACCCAAGTTACTAGTGATGTGGATGTTGGGATACCAATTTTTTAGCCACCAAGAGATCCATAGGGAGTTACTAACAAATACCTCTAATGGTATCAAAATCTAATAATCATGTTAATTCTCAAAGAGTGGATATTATCATATGATGGTGATGTATCAACCCATTAGGTTATGGCTTATCCAGTATTTGATATCATTGATTCAAAACCTATGACCAAACCTACAACAAACCACTAAAACCATATAAGTGCATCCATGGTGATGACATGGACATGGCCTTCCACCTATTATCCATGTACATATAATAATTTAGTTGTACAATGGTTACATGTTGACAAGGACACCATGCTCTTTCCATGCATATAGTATAAATTCTAACATGGAACATGGAAGGTAAATCCTCTACTGGCAATAACTTTATGCCCCCAACTTGAATTTTTATGAAATTGTATCGTTGATATTTCTTACCATATTATGGGAATGTACACATGATTATACTACTTTGTAATCTATGTGAGTTGAACCATAATCATAAATTTTCTAAACTAATTGTCATAAGGAATCAATAAAGTACATATTTTTCTATTGCAAGAAGATCACCTATCCAATAAAAAATATAAAATATGAAGAATTATTGTGAAACCTTGGAGGTAACATCTGCTACAGTTAGTTTCAAATCCTAATACATTCCAAGAAGCTCTATTAGTAGTTTCATAAATTTGGGGATAACTTATGAGTTTTGAGATAATACCACTAGGAACTATTAAATTTTGGGGATGGTCCTTTGGAAATTTAGGGATTGAATTCTTTGTCTTAGCATCTGATCAAATGTCCATTTCGAGTTATCCCCAAGAGCCAATACGAATTTTTCCATTGGGTGGTTGGGTCATAAATATTAGAGTATCAGGTTATCTAGCTCTAGCATATCAAGAAATTAATGAATACCCCTAATCATGAGTCCCTCATATCGATGAATCTTGACATATCCATCAGTTGAAAAAGACAGTTATGTTTATTTTTGTCCATCATCAGTCAATTGAAGGTCTCAACATCATAATGTAAGAATTGGAAATTGTATTTCAAGGTTCTTCACCTTAACCCCTATTCATATGGCCAACAAATGGGTTGTGATTGAAATCTTACTGCAACGGATACTTATCCTTGAGATAAAAATGTAGGAACGTCAAGAGATCAAGGGAAATGCACCAAGTAACCATTAGTGCAATCCCCCAATACTGATGGATCCAACATGTCTATAAATTTTCATTTAAAACTTTACATTGATTTATAAGGTAGTTATTTTTTTGTTGGTATATCAATTTTTAGATGCTAGGAATCACTCCAAACAACAACCCACATTGAGATCAATACTAAAATGATTTGACACATATATTGGTTAATGTATATGATGGTCAGAAAATTTTAAACAAAAAATATAGACCTTCATGTATTAGGAGTTTATAACTCAAATATTTTTATTTTCTCTTGATAATATAGAAGTTCATTAAGGCTCTGATGTTGCATAAGATAATTTGGTGAGTAAATGTGGACCCAATGGGCTATTACATGTTAGTCTTGTGGTAGCTTACCTAGCATGTTGGTGAGTAATTAGGAAAAACCATCTTGATGACATGACATGTAGATGTGGCACTAATGTAGCATCCTAACATGATGCTAACATGGAAAGATGACATGGATTCGAGTACTAATATGGTCCTGAAGTGGAAGCTAAGTGACTCCCAAGTTACATGTGACATGGATGTTGGAATTATTTGGTTGTTGATTTGACACCATTTCAATATTATTTATTGGCATCCACTTGACCATTATTATTATTCCTTCACCCATTGATTACCCCAATTTCCAATATTTCTCATAAAAACATCACAATCATTTATAATGCTTAAAGTGGCTGGTTGTCATATATTTAATTTATTTTTAATGAATTAAATAGGATTATGCTTGGTTTTATTAATGGCATTTTACTAGATTTTTTCTTGAAGCTAGTCTTAGTATCCATGTCTCTGACCGAGGTATCAACACAGTTAGAGAAGGAAAAAAAACACAAGATTTTTGTTTATAAGTCCCCCAATATGGATTTTTTTTTGTTCAAAGCTCACCCAGGTCACATATGTGATCCCTAGCACTTGATTAGAGTCAATGAGAAACATTTTTTTGGGCAGTCAACTTCTAACATGATTTTTAAGAAAATTAAGATGAATTTTGAAAAAACAAAACATGTTTTTTTGCTTAAATATCCCATTTAGGCTCCACTCATATGGTTTCTTTAAAATAAGGAGTATATGAGAAATTATATTTATTATTTTAACCCTATTTTCCTAGATTACGTAAATGGATGGCTTGCTAATGTGTCACCCAATGCCTAGTCAAGAAAAATAGGTTAAGATGAGCTATGTTTTAGTAAATTCATGGCATGGAGATAAGTTATAATAATATCTTGGATAATATTTTTATTTTATTTCATCAAGATCCACATTATCTGTAGTTAGTTACCCTATACCAAATTGGAGCAACAAAATCCTTAAATAGTTGGTGTGCATAAACTCTATAAATGCTATAATTTGTTTGATGGAAAGGGAGGAATGGATGGAAAGGGAGGAGTGGATGGAAACACATACATTTTCCTATAAATGACACCAAAAATGTTTGTCAAATCAATTGGAATAGAATTATGTAATATTTTATGTTATTAATGTGAGTTTTTAAATTTATGAAGTGTAAAGAAAAACCTATGCAAGGACTTAACATCTAATTCTATCAAATATAATTTTAAATTTAAAGAATATATTCTAGAAAGATTAAATCTAATTTGGAATCAATACTTATTCGCATGAACATAAGCTACTATGACCCTCCATGCCATGTATAAATTCAAATGATTTTAAACAACAAACTTTCTAAAAAATATTTGAATATAATTGTTTGAAGTTTTTAAATATCTGACTCCTATTCAATTGAAAGGTCCATATGATCAACATACATCATATTAACACAAAAAGAGTGACTGAAATACACATTGCTTGAAATTGAAATTCAAACTGAAAATAAACCTAATTGATCACTTTACTAATTCTAAATTAGAACTCTCTTTTTTTTAAGTTATTTTTCAAGTGCTTGATTGATATACTATAATGAAAACATAGTACCTTTTTAATCCTAAAGAGAATAGATTGTTTCTAATGTTATAGAAAATATAGTATGTAAACTAAGCGATGAAAATTAAAAGGAAACTAAAATATGAAAATCTTATTGAAAAGCATCACACGTCCTAGCATAGGGGACTTCCTAGTGGTTGCTCATGCTTGAAGAAATCTAAAAACTTTGTAATGCATAATTGCAATACAATAATGAAAAATTCATTCACACACACATGAAAATTCTTAGTGAATCAGGTTTGTATTAAGTGTAGTCACGGGTGAAAATGTGAAGTTGGGTTACACTTTTTTCCCTTTCTTGAGAAAAAAAATTTCATTCTTTTTCTGTTCTTCAACTTTCTGCAAGCCAAAAAAAAAAAATTGTTTAGAATTTCATTTTGCAATAAAAATAAAAGTTTTCAAAAATTGTATTAGCTTTCTATTACTTATTTTTTGGAATTTTTTTATACACATTTGATATATCAACTTAGTGTTTCTTTGAGTGTGTGTTTTTTAAAAATCAAAGGATTCATAAGAAGTCATGTTAATACGCATTGTTGTATTCTTTGAAAATTTTTGTTTTTGAGAAAAAAAATGTGTTCCAACAATCTATATAGAGTCTACTTCACTTTTGTTATATTTACAAAGCAATAATGCATATCGTAATTACTAGAATTTTTTGAACCGGTCCTATATGAAAAAAATTCATATTTTGAATATGTTTTGCGGCGCATGAAATTTCTTAACATATAAGTTATAAACTAAAAATATAAAAACTACCCATTACAGATGACGGACCAATGTAATGCACCATAATTTTTTCAAATTTTTTACAGTGTATTTTGGAAGATACATAATTATGATTTCACTGAATCATAATTACCTTCAAAAATTGTTTGCACCCGTTTTATTACAAAATTAATTAAAATTAGTAAATATTTATGAAATTGCATTAAAGTTATATTTCCTGAAAGTAGATTGAATTCTAAAAATGTTTGTCTTGGTTCTGACAGTTAATTCAGAATGTTTCATGGAGTTTAATCAGTCCAAAGTTGAAGATATGTATTCAGAGCTTGGCTCTGCGTAATTGTAGATGTGTTAGTTTGGCCGAACTCTTAAAAAAAGTTTGGCCGAATTGTTTTTTGCGCCAACGGCCCGTCAAGTCTAACGACATAAAATTTTGATCGAATTTTTAATAAAATTTCGACCGAACTTTTACCCAACTTTTCGTCGGCCGAAAAATACCATGAAGCTTGTCGAAAAATATATTTCGCAGCAATATAATTGCCTCAAAATCATTCATTATTTTCACATATTTTCGCACATTTGGTCTGATTTTGCAAAGGTCTTTGTCTGATTTTGCAAAGAATTGTTTTGTGTTTAAGGAATTTTCTCGGAAGTACAGTGAAAGGACATTTTTGCAAAGGATTCTTTTGGGTTTAAGGAATTTTCTTGGAGGTACATTCAAAGGACATTTTTTTAAAGGATTGTTTTGGGTTTAAGGAATTTTCTTGGAGGTACATTCAAAGGACATTACATTAAAAGAACATTTCTTGGAGGTATGTGATAGATTTTTTGGATTTTTTTTGGGCTTCATTTTTTTTGAAGGTATGGACTTGGGCTTAATTTTCATTATTTTTAGAGGTTTTGGGCTTAATTTTCAAAGGAATATTTTTAGGCTTAATTTCGAAGGGACTCTTTTTAGGCTTAATATTGAAAGGACATTTTTTGGAGGTAATTTTTAAAGTGATATTTTTTTAGAGTTTTTTTTAAGTATTTTTTAAAGTGGCATTTTTTTAAGTATTTTTTAAAGTGGCATTTTTTAAGAAGTTGGAATTAATTTTCAATGGACATTTTTTGGAGGTATTTTTTGAAGTAACATTTTTTTAGAGTACGTGTTTTGGGTTGAAGTAAATATTTTATAATGATTTTTTAAAATGAGTTTTTGTCTAACTTTTTAAATGAATTTTTTTTGGAGGACTTGGAAGGAAATATTTTGAGCTTCGTTTCATTTTTATAAGACATTTTTTCTCGGATTTTTTAAAGTAAGTGTTTTGGATTGAAGTATGTATTTTTTGCAAAATTTTTAAAATGAGTTTTTTTTAAATTAAGTCTTTTGTGATGTTTTTTTTTAATTGAGATTTTGTCTAAATTTTTGAAGGAAATTTTTGGAACTTCATACTCTATTATCGTAGGAAATTGAATGAATTGTGTGAGAAAATATGATCGAAAAAGAGACCCTGAGGAACGTAGAGAAGAGACGAGAGAATCTCATAAAAGAAAGAGAGAAGAACTCTCAAATATTAAAAGGGAAAATCAACCTTAACTAGAAGTTGAATCAGGTATGTAAATGTAAATATCATGAATTTGATATTCAAATTTTCCTAGTTTAAAATGTACAGCTTAATTTTTATTTGATGAACTAATTTGAAAAATATTTTGCAATGTAAACAGAGAGAGATATTCCTCAAAACATTGATGATGAGATACAAAATTTTGAAAGAGAAAGTGAAAGAGATATTAAACCAATGATTGAAGATGGTGAAAATGTTGAAAGAAATTCAAGTGAAGAAATTGAATCACAAGGTATATATATATATATATATATATATATATATATATATATATATATATATATATATATATATAGATATATATATATATATATATATATATATATATATATATATATATGTTGAACACATGCATATATTATTGAAATTATACATATTTTTTAATTTAGTTATTTATTGAATATGTAAACTTATTATGTACTATTCATTTGAATATGTACAGATGAAATCAATGTCAATGATGAGATGTTAGAAAATGTTGACAGTCACACATATGGAGATAAAAGAGTTGACCATGTTATAAGATATCGTGTTAAACGCATTTTTGATACGTACTTCATAAAGGAAAATGTGACAGTTCCAGCCCAAATGTTGAAAGGTCTCCTATCATTAAGGAAATTAAAAGAAGCTACAACTTTATTGGGTATTCGAAAATCAACAAAAGATAAATCAATGAAGGAAAATGTGATACAAAATATAAATAGTGCTATAAATTAAATTAGAAGATCTAGATAGAAAAATGTTTCAGTTTTACGTAGATCAATACATATGGCAGTGGTTTCATCAAGTACTAAAGAGAATCTCTTGGTAAAATCTATGGCACGAGCATTAGGAACCTCACGAAAAACTTTGCACAAGCATCAGAAATTTCGATTGCAAATAGATGAAATGATGAACTCGCTTGTTGGAGAGCTATTTTTAGGCAACCATACAAAGATAGACTTGGAGAAAATGTTAAAAAAACAATATGTGAATATTGGAAGAACAATTCACGTGTTTCGCCAAATGCAAGGGATGTGATGCGAAGAAGAATAGCGCGAAATCAATACAAAAAACATGAAAAACATTTCTTGGAAACCACTTAGATAGAGTTGTTCAACAAGTTAAAAGAAGAGAATCATGAAATTCATGTCTCTATCAGTGCTTTTTTTAATAAAAACTATGGTATGTAAAACCTATCACCATACGCGACAATTTTTGTTGTCGTTATCATGTGGAATTTGAGTTATATTATGAAACATTCCTTAATTTTGGTAGAAATTTTTGGAAATATTCACCTCCTCCTTCCACTATCCATGATTTCATATCTCAAATTCTATGTGAAATAGAAAGTGATGAATTATTTTACGAAAAGAAATGTGTTGGTGGTAAAAAATGCAATGATTGTGGAAATTTGAATAAATTTCAAAACAAATATAGTATTGATATAAATGATCAATCATTGTCCAACATGAAAGTGAAATGGAAGAGATATGAATATATCCATAAATCGATTCAAGGTTCAAATAGTGCTAAAAGAATTGAATTACAAGAAGAAGAAATTTGTGTGATAGATTTTTTGAGAAAGTTTGAGGCAGAAATTTATAAATAGACCAAGCATTCCCATAGAGCTCGATGGTAAGACTTGCAATTCAAAAAATCCCGTGAAGCTTTTCCACTAGGGACCATTTTGTGAGTAATTGATTTTGCATAAAACTACACATTTGTTCCACAAAAAGAAATTCAGAGTGATTACTATCATTTTGACCAAGTCTCTATGCTCGTTAATATTCTATATAGACATGCTGAACAAAATGTCGATCATATAGAAAGTAATATTTAAAATCGACATGTTATTAAAGAATATCACTTTTATATCCATGATGATCGTACACATGATACATATTTTGTACAACACTGTTTTGGAAAGATTTATGACTCCTTGAAAAGTCGTGGAATAAAATTCCATGAACATTGGATATGGTCAGATGGATGCGCAGGTTAATTCAAATCTTCACGATCATTATTTTGGTTGTGTTGTCTTCATAATAAAACCTACATTAAACATTATTGGAATTTCTTTGAGACTGGCCATGGAAAAAGAGAACATGATGGTGCAGGGCATGCATAAAACGAGCACTTTGAAGATATCCAATCAACCCCTCTGCAAACCGACTTGTGGACGCTAAAGAAGTTGTTCAATGGTGCATCATTTCTCTAAGCCATGAGACTAACCGATCAAGGGAAGTGTGAAGTTACATTCAATTTAATTTTTATTGTATATCTAATTTTAAACAGTGTACATTTATCACAATGATTATCTTTGGTGGTATTTTGATATCATATTTACATTCTTCTTTGAATTTTCCATATATAGTTTTTTTTGGCATATTGGGAACGAAGATGTAGATAGACCAATTTGAAATGACGTTGAAACAATAAAAGGGACTCGAAAATTGCATTCAATTAAAACAAAGTTGTCCACAAATGTGTTTGCATTGGATAAAAGAAAATATTCTTGTTTTTGTCATGTTTTCATAGACAACACAGAATCCAATGATGTTTGTGAAAACAAAATGTATGTAAAAGATTGGAAACATACAGAGCTAAATACAAAGGGGAAAATGTCCATTGCAATTTTTGAAGAAATGCAATTAGAGGAAACTACAATATCATCTGATGGTGATCGATTTTCTAACCTTTTTAGAGAATGTAACAATTGAATTGCTTTCAAAAGATAGAGATCTAGAAATAAATTTAAATACATAAGTTTGTTAAGTTTGTTTTATTGTGCAGGAGATGTTTTTGTTGTAATTGCACCAACTAACAACAATGAAAATGTGAAGTATTATTTGATGCATTGCACTGAACAAAAAATGAAATTATTAGAAAAATATAATGATCACAGGTTTCCATATGAAAGAGGATATATTATAATGAAAGGTTATTTTTTTAGACAAACTAATCAAGTGGGGATTTTTTTTATTTTGAAGACTATGAACCTCATGTCATAAGTTGTCAATATATTCACTTGATGCGTATAGCACGCATAAAGTTGATAGAGGTTCAATAAAAGAAAAAAAGAAAAATTAAGAAATGGAAAATGTCAAAATTTGATCATGAACAAATCATTGAAAATGGCATTCCATGAATTTTTTGATTGAACTGCCCAACAATTTATTCTCTTTGGATTCATGTTTTATAACTTTTATAACTCAACTAAAAATTGAGTTTCCTTGTTATGTTATTTGTGCAAGTGTTTTCACATGTACATTGTTTTGGTACATGCACCCTAGTATCAACTGAAATTAGCTTTTCTATACATGCATTGATTAAAAATGTTGTATGTATTGGATACAGATATATATGTTCTAGAATGCAATTCACTAAAAGTAGTTTTTCTATGTGCATTTATGAAAAATGTTGCAAGTACTGGATATATATGTTCTAGAAGTATTGGTTATATATGTGTGTGTGTCTGTGTGTCTGTGTGTGTGTCTGTCTGTTCTAGAATGCAATTAAAATTGAAAGTAGCTTTTCTATGTGCATTAATGAAAAATTTTGTAAGTACTGGATATATATGTTCTAGAATGCAATTAACAGAAAGTAGTTTTTCTATGTGCATTGATGAAAAATGTTGCACGTACTGGATATATACATATCCTAGGAAATTAACTAAAAGTAGCTTTTCTATGTGCATTGATGAAAAATGTTGCACGTATTGGATATATATATGTTCTAGAATTCAATTAATTGTTCAAGTATTTTTACTATGTGCATTGATGAAAAATGTTTCACGTACTGGATATATATGTTCTAGAATGGAATTAACTAAAAGTAGCTTTTCTATATATGCATGGTTAGACGTTATTGCACGTCTTAGGATATATTAGTTTTATAAGTACATTTTTAAAATTTTATGATTATTTGTGCAT
The DNA here is from genome assembly GCA_034641835.2 of Pinus albicaulis. Lineage (NCBI taxonomy): Eukaryota > Viridiplantae > Streptophyta > Pinopsida > Pinales > Pinaceae > Pinus > Pinus albicaulis. The sequence goes on along the minus strand of CM076584.1, from coordinate 269,454,204 downwards.
TTATAAGACCTAATATATATATATATATATATATATATATATATATATATATATATATATATATATATATATATATATTGCACTTCAATCATTTTAACATATACTCAAACGCTAATGTAAAAATGTGTCTAGTTCAACTATCGATTAAAATGTTAAACAACATATCACATGTCAAATGTAGATCAACCATCCAAAACTTAGTTTAATTTAACAAAAAATTATATATCACAACATTAATTCATTCCAAATGTAATTCAACTATCCAAAACTTAAGTTTAAAATAAACAAATTATAACACAACATTACTTCACATGCCAAATGTAGTTCAAAAGAAAAACATTAATATAGATCACAACAAATTACTTCACATGCCAAATGTAGTTCAACCATCCAAAACTTAAGTTTTAAAAACAAAACAAATTATAACACAACATTACTTCACATGCCAAATTTAGTTCAAAAACAAAACATTAATATAGATCACAACATTACTTCACATGCCAAATGTAGTTCAACCATCCAAAACTTAAGTTTTAAAGATAAAACAAATTATAACACAACATTACTTCACATGCCAAATGTAGTTCAACCATCCAAAACTTAAGTTTTCAAAAGCAAAACATTAATATAGATCATGGCATTACTTCACATGCCAAATGTAGTTCAACCATCCAAAACTTAAGTTTTAAAAACAAAAAAAATTATAACTCAACATTACTTCACATGCCAAATGTAGTTAAACCATCCAAAACTTGAGTTTTTCAAAAGCAAAACATTAATATAGATCACTACATTACTTCACATGCCAAATGTAGTTCTTGACCATACAATACTTAAGTTTTAAAAACAAAACAAATTATAACACACCATTACTTCACATGCCAAATGTAGTTCAACTATCCAAAACTTGAGTTATAAAAACAAAACATTATAGATCACAAGTATCAAAACTTTTTAAAAACAAAACATTATAGATCACGTATCAAAACTTGAGTTATAAAAACAACATTATAGATCACAAGTATCAAAACTTTATAAAAACATTATAGATCACAAGTATCAAAACTTGAGTCTTAAAAACAAAACATTATAGATCACAAGTATCAAGTATCAAGTAACATTACTTCACATTCCAAATGTAGTTCAACCATAACACTTTAAAAACAAATAAAATTATTTAAGACAACATTACTTCACATCACATGCCAAATGTAGTTCAACCATCCAAAAATTGAGTTTTAAAAACAAAAAAAAATTATATATAACACTGTAACATTACTTCACATGCCAAATTTAGTTCGACCATCCAAAACTTATGTTTTAAAAACATTATATATCAAATTCACATGTACCAAATGTAATTCACATAAAATATGTCTAAAATTTGTAGATCTCACAAGTATCAAGTATCAAGTTATATATGACTGCATCTAGATAAGACTGTATATAAAAAAGTAAATTTAGGACTAAATCTATTGAAAATATAATGTTGCACATGTGCATGTGAATAATCCATCAAATACAAATGGATGTCGTGTCTTTCCCAACAAAGTCTCAATCTGCGAGCTATCCTACGAAGCATGGGGAGCCTGTACACAATGTGTACAAACATTAAAATTTGATGTTTTAAAATTGAGTGAGAATATATAGAACTTCATGTGAAAATAAAAATAAAAATAAAAATCATGCAATACCTCATGATGTTCCCTCTCTATTTGTTCTTCATCCGCTACAACTTCCGCCACGGGAACATCTCCAACAGTAAACTATAATATATATATATATATATATATATATATATATATAGATATATATATATATATATATATATATATTAAAAAATTTCAAATGAAAATTCTTATATATAAACTTATTTTCAATAATATTAAAAAAAGAAGTTAGACAACTTATTCAAATGGTTGAAATTGTGTGGATGTTCCTATATCCATCGCTAGAGTCTGTGGAGAAAAGAAATCTTCTATAGAAACCTAAAATTCAAAAAAATTAAAAGTATAAAATAACTCAAGATCAAGATCTCAATTTATAATAAAAATTTTAAACTTCAATCTATAAATTATAACTTAAAAACATATATTTAAGTGAAAAATTGAATACTTCTGCTGGTGGATTTAGGACATCTCCTAAGAGAGGCTCCAAAAAGAAAATCTTCATAAACCTAAAATTCAAAAATTTTAAAATAACTCAAAATATCTAGATCTCAATTTATAATAAAGATTTTAAGCTTCAATTTATAACTTATAACTTAAAAACACACACACACACACACACACATATATATATTTCAGTGAAAAATTGAATACTTGTTTTGTCGGATTTGGCACATCTCATAAGAGTGGTTCAAAAATAAAATCTCCAAAAACCTAAAATTCAAAAAAATTAAAATAACTCAAGATATAGATATATCTCATTTTTTAATGGAACTTTTTGAGGTGGAATATATAACTTAAAAACATAAATTTTAAAAGTGAAAAATTGTCCATACTTTTGGTTGTGTATTTGGCACATCTCTTAAGGAAGTAGAAGGTACATCTCCCAAGGAAGAAGAAGGTACCGCCATCCCAAAAACATCGGACAAAATTGGAATTTGTTAAAACATTTTATTATATATATGTACATGTACATGTGTGCACAATTATTTATTTTAAAAATATCACTTAAAAAACACTAACATTTTCCAACATATCTTGATGGTGACAACCATCTTGATTGTTTGAACCAAAGGCTCCGAACGTGATATTAAAATTTTCTTCATTCATCAAGCATGAAAACTGCAAATGGTGTTAACATATATGATAAATTTTTGTTAGATTAACATATACCAATAAATGCATGTATATATGTATTTATTACAAATTGTACATGTGTTAAAATAATTGAATCCTAACCATTAACACATATTGTTCCCATGCCCTCTTCCTCATGAACAATTACGTCATGCCAACCATTGCGACAATTCTTTGCATATGTTTTGATATCTTCAACACTCATGTTGTCAATATCTTCATCTGTATAATACACAAAATTAGCACGTGCATTCTCATATGCTGTTTGTCGATTCAGACAAACATCGATTCCACCCAATCCACTGTGAACATTGTTGATGATGGCATCCCTTGCTTCTTGACTAATTTGAGAAGTGGCTTCCATCTATGACTGCAAATTTTCGACACGAAAAGGTCGACTAACCAATGGTGGCTCAGGGTGAGGAAACTCAACATCACGCCTAGCGCCCCTATGGTCACACAATTGACCTTTCCCAGGACCAAAAAATTTAGAGGGAAGGTCATTGTAATTGGATTTCATTTGCAAAAATAATTCTGCATAAAATATTTTTTTAAAATAAAGCGGAACCTCGTCGTTCCATGGGAGTCTTCCATAGGCCGCAAGGTGTCTATCATACAAATAATAAGCTATATCAAGGTGCTTGAAATATTTCACCTTCAACATCTTTCTTTTCGAACCTTCTTTGAAATTAAACATAGACTTCGCCATATCTACTGTAACTCTTTGTTTAACAACCTCCCATTTATTGGGACCCATCACTATTTCCTTTATTTTTCTCATGACTTCTACAAAAGTATGTGGTTGGCCCAAGCTTTCAATACACATCTACTAGTTCACCTAAAGAGTGTAACTATTTCCAAGCTTTGTCGACTCTCAGGAGGTAGAGTCAAAGCCACGAGATCTCTCTATAATTTTGCATGAAGATGTTGACACCTTTCTAAGGTGCATTGTTGCATGTTTCTTTCCAAAGGTATATTGGAAATGTCGGCCGGATAAGTCGTGGTGGGTGGACAACCTTCTTCTTGAATGACATGTTCTTCCCTACATCTTTTTTTACCAACATTTGGAGAATTTTCAGCCTCTGCATCAATATATAAAATTTCGTATATTAGAAAAAACACATCTAAACAAATTTTTACAAATTGAATGAAAAAAAAAATATTCAAATTGATGGCCACCTCGATGTGGTTGGCTAGCATCTTTCCCACCCTGAGACTGTTGAGAACCAGAATGACCCTGTTGAGAACCAACACGACCATCCGTTGATTGGCCTCTAGGGGAATAAATATCACCACCTTCACGCAACCTGCTAGCACTTATTGATGGCCCTCTAAGGGGATTTGAACCACCACCAACCTCTCGAGGTGAGAGAGAAGTTTCATAAACAAATATGAATTTATAATCAATTCAAAAATATGTTCATACATATAAATACATGTACATATTCATTGATGAAATTGTGTGAACCATACCATGACTGGGTGAACCATGGGCATGCTCCATTGATGGAGTAGAAACCCTTCTCCTCTTAGCTCCTAAAAAATAAAAAATGAAACATATTAACAACTAATTTAACTCACAAAGTTGATAAAAAATCAATTCCATATGTACACACATGTATGTATATGTATGGAGATTTAAGATTATATTTAAATACCATGAACATCCCTCGATCCCTAATCCCCCTCTCTCATAGAGATATGGGAATATGTTGATATTAATCATTCATCCTCCATGATATATATATATCTACAGTGGACATTTACAATTATTTTTTTAAATTACTATTTAAAATAAATTCAAAATAAATTTCAAAAAATTAATGTAATTTAGTGTACAAAAATTATGTAAAACACAACTTTCAAAGTAATAATTGATGTGTGAAACTCAATTTAAGCAAAAAAAATTATAAAAATGTCAAGTTCACCAAATTTCGCTTTACATGGTGGGAGCACCCTTGGTATAAATTTGAAAAAAACACATGGTCATTAAAAAAGAAGCATGAAACTCCATTTTTTTTTTAAATTGTTGAAGTCCTCACATTTTAATTTTATAAAAATGTGAAGTTCACCAAGTTGTGCTTTACAGGTGTGGTGGGAGCACACTTGGTATATAATTGAAAAAAACACATGGTCATTAAAAAATATGCATTTATAAGTAAAAAACACACACATATCCAAGATATGTTAAAATCTCCATCAATAAATTTTGAAGGAGAGCGTCTCAACACTAATTCATATTTGAGAGATGAATCTTGAATTTTTGAAGAAGAATGTCTCAAAACTAATTCATCTTTGAGAGATGAATCTTGAATTTTTGAAGAAGAGTATCTCAAAACTAATTCATCTTTGAGAGATGAATCTTGCATTGGCAATGGCTCATATAATTCTAATTCATCTATTAATTCATCTTTGATATATGAATCCTGAATTGGCATTGCCCCATGCAATATATCAACAGACATCGTATTCACATTTGTACAATGTCTTATACTAAAAAATTGAAATTGGCTAACAATATTGTTTGCTATTTCATGCAGTTCTTTTAGCCTCTCCTTCTTAATTTGGTACATGCCATTCATATGGTTGCACACAAGTTCAGAATTGATGAAAACTACAATTCCATTTGATCCATACTCCATATATTTTCCCAAGCCTTCTATCAATGCAATATAATATTCATCATTGTTTGTTGTTCTTCCTGGTATATTCATTTTCCTTTGGATGACTTTGCTAGTCGCAATATTGGAAAGCACATATGTAATCACTGCTTTCCCTAGATTGGGATAGCAAGAAACATATATGCATAATTTCTATTTTTCAACCATATTTAGTTTTTTTTTTATCCCTGAAATTAAAAAAATAATAATAATAATATATTAAATTGACATTTAGTGAAAACGCATGGGAGAAATGACACATGTGCATGAGATAAATGATATGTGCATGGTTTATCTTAAAGTTTGACTTAAATTTTATGGTAGAACTAACATCTAGAAATGAAATGCGTTAAAGATTGCATTGCCTAGAGTTTAAGGGAGATTTATGACACATATACATGGTTCATGCATGGTTTTCATGAAATTTTTCCTCAACATTTATGGCATAAATCACATCTAGTTCAATAACATGCCTTAAGAAAGGATGAGATCGAGAGTTTAGAACTTGTAGAAGTTAAAACTCAACCAACAAACTAAAATCCTATGGAAGTTCAGCCACTTTAGTTTAGTTTTTAGGCCTTAAATTTTTCCTTGAATTAATGGGGGAAAGCCTTGAGTTTGGGGATACTATCCTATGAGAGTTTAGCCACTTTAGGTTCAGTTTTTAGGCCTTAAATTTTTCCTTGAATTAATGGTGGAAAGCCTTGAGTTTGGGGATACTATCCTATTAGAGTTCACCCACTTTAGGTTCAGTTTTTAGGCCTTAAAGTTTTCCTTGAATTAATGGGAGGAAGCGTTTAGTTTGTGGGAGAAATGACATTTACATGGTTTGCAAAATTATTTTATGCACTTACTAAAACAATGTTCAGTTTTGAGGCCTTAAAGTTTGCCTTGAATTAATGGGGGAAAGTCTTGAGTTTGGGGGATACTATCCTATGAGAGTTCGGCCACTTTAGGTTCAGTTTTTAGGCCTTAAATTTTTCCTTAAATTAATGGGAGGAAGCCTTTAGTTTGTGGGAGAAATGACATTTACATGGTTTGAAAAATTATTTTATGCACTTACTAGAACAACTAGTTATGTCAAAAGTCAAACATTTATGAGTTTGTGGGAGAAATGAAATAGAAATGACACATGCCTTAAAGTTTGCCTAAAATTTTATGGGAGAAGGGAGAAATGACACATGCACAAGTTTTTCCTTAGAGTGGTAGTGGTTTATGGATATTAAAATGAAGAACTTCTATTTAGATATGTTCCAAAGATTGATTGTAGGGGAATTTACTGGATATGTCACCTTTGAGAAAAGATGAGATCTAGAGGCTACCTGGCCCTTTACAAACTCTGCCTTTAGAACTTGTAGAAGTTAACACTCAACATATAGACCAAAATCCTATGGAAGTTCAAAATACTATGAGAGTTCAGCCACTTTAGGTTCAATTTTTATGCCTTAAATTTTGCCTTGAATTAATGAGAGAAGGACTTTATTTTGTGGGAGAAACGACATTTACATGGTTTTCAAAATTATTTTATGCATTTAAAAAAAACATGCTTTAAATTTAATGGGATAAATCCAACATGACATGTATGCTTTAAAAAAATTTCCTAAGAATTTATGGGAGAAATGACACGTACACAATTTTCCTTAAAGTGGTTGTGGTTTTTGGATATTAAAATGGACTTATATTTATATCTATTCCAAAGATTGACTGTAGGGGAATTTACTGGATATGTCACCTTTCATAAAATATGAGATCCAGAGGCTACCTATCCCTTTACAGACTCTGCCTATAGAACTTGTAGAAGTTAACACTACTTGTCCCAATTATATACTATGAAGTTTATAGAGGACCCGTGGAATCACTCACACTACTCTATGTAGACATAAGGGTGTATAAGAGTGTACTAAGTTCGAAAATATGGTCATATTATTGGATATGGTTCCCAAGAGCCAAAATGTACTCCTTAAGTATATGTGGGGTCTATATAACCATCTACAAAAATAAGTGATTCTTTCCAAGCTAAGGATAATGTATGAGCCATGTGTATACGCACATTATCTAGAAACCATAGGCCAAAATAAATGGTACTTAAGTGGTTTGAAGAAAAAATAGCACCAAGAAGCTTTGAAGGAGGGGAATAAGAACTCAAAATAGGAGGATAAGAATAAAATAGCCACTACACATCCATGCAAGGGTAGTAGAAATAATTCTAACCATTGCAACATTGATGGTCACATTAAGGAGAATTATTGGATGTTTGGTATGTGTTATATTATTTATGTGAATACCCCCATGCACTATATATTTTTCTAAGCATAGTGGTGGGAATAAAATGGGCAAAAAGTACCCCCACTTTAGGGTTTCATATAGACAAAAAATTCCCCACACGCATGTGTTCAGGGATAGTGCCCCAAAAAAATGTTTTTGGGAAAAAATATTCTCCCTTTATGATGGTTTTCATCACATGGTTTTTTCTTTTAGCATGTTTATAGTGCATGGTAGTTTACCCCATGGTTCTAAAGTTTTAGTTAAAGAACTAAATTTTTATCTGATCCAAGGTAATCGATTGGTAGTTTATAATTGTCGTGGGATATATACATATATACATACATACATACGTGTCTGTGTGTGTCTGATGGTCTAAAAATTAATATACTAATAAAAAAATGATCTTCTCGTTTTGGGTTTCTCGAGTAAATTATATGTTAATGCATGTGTTTTACATCGAAAATTTTTCATTTTATTAAGAATCTATTAGAAACAATTAACTATATAAGGTTAAAACCTATGTTTTGTATCAAATTACTTTTGGTTTCAATGGGAAATTTTATGGCTAATGTGTTTTTCAATGTGATAGACTCCATTAAAATGGGAGATATATCAGAATGATTCCTATGGTATAATAAATTAGTTGAGTAGTTTTAAGATATAGATGCATAAATTCAATGAGCATAGTTTTGAGATATATAATTCCAAAATAGAATATTTGTTGGTGAACAAATATCAATGGATCACTGTGAATATATCTTCTTTATTAAAATGGATTTTTCTAGAAGGATGGACTAAGTTGGAAAGAAGGGAAAATATCACAATTATATGTTAATGTGCATGTGTTTTACATTGAATATTCTTCATTTTATTAAGAATCTATTTGAAACAATTAAATATATAAGGTTAAAACCTATGTTTTGTATCAAGTTACTTTTGGTTTCAATGGGAAACTTTTATGGCTAATTTTTTTTTTCTCGAAATGTGATATATCCCATTAAAATGGGAAATATATCGAAATGATTCCTATGGTGTAATAAAATAGTTTCAAGTAGTTTAAATATATAGATGCATTAATTCAATGAGCATGGTTTTGAGATATATAATTCCAAAATGGAATAGTTGTTGGTGAACAAATATCAGTGGATCACTATGGATATACCTGCTTCATTAAAAGGGATTTTTTCTAGAAGGATGGACTAAGTTGGAAAGAAAGGAAAATATCACAATTATATGTTAATGCATGTGTTTTACATTGAATATTTTCCACTTTATTAAGAATCTATTTGAAACAATTAACTATATAAGGTTGAAACCTACGTTTTGTATCAAATTACTTTTGGTTTCAATGGGAAAATTTTATGGCTAATGTGTTTTTATTGAAATGTGATAGACGCCATTAAAATGGGAGATATATCGAAATGATTCCTATGGTGAAATAAAATAGTTTAGTAGTTTAAAGATATAGATGCATAAATTCAATGAGCATAGTTTTGAGATATATAAGTCCAAAATGGAATAGTTGTTGGTGAACAAATATCAGTGGATCACTATGGATATATCTGTTTCAGTAAAATGGATTTTTCTAGAAGGATTTCCATTAAGTTGGAAAGAAGGGAAAATATCACAATTATATGTTAATGTGCATGCGTTTTACATTGAATATTTTTCATTTTATTAGGAATCTATTTGAAACAATTAACTATATACTTGGTTAAAACCTATGTTTTGTATCAAATCACTTTTGGTTTCAATGAGAAACTTTTATGGCTAATGTGTTTTTTCTCGAAATGTGATGGACCCCATTAAAATGGGAGATATATCGAAATGATTCCTATGGTGTAATATAAAATTTGAGTAGTTTAAAGATATATATGTGTAATTTCAATGAGAATAGTTTTGAGATATATAACTCCAAAATGGAATAGTTGTTGGTGAAAAAATATCAGTGGATCACTATGGATATATCTGCTTCATTAAAAAGGATTTTTCTAGAAGGATGTCCACTAAGTTGGGAAGAAGGGAAAATATCACAATTATATGTTAATGCATGTGTTTTACATTGAATATTTTTCATTTTATTAAGAACATATTTGAAACAATTAACTCTATAAGGTTAAAACCTATGTTTTGTATCAAAACACTTTTGGTTTCAATGGGAAACTTTTATGGCCAATGTGTTTTTCTTGAAATGTGATAGACCCCATTAAAATGGGAGATATATTGAAATGATTCCTATGGTGTAATAAAATAGTTGAGTAGTTTAAATATATAGATGCATAAATTCAATGAGCATAGTTTTGAGATATATAAGTCCAAAATGGAATAGTTCTTGGTGAACAAATATCAGTGGATCACTATGGATATATATTATTCATTAAAAGGGATTTTTCTAGAAGGATGGACTAAGTTGGAAAGAAGGGAAAATATCACAATTATATGTTAATGTGCATGTGTTTTACAATGAATATTTTTCATTTTATTAAGAATCTATTTGAAAAAATTAACTATACAAAGTTAAAACCTATGTTTTATATCAAATCACTTTTGGTTTCAATGGGAAACTTTTATGGCTAATGTGTTTTTCTCGAAATGTGATAGACCCCATTATAATGGGAGATATATCGAAATGATTCCTATGGTGTAATAAAATAGTTGAGTAGTTTAAAGATATAGATGCATAAATTCAATGAGCATAGTTTTGAGATATATAAGTCCAAAATGGAATATTTTTTGGTGAACAAATATCAGTGGATCACTATGGATATATCTGCTTCATTAAAAGGGATTTTTCTAGAAGGATGGACTAAGTTGGAAAGAAGGGAAAATATCACAATTATATGTTAATGCATGTGTTTTACATTGAATATAAAAGGTTTTTTTTCTCTCTCTCTCATTGTTTGAATCCTGATCTTATAAAAGGTTTCCACTAAATCCATTCCCTATTACTTTTCATGTGAACCACATTCCCAAACCCACCCATATATGTACCTAAGAGCCAAGCCAAGTGTAAAAAAGGGCTTATTTCATTTTCTACTTTAACACATATGTGATTAATTATCGTTAGAATTTATATGGTAAATACGTATAAAGATTAATCCTTGGTATAGATATATTTTGACTTTAAGGAATAAAAGGAAGTTTTTTAGAAAGTTTATCTTAGGAGGTAGAACTAAACTGTCTATAACCCACAAAAGAAACCACGACCTATGAGCATCACATGCAAACACAAGTTACTCCCATGTTTGAAACACCGCCTCACATCATAATAAGGTTGGAAACAACTAAGAAACCCATACTAAGTTCCCTAGAAGGGATGACTATCATATTTAATGATTGGGTTTATCTCCAAGGTCAGAAGGAAAATCAAAGTTAGGAAAGTGAATTAGAATAGAAATTAAGGTAATACCATGACCTTTTACCCAATATTGAACGAAGGTGAGCAACCATAGATATCATGAAGGAATTTCAAGAATTCAAACTATCTAATATGATAGGTAAGAGTATAACATACCTAAAATACATATAAAGAAAAAAATGTTCCCTTTAACACTACTATAATTGTGCATGCATAAGAATATTATCTTTTTTGCAGAGGCTTAAATTCATGAAAATATCACAAAAAGGTGGAATATTTATAGTGTGAAAAATAGTCGGACATCATGACAACTAATGTGTCTTTTCGAGGGGTGATCAACTCATGAAGATCACATGATCTTGTTGATTAATCATGAGAGTATCTGGGAGTCAGATGATTTTTATTATTATTTTCCTTCCCAAATAGTATGCACGATTTATGGGTTTCATCTAAAAAACGTACGATTTATCAATAATCAGACACAAGAAGCTGTTATAGAGGACACCATGATAATGAGATAGAATATGTTCCAGAAGAATCAGTGGAAGATGAGACAAACAATGATGATGATGATGACGATATAGACAGTTATGTTGATGATGAATCTATCGAATGGAGATAATGAGATAGAATATGTTCCAGAAGAATCAGTGGAAGATGAGACAAACAATGATGATGATGATGACAATATAGATAGTTATGTTGATGATGAATCTATCGAATGGAGAAATGAAACTATAAGTGTGGATGATGAGGTAGCAGAAATAATAGCTATTGATTTTCCACATTTGATTGAAGAAAAATCACCTGAACGGAAATCTACAGAAGAATTACTACGTCATCATGTTGAGACAACAAGGGAGCTACACGCTAATTCTGAAGCCAACGGGAAAATCACTAATCATCATGTTTAATAGTTTTTTTTTTATGTAGGATTAAACCTTACTTTCAATTTTAGCAAAATAATTTCTTGCATTACATGTCCTGGTGTATGGCAGACAGGAATCTGGTTTCAACAAATTCCTATTAATCTATTCTGTGCATATCTACTGTAAATTTCTTACAGATTTTGTTAGAGTTGATTGAAAACAAAAAAATAGCGTTTTAATTGGTTTTTTTCTTGCTTTTATTAACATACACTAAAAATATCAAATAAATTTTAAAATAAAAAATATCGATGATAGAAATTTCTGAGGCTTAAATTCGGGTTTCCTAAGAGATTTAACCATTTAATGTTTAACAAAGGATTTCAATGACAGATGATTTCATACCTGGAAATTCACAGAAATTCACAGACGAAGCCGCAACGAGGACGAAGCTGGGAGATCCATGAATACGTCATGGAAGACATAGACAAAATTCCCTACGAAAAAAAATTTAAATTAAAATCAAACCAAAAAAAATCAACCAAAAAAATTACAAAAAAAGGAGCAACTGCAAGTGCAAAATCAACTGAAAATCATCAAAAATCACCTCTTAGTCACGGTGCAACTACAAATCAACAAAAATCACCTCGTCATCACGGCGCAACTGCAAATCAACAAAAATCACCTCGTCACAGAGTGCAACCCCTCAACAAAGCAACAACAACACCTAGACAGACAGACGTTAGACACATGTGAATAAGAAACCTATAAAATTTTGCGAGCTGATGTATTTATAAATACAAGTTTGGCCAGACTATTTTAAAATTTCGGCCGAATTTTTGTTGCTAGTTTTCCCATCTCTGGCCAAAAATTTGTTTTCCCATGCCGTCCATACGTTTTCAATGTAAACGGAAGAATGAGTTTGGCCAAACTAATTTTGAAAGTTCAATCGAACTATCGAATAGTTCAGCCGAAATTTTATAAAAGTTTGGCCGAATTATTGAGAAAAAAAAAATTCCACCCCCGATTCTCACAAAAGTGTAACCCAACTTCGCATTTTTACCCACACATAATTTATTTTCTAATTTAGGTTTCCTTTAAATTACACAACTTGGTGGAGGAAAAAGGGTAAGATGAGAGGTAATAAGATGTGCATCACCATAGTGAAGTTTCTCCAAAGCCTTGACTTTTCCTTCCAAATAAGTATCATTTTCTTCAATATTTAAATTTATTTAATTTCATTTGTTTATAAAGGTTAAAGTTGAATTATTTTTAATTTTTTGTAAGAACCCTTCATCTACTAATACATGTGCTAGATAGGGATTATCAACTATCAAGAATAATTCAAGCATGCTCGAGAATTCATTGAGAAAATAACAATTCTACTCTAAGAAATGTCTCAAATCCTAGGAGTAGTTGGCATCATCTCTCCATATTAGGAGGAGAAAATTATAACACTTCAAGAAGAAATAGAAGGACAAAATTTCATGAACAACATTTAGAGAAAGATATAGAGGAGACAAAATAATCATGGACTATAATTGATGAAGAACAAACATTAGAACCTGAGATTAAGGAGTCCTTGACATTGTCATAAGATTTTTTATGCATCCAATAGATCAACCACCGCATAATATAAGATCTGAATGGCATGGAAGAAGAGGAAATAAAAATTGACCTAAATGAGAAATTGAACTAAGGGTATCACAACTATAGTGAAATTTGGTTCTAGAAAATCACTAAGCTGGAACACCGCTCTCTTATTGAATAGTTCTTGACATCATCTCAATCAAAGTAGATAATATCTCATATTCTAGTATATCTCAAATCATATATTTCAAACCTGCATATGATTTTATTTGTCATCCTATTACACATATGGCTCCATTGTAAGTGTTCCTTTACTTGAAAGAGATTTTATTCTGAAGTACAATAGGATAGAATAAATAAATAAATAAAAAATAAAGTAAAGAGAAAAATAAGTCCTATTGTGAAATCTAGTTTAGTAGCACAATTGGACACAAGCTTTTCTTGAAAACCAGGAAACTGGCAAGAAAAGTTCATAATAAGTGAGTTCATGTTAGTTATAATTTTTTATTATAGTTCTTCAAAATATTTTATGCTATGTGCTTGAGTTGGTTGATGTGGGATTTCTTAAAACCCACCTTCCAAAAAATATTGTCCCATCAACTTCAACATGTTATGTGGGATCGAGATCAGATATTCTTTTGAATAACTTGGAGTTTGCATACATCAATGGAAAGTGGTCTTGTTGACAACAATGGGAATAAAATAATGTATTTTTATTTTCATATCTTACAGGTGACTCTACTTCAACACATTCACTCGTACATATCACGATGCATTATTGTACCTTGAAACTCACTTACATTATTAGAGAGTTTCCTCACATTGGTTAATGATTGAAATTAGTGGTAAATAATTTGATGAATTATTTCTATGTTTAAATTAAATTAAATCCATTCACATTGATTGAATTATAAAAATCAAGGTCATATCTTGCAAGTGCATCCACTTCAACACATTCATTATTACTTATCAAGATGGACTCTTGTACCTCAACACTCACACACATTATCAGTGAGTTATCTCATATTGGTTAATTATTGAAATTACTGGATGATAATCCAATGAATTTTCTCCATGTTTGACTTCAACTAAATCCATTCACATAGATTTAATTGTAATAATCAAGGCTATATGTGAATACTATATGGTTTATTGTATTAATTGAATCTTTTAGCAATTTTCTTGTTTCAAATTTCTTTCAGTAGCATATTGTTTCAATAAAAAAATTCATTCAACAAAAACATGATGACAGCTACTAAAAATCCTCTTCATTCATTTCCTTTTCTAACAAATCAATAAATTTAGATCAATCTTTAATGAGCATGCATCATGTTTCACAATTTCTACTTTAGCGAAAAATAGCATTCCAAACTCCATCGATTAGTAGGTCATTAAAGACTTAGGTTGAGGCTAGCCCTAACTCATCAAGAAGAAGAAAATGGTTTATATAGCTACGAAAAAACTATTTTAGATATATAAAAATGTTATAGCATCATATTTGATGGTTGTAGCATCTTGTTCTAGGTCACTCTTTACACAAAGATTCCAAGAAAATGGGGTAAGATTAAAAGTTTGAGAGATGGGTTTTTTTCTAAAATATGATAAATTGAGTATCATGGGGGAGGAATTCCAAGAAAATGCAAATTTGAGAAATATTTTAGCAATTTTTGAGGGAAATATTTTAATTTTTTACCACCGTGACAAATAAATCTGAAATTTTTTATTTTTGAATAGAAACCTCTTTTCTTCATAAAAATGAGATTATGAAGGTATTATATGGTAAAATAAGTGAAAATACATTGTTTCCCTATTGAAGAACTTATTGTTTCTTTAAAATGAGTTCACTGTGTATATTTTATCATTTATGTAACATTGGATAGCCTGAAAATTGTTTTTGAAATTGTTAGCAACTCAAGATTCAAGAATCAGAGTTCACTGGTATAATGATTATATATAGACCTCTACAACACATAATTCAGCATTTTAAGGTCCATACAATGGTAAAATTTAGGTTAAATTATTATAGTCATTTGATTTTTTGAAAATTATGGAAAATATGATGAATAACCACTACAAAGCATAACATTCCCTGGCCATAATTTCATTCAGCCACCATATTTTTCATTTCGTATACCACCCTTCTCCATTAATATAAAACTTTATAATATCAAACAACCTTTCCTTTTTTCCCATTTCTTGATTGTAATTTTCCTTGATGATAAATTTGTAAATTGTACAAATGGAATCATGATCCAAAATATGTTATCTGCGATAATAGTACAAGCTCAGGATACATATAAAACTTACAATACCTTTACGAACTATAAAAAAAAAATGACAAATTGAAAATAGTGGACTTAATACAATTTATCTTCTCACACATTCTTGGGCAAGTTGTAACATGGAAGTCATATGCCATGAGAACACAAAAATAAGGAGCACCTCCAAGAATTTTGTTGAATTTGAAATAAAACCCAAGGATATTCCTTCATTCGGTATTATAAACCTATTTTCTTCAACCCAAGGAAGATTATCATCATTTATATTCAACTAATTTATAGGATATTTTACAGATGAAGACTTTGATTCACGAAAAGCTTTTTCATACCATTGTTTTGAAATGTAAAGCCCCAAGAACAAAATTAGTGATAACAACAAATAGATTGCACGCCCTTTTATATTTATATATATATATATATATATATATATCATCTCTTGCAATCATAAGTAGAGGTGTGCAAGTTTCACAGGGACAACCGTTGGAAGCAAGTTCACTTGTAATAGACCATGGTAAATTTGATGTTTCAACTCAAGCCTATTTTGGGTTAGTAGACACACATGTACAAGTATGGGATGATTATCTAACCAAAAAAAACCTTATTTATGTTTTTTTATGATAAGGATAATAGGTTGTGTTACTATGTCATATTTCTTATCATTAATGAGGACATATTCATAGCTATTTTTTCAAGGCATTGTTGAGGAAAATTCAAGGCAAAAATGAATAAGTTTGGGTTCAAGACATGTTTCATTATTTCTTCCTATCTCACAAAAATATGTTTATGCAAGAGTAATGAAAACAGAGTATAAGTATGCAATTTTCATATTACAACAGTTCCTTACTTCATTTGCTTGAGGAAAAATATTTAGAAAGGTGAAATGGTTGTCATTTGTGTAGAATTTACAAAGTTTTTATGTAAAATTAAAGAGGTCATTGAACACAAATACCATGTGGATGAAGAAGTTATTATATATCAAGCCCATCAAGAAGAAAACAATCGAAAAAATTCATCAAATAACTCTTGAGGAGAAAAGTATGTAAAGCCATGATTAATTCTAGCCATATATATACACATATAATAGCGATGGGACAACAAATAGAGGTAGTTTATTTTTTCAAAATTATTTATAATTTTTACTTCTATCTGTTGAGAATAAACCATTCCCAATAATATAAAGTTTACATATGTGTTTTCCTCTTCACATCATAGATTTATATTATCTCATTATTTTGAAGGTATAGCATGGTTAGAAGAAAATGGGAGGTCAAATATTATGCTCCATTGTATTTCTCAAACATCTTGTGATTTTCAAATGGGGGCTTTGATTTAGATTGGCTTGATATCATTCCATAATTTTATGGGTATTATAATTTAACTACACTACATCTTGCACCATTTTATAAAGTTACGGAATATTTTCATGTTGGCATGAAAGGTTTTGCATTTACCTTTGAGGATGAGGCATTGGAATGGTTTGAGGTTCCTGGAAAATTTCATTATGTTTTTCTCAAATAATGGAATCCTCACTTTGAATATATCCCTTGAATTATAGCTAATATTTTGTGTAATATTTCATAAATTTTTGTTTATTATTCAAGCAAGGTTTGAAGTGAGTCTACTTCAACAGGTAAGACTAATCTCGTTCCTTTAAATTAGGCAACAATTAATACATTATTCCTCTCAGAAAATTAAACAGTTGTTTAAAGAAAGCTAACTCATTTCTAAATAAAGGAGGATACATTATGGATTGAATGTGTTTGCTTATTTAAATCATTTTTATGAGTACATGAAAAATTCTTAGTGTGGTTAGAGGTTGGGTTGTTTATTAGTACCATTTGACCATTATTTACAGTCATCCATTTGAACATTTGTGTCATTCCTTCACCCATTGATTACTACTTTCTCCATAACTTCATATAAAAACATCATAATCATTTCTAATGGTCGAAGTGGTTAATTTTCATATAGTTCCTTCATTTTCATTGAATTAATAAGGATTAGGCTTGGTTTTACTAATGAAATATTACCAACTTTGTTCTTGAATCTAGCTTTAGTAGCCATCTCCATGCTTAGGGTATTAACATAGTTCTAGAAGGAAGACACATGGATTTTATTTCTAAGACCCTCTATATGGAATTTTTTTATTCAAAACTCACCCATTAAACATGTCTGATCCTCTAGACTTTTATCAAAGGAAATGAGTAGCAATTTTCGGGAAATCAACTTGTAATGTAATTTTTGAGAAAGTGAAGATGAATTTTGAAAAATTAAACATATATTTTTGTAGAACAAGCCCATTGATGCTCTATGTGGATGGTTTCCTCAAACAGAGAAGCACTTATAAGATTTGTCTGGTTCTTTGAACATTATTTTTTTATATTTCATGAATGGATGGTTTGTTAATGTGTCACCCAAAACCGAGTCAATCAAAATATGTTGAATTGAGTTATGTTTCAGTAAATTCTTGGCAGGAATATAAGTTATAATAAGATATTGGCTGATATTTGTATTTTATCTCATCATGGTCCACATTATCTATAGTTTGTTACTCTATCCCAAATTGGAGAAAAAAAATCCTTAAACAATTATTGTACATAAACTCTATAAATATTGTAATTCCTTTGATGAAAAAGGAGGAAATGGATGGAAATACTATGGTATTAATGAAAATATTATTCACTAAGTAATTTCATGTCTATATGTCAATGCATTTTTCATGATTTTGTTCAAACTAGTAGTTACAGAGTTCTTAGCTTTCTTTAAGCACATGTGACCTCCAAGAGGACCCCATGTACCAGGACATGTGACACTTTTTAATAAGATTTTCATAGTGTAGTTTCCTTTTCTTCTCATATCTTAGTTTACATACTCTATTTTCTACAACATTAAAATAATTCAATTTCTTTAGCATTAAACAAGTACTTTATTTTCATTATTGTCCTGAAAAATAACTTCAAAAAATTCAAATTTAGAATTAATCAAGTGATCACTTCGGTTTATTTATAATATGAATTTCAATTTCAAGTAGTGTAAATTTTAATTGTTTTTTGTGTATCAATATGATGTAGTCGGATCATACTGAACTTTGAATTGAATAGGATTCAAACCATTTAAAATTTCAAACAAATTATATTAAAAAAAATTCAGAAAGTTTGTTTTTAAAAATAAGTTGAATTTATACATAGTAAAGAGGGTCTATGAATATTTCAGAACCATGATCATATTGTGTTAGATTATGTTTAATCATTTTCATAGAATAGAATTTCTTTTTCATAGAATAGAATTTCCTTTAAATATCAATTTATATTTGATATAATTAGAAGCTAAGTCTTTGCCTATATTTTTCTTTACACTTCATAAATTAAATAACTTGGATTTATAAAACAAAATATTGCAAAATTCTAGTACAATTGAATTGATCAATGAAGATGTTAAACAATTGGCCTTCCATAGAGAGTTATTAGTGAAAAAACCCACTAATATTATAATTATGTAATAATGTTAACTTTAAAAAATTGTTTAGATTTATTAAATCATAAACCTATTCATTATTGGTTATCACAGTATTTTTAACTAACCCTAAACTAAACCTATGATTAAACCCACCTTAAACTACTAAAACCCAATAAAATTATTTTGTAATCTATGTGAGTTAAATCATAGTCAATACATTTCTAAACTAATTTCTAGATTTAGTTACAATGTTATAACATTAATTTTGTCACAAATTGCATTGATTGACATATAGTTAACACATTCAACAAATCTTACTTTGGACAACAAGTTACATGTCACTTGAATATTCATTTATTTTATACAATACAATGATTATTATTAAAAATTATATATAAAGGTTATTTTATGGGCGTTTGTTCATGAAACTTACTCTAGAAAATTTGAGGACTTCATATCTACTTCAAAATATTGTTAAAGCTACATGCTAATATAATAACTTATCGACCAAGTCTCAATATTGGTTCCAACCATATGAAATGGCCTTCATATAAAGGTCTTAAATCAATGCAAAACCTAATTAGCGAGGCCACTTGTTTAATCTTTGTATTATAAATTGTCAAACTCTTATGCTCTATAGAAAAACAGTTCAAGTAATTTATTTTAAATATAAAAAATTTGATTTTCTTTTTAATTTAATTATATTTTATTAAATTTATATCAATATTTTAAAGAAAATATTAAAAATATGATTTATAATTTCCTATATTAAAAAATTAAACAATTCAAACAATTTTAAATCGTATATGAGTTAAATTTTAATTATACATGAAATAAATTAAATAATCCAAATTATACATGGAAAATTATATGAGTTAAATTTTAATTATACATGAAATAAATTAAATAATCCAAATTATACATGGAAAATTTTTAATTAGATTAAAATTAAACTATTAAATATTACATCAAATTTAAAAATACTCTTATATAGTAATTCTATATATTTAAACATTTTCCATATATTATTTTGTATAGAGATACTCTAAAAAGAGTTTGTGTCACATAATTTTATATTTAAAGTAATAAATTAATATTTATATTAACAAATTCAAAAAAATTAATAGGAAAACAATTTAATATAAAAGTAATAAATTAATACTTTATTAATAAATTAAAAAATATTAATAAAATAAAATTTAATATAGTTTATAAATAAAATACTTTAATTTTGGCATAAATTTACATCAATTTTATATTGAGAAATAACAAGTTTTTTATAATTCAAGGTAGAAAGGAAATTTATAATTCCTTACTATATTTAATATGGGTTTAATATGTAATATTTTATTAATAGAAAACATTAAATATATGTGTATGTGTGTGTAACACATATATAGAAAGAAAAAGAAAAAGAAATATTTTGCTCAAAACAAATATTGATCTATCTTAACTCAAAAACTACTAAAAGTTAAAAAAAAAAATCAAATCTCTTGAAATATAAAATTTTCCACATTTTTTTCACTCAAAAATAAATTTACATTTTGAAAATATCTCTAATTATGATAAATATATGCTAGTACTATAATAGTTAACTTAAAATACTCATGCTACAAACCTATAAGATATAGATTAATTATAATAAATGAATTTTGTAAATATATATTAATTATAATAAATGAATTTTGTAAATATATATTAATTATAATAAATGAATTTTTTTTTTACGAAATAAAATTGTTAATTAATTAATTTAATTAAAACTAATATTAAATTGTTAATTAAATTAAAACTAAATATTATAATTATTATCGATAATATTTGATAAATTATAAATTATAATAAATTTTAAAGGTATTTAGATCCAACGTTATTTAATGAGTCAAATTAGTTCAAATGAAAATCATTGTATTTGATAAATCTTGTTTACAGTAAATTGAATCTATCCTATAATAATTAGGAGCAATATTGTAGTTGTTGTATTTGATAAATCTTGTTTACAATAAATTAAATTTATGCTATAATAATTATCAACAAGATTGTGTCCTATAATAATTAGGAAGAATATTGTAGTTGTTGTATTTGATAAATCTTGTTTGCAATAAATTGAATTTATATTATAATAAATATAAACAATATTGTACTTGTTCTTATCATGTAATAGAGATACTGAAATGGCATATTCTATATTTATGGATACTCGGTTTTCCATTTCTTTCTTTATTACATCTTTATAAATCTCTATAAAAGAATCATTAAAGAGTTAGATGGAAATTCACATCAATTTTGTATATCTTTATCATAATTTATTTTTAGGTAATTTATTATAAATAAATTATGTCAAGAAATCAATAAAGAATTAGATGCCAATTCGTACCATTTTTATATATCTTTATCATAATTGTTCTTCATATTATTATTTTTGAAAATGGGTATATCTTTATCATAATTTATTTTTATATAATTTAAAATAAATAAATTATGTCAAGAAATCAATAAAAAATTAGATGCCAATTCGTACCACTTTTATATATCTTTATCATAATTGTTCTTTATATTATTATTTTTGAAAGTGTGTGGAAATAGATTAGGTCAAAATGGCCTTGAGAATCTAAATCAGTAACATCTTAAATTACATATACTATCTCAATACATGGATTAATAATGGAGCTTTTTATTTTCTACTGTTAAATATATTAGAAATGGGGAAAATACTAAAAGGAGGGTGAATTAATATTTTAATATTTTTAAAAAATTAGTGAATTAAATATATTTAATAAGACAAAAGTATATCAATCATACAAAACTTGAACACTAGAAGTTTTCATGGAAATCCATACACGAGAATGAGGCTCTAACCCCCTAATTTGCATGAATCTACTTGCTTACGCTACGAAATCCTTCTTTCATGATTTTTCACACTTAATTTGAGGCTCCTTTAATTAAAATATTGTTAAAAAAATTATATAATTCTTTGATTTATCTCTCCTTGATTTGTAGCCACCCAACTTACTCTTATTCAATCATGATTCCTCATCATCTATGCTTCTATATTTCATATATGTTAACAAATACAATGTAATTTCTATAATTTTATTTTTAGTTTTCATATTTACAATTTTTCAAACTCAAGACCACTCATATATCAACTTGTTTGTAGGATTAGCCTTTAACCATCAAATTACACTTTATATGTTTCAGATGAATCCATGTTCACTCTATTGGATCCTTCTCATCTCTTCATAATGTTTGTTATTCTATAAGTCAACAAAAGTTAAAAACATTTAACTTTGCATGGGAACACGACTTCTTATGTTTCCTTTCTTTCCTTTTATAGACATTGTCTAGCACCAAACCTAGTTTTATTTATTCCAACCATTTTTACCAAAAAAAAATTCCAAAATATATTTAAATCATCTAGAAAATGTTGGTGCTTAAACACCAAATTTGTAGTCACATCTCCTTATCTTCATGCTCCATTGACCATATGACCATGGGCCCCAACCAATTGCTTAAGCACCAAACTGCTATGAACCACTTAATGGTTAAATTGTCCCTAACTTTATCCATTTCCTTAGTGATTTGATGATCGAAAGTCTAGACATCACTTAAGGGTCCCCTCACCTATTTGAGCTTTAACAAGGGGGCGAGGGGGGGAGTGGGGTGCAAGGAGTCTTCAATTTTTCATACATGTTGTTTAACTCACCCCCACCTTTATAGCATCCACCAAGTAATCCCATAAGCTAATCAAAACTTACGACATAGAAAACACTTTGGAGCTACCCTTCATTTTATTTTTAATGAGTTGGAGGTCTGATTTTTTATTTTTTATGCACCTATGAAAAGTGGCAACACAAAGGTTAATTGGGCCCACTACCTAATGCTTTCTGAAGGATTATAGATTATTTTTCATATCATGTCCACATCATTGTCATGTCACAACCTACCACATTTCATACCACGTCATAGCCACATCACTTCCATGTCACTACCAAGTTTCACTTCGATAGGGAACACTTGAGCACCCAAAAAATCCCAAATCCACCTGCCATGTGTTCTTACCTTAGGGTGCCACATCATCATCCTACCAACTATCTTTTCCATGTCACCTTTCCATTTTATTCGGGGTCCATATGTCATCTACTCATTGTGCTTTATCATTTCCTACAACATATCTCCTTAAAGAACATGCCAAGTCTTTCCACATGCCACCTCATTGCTGTGTTTTTTTATGCAAAGGAAATTTAAGCTACACTAATGGTCCAATAAGTACCTAGGTTCTTGTTACAAGTTTCTTGTGTTCAAGCACTAGAACCTTGGAATTATTTTGTCAACCATCGCCTATTTCTTCATTGGTCATCTTTGTTATTTGCAACAAAACCTCTAGTTTGGTGATATATTATATGTTTGGATGTTGGCTACCAATCCCCTAGAGACCAATCATTCTGACTAATTATTTCCCAATCACTGCCCACCAGCCATTGGTGTATTTCTCTTGAGCTTGTGCCTTCAACTTATCAATTATTGTTGATCTAATGAGGTGGGGTCCTTGCAGAACCTTAAGTCTTAGAAACCATGATAGAAATTTAACACTTCAACCTTTTATTTTTCCTAATCCCTTGGGGGTTTTTGTAACTTCCATACAATATTGGAAATCTCTTTGAAAGGGATATCCAACCAAGCACTTTTCATGTGCTTTTGAACAAATAAGTGCAAATAAAATTCCTTCAACAATAGGATACTCAATAAACAACATATTCATCATAATATTAACATATTTTTAATGGAAACAACTAATACATCAATAACAACATAAGCATTATGCATGAAACTCAAAAACACCCCCCTTGAACTTGACTTCAATTGCCAATAATAACTATACTTTACATCAAATAATAGCTATACTTTACATCAATGACAAAAACTTCCATCATACTCAACAATCTCCTTCTTTGGAATTGATGGCAATAAATTTGGTCATTTTTTTTCATTGATGGTAGCACTCCCCTATTAGGTTGAGGAAACTACCACTGCCTGCTCACTCTCCACCTTTGATTTTGAAGAGCCAATGTTTAATCATTATTCCCCTTTGATATCAATGGTAAAGGGATTTATCTAGTCCCCATGTGACATCACTCTCCCCCTTTGGAAATGGTTTTTGATTTGAATTTTCTACTAAACATGTTGGTTTTTTCCACTTAAATCAATTGATACTAATTGAAAGAGGACATGAAAAAGAAAAACTTAGGAACCATGTAAACTTTCCATTTCATAATGCATTGTACACCCCCTAAACTTGTATTAATCTTGTTGATCCAAAATATTATTTGGTTGTACCAATTAAATGAGTTGTATTGTTGTACCAATACACACTTATGCTTATTCCAAGAGCTAAATCATACCCTTGCTTTAGTATAAAAAGTTTATTATGTTATTGATTATTGAACCAAATTTTTTTGTCCATTTATACAAATGAAATGAGGAAAAACATGTAAGATCTGCAAACTTTTCCTTTCCTTCTCATCTTGAAAAATCAACTCTGCTTAAACACATGCTAATTTTGATCTTACACCTCCCCTTGATTACATGATACTTGTAATATTGTAGTTTCGCTAGATCATGTTAGTTTCTCTTCCCTCTGGCATATAGTTGATCAGAGGCTCAGTATTTTAGCTCAAAAATGAAAGTGCTCATAATTGAATGAATCGGGAATGAAAGCAACCAGCCCATTTCTAGGAATCTAACGCAACTCGTTTCGTTGAAAATTGAGTTCGGATGAGGAAGTTATGGCTTGTTGATCGTCGTTCAGAACAAGCAATGTTTTATTTAAAAAATTGCAGAATAGGTATAGGCTAATGAAATGGAAGCCCAGTCAGCATTTAGGGAATCTTCTTTAGTTTTTTTTCAATGGTATTGTGAAAAGTGTCACTACGATATTTTCCAGTTTGGTTTGTGAAGGTAAAATTTGTCGAATGACCTCCTAAGGTTGAATTTGGATTTATAATATTATGTGTTAGAATTTTTTTTTTAATTAATTAAGGTTATATATATATATATATATATATTCATTTTAAATCAAACCTTAATTAGTTTTAATTAACATATCAAATCCACACATATATATTTTATAAACCCATAGTTATAGTCCATTGGCATATATTATTTCTAAACTATAGTCTGAAGTATTATGGTGTATATTAAGTTTCGGATTGGCACATTAATATTCAAGTGAAAGGTTAATACAAAGGTTCGAAGGTTGATATGATGGCATTCACATTAAACGGTGGCATTCTCATTAAACATCCAAGTATGAATGTATTATGGTGGCATGTTATAAGGTTTGAAATGGTGTGGTGAAAAATAATTATATGATGGGCAGGGTTGGGGCTTGACCCCATGACCTCTCCCTCTCCACCATGCTCATTTACCATTGGGCCATGGGCCATGCTCCTTGTAAAATAATGTGACCAACATATACTTGAAGATTAATGCAGGTTCCGACGGCGGAAAGGAGGAGGCCAGCCCCCTCCCATGTGACCTGTCCACCAAAACCATGGGCGTAGAGATGATACAAAAAATGGTGGAGGTTGTATTAAGTTAATTAACCATGTTTAATTTCTAATCCAAAATTATAGTTAATCTAATCCGCCATAAACCATGTGGATAAGTGCGTAGTTAAACTATGCTTATCTACAGATAAACACATTTAAAAACTAATTATTATCCTACTAATTAGTAGCATTTTTAGCGGATTTCTATTTTTAGAGGATGCCACCAAATTTATCGAAGCTATCTGGAGTTTTTCCAAATTTGGAGGAGAAATTGGGGGAAAGTTTTTTTTTTTGCCATAGTTGAGTCAATTTTCAACCAAATTGAGCTAAGAAAGGGTCATTCTCAGCTAATTGGCATGCTATGAACACATTGGAATAGGTTGAAGAGGTAGAGGATCTCATCTACAGAGGTTTTTGTTGCCTTGAAAATTTTTGGAGCCTAGGGCCACCAGGAGGGAAAGCCATGCGTATAGCATCTAGTAACCAAATTGAGTAAATACATAGGCATTTCTGATAGATTTCGACATTTTGAACTCATTGGAATAGGTTCCAAGAGAATTTGATGCACGTAAGTAGAAATTTGAGCAAAATTTATCTAATATAAAGGCCTAAGCTATGAAGCTATACCAAGGAGATGTAGCCTAGGAGGGGTGAACTCCTTCATAAAAACTCTGGTTTAATGGATTAGTTGTTATGGTTTTTTGTTGTTTAGCCATTGAAATTCATGATTTATGCTTTCAAATTCACTCATAAAATTTAGTTTTAATTACCTCTTTGAATCATATAAGCAACAAGGGAACCTGTACATCAAGCATAAGATCAATTTGGTATCAAAGCAAGGTTGAAGAGCTTGGTTGAAAGGAAATTTTATTTTCTTGATAGTTGCTTGAATATTTGTGCAAGTTAATGGTTGCAATTTTATGATGATGACAAGGTTAAAGTTGCAGAAAGGTGAAGATAAGTTGTTGGTTGCAAGTTCTGATATTAGGACCAAAAGAAGGAGAGTTGAAAGAGCATAATCTTCACCCAAAATCATACTCATAGTTGCACTTGAAGAACCTCAATTTTTGTCTCAAGAAGCTGAGAATGAAGAGGTGCAATTTTTACAAGAAGCTGAGTTGATTTAAGAGGTACAAGCATCATAAGTTGAGCTTGAATCCTTAGCCATCATGTCAGGTGTTGGATAGAATCAAGGACATTAAGAAGAGGAAGATGTCAAGGGAGACTTCAAAGACATAAAGAGGGTCGTTAAAGTTATTTTTGATGTATTTGTTGTTGGGATGGTAGTAGAAGGTTCTAAGCCTCCATATGGAGAAGGAACTTCATATAGTAAGAAGGATGAAGAGATGAGTTCAAAGGGAAGTGGAGGAAATCCACCTCCATCTCCACTATCTTCATCATCCTCATCATCACCATCAGCATTTTCTTCCACTTCCACGACAAAAACCACTTACACTCAGTCAAAAGCCATAAAAGGAAAAACTCCATTACTCAAATTGGACATTAAGTTTGAACTTCCCATGTACAATGGTGAGGTAAATGCAAAGAGGCTTGAAAATTGGATACATCAATTAGAGGTGTATTTCAGAATTCAAAATCTTCATGAAGACAACATAAAGATCTAGTTAGCTTCATTGAGGCTAGAAGGAGTAGCACTATTCTAGTGGGAAGCAAAGACTCAAGAGGAAATGTGAATCTATGGTAAGATATCCATTTCTTTGGTTGAGTTTATTTCTTCCATTAAAAGAAATTTTTATCCATTAGCATATATGAAAAAAGCTATTATGAGTTGGAAAAATTTTAAGCAACTCAGGGGTCAAACAGTTCAAGAATATACTTAGGAATTTAGGAAAATAGCTTTGTTGTTAGGAATAAATTTGAATTACCAAGATACGCCCTTGAAATACATTAGGGGTTTAAATTCCTATTTGAAACATACTATTCTTATGTTTAACCCAAGAAATTTAGAGGAAGTTTGTGTATAAGCTACACACTTAGAGGCAAGAGGGAAACAAAGCATAGATGAGAAAATTGAAAGTGAGGGTAAAGGAAAGGGAAATTTTTTTGGAAGAGGAAAAATATATAGCTCTATAAAAATATAGAAGGAAAAAATTACATGAAAAAAATGTTCAAATACTGGCCATGATCAAGACCATTTTTGGCAACTTCATCCAGAATTGAAACCAAACAGATTGAAAACCAAAGAGAAGGGTAAAATTGTTGTTATAGTTGAACATGACTTAGGGTCATATTCAGGAGATGAGACAAAGATTGTTGCCATGGGTTTGAAAGGTAAACATGTTGCAAGCACTAGTTCTTCAAATTTTTCAAATGATACGTATGATGAAGATACAAGAATATAACTTTTCCATATTAGATTTTGTCTCTAAACATACCAATATTGATGCACTTTTTGATAGTGGGTCACAAGCTAACTTGATTTCTGAAGATTGGGTTAAGCATCTAGGCCTTGAAACTATTATATATCCAAGACCATATCCTTTTGGTTGGATATGCAAGAATGAAAACTTGCAGGTTACAAGGAAGTGCTTACTAAGATTCGCCATCAACTCAAACTTTCTTGATGAAGTTGAGCTTGATGTGGTGTTGCTTGAGATATCAAGTATTGAATTGGGAAGTCCTTATCTGTATGATAGGAAAGTATTATTTCATCGCCATGAGAAAAAATATCACTTGTTTAAGGATGGTATTGAGTGCATAATTAGAGCGCATAATAAGAAGACAGGTTTGTCTCTTATACATGCAAGTGAAATGAAAAGGATAGTGAATGCAAGTCAGAACTTGAAATTGCTGATGATCATAAAAAGAGATGTATTGAATCAAACTCTTCAAAAATATTTTTATGCTTGTAATGAGTTGTTTTAGGATGTTAACTGGCTGCCTTTGAAAGAAGGTGAATAAGATGAAAAACATTTGCAGCAGTCAACAATAGTGTTGAGCAATGATGGAAACAAGATGTCAGTGCAAGAGAGTGCAAAGGTCAAAGAGAAAGCAATAAAGAAGCTTGGAAAAGAAGTAATGGGTTCCACAAATATTTTTTTATGGTTTCCAAAAGGTACAGGGCAATGGTGAAGATACTTGGTCAAGAGTCGATGCAAGTACAAAGCGAGATCAACTAAACATTTCCATGGTGATAGTGTGCAAGTTGAGAAAGATTTTAAGTTTCCTTTTATTGTTGACCAAGGTAGGAACAAGATGGTTTCTACAAGAATATATTGTTGTTCTGAAAATTCAGAAATATTGTGGCATGACGGTGTCAATGACAGCAAGAGAAGCTTGCAAGAATAAAGGAAAAAGTTGACTTTTTGGGAAAGCTCCAAATGATGAAATTGGGAAAATTTTAGTGGATAGAGACTAGAAGGGTGAGGGAAAGTGCTCAGAATTGAATAAAACTAGAATGAAAGAAACCAGTATATCTTCATGAATCCAATGCAACTTGTTTCGTTGAAAACCGAGTTCAGATGAGGAATTTATTTTCTGTTGATCGTCGTTCAAAACAGGCAATTTTTTATTAAAAAAATTGCAGAACAGGTGTAGGCTAATGACATGGTAGCCCAGTCAGCATTCAAGGAATCTTCTTCAATTTTTTTTCAATGGGACTATGACAAGTGTCACTGCGAGATTCTCCAGTTTGGTTTGTGAAGGGAAAATTTGTCTAATGACCTCCTAAGGTTGATTTGGGTTTATGATATTATGTGCTGGAAATTTTAATTTTTTTAATTAATTAAGGTTATATATATATATATATATATATATATATTATTTTATATTGTTTTTAAATATATATATATATATATATACTCATTTAAAATCAAACCTTAATTAATTTTAATTAACATATCAAATCCACATATATATATTTTATAAACCCATAGTTATAGTTCGTTGGCATATATTATTTCTAAACTATCGTCTGAAGTGTTATAGCATATATTAAGTTTTGGATTCGCACATTAACATTCGGGTGAAAGGTGAATACAAAGGTTTGAAGGTTGATATGGTGGCATTTGCATTAAACGGTGGCATTCGCAGTAAACATCCAAGTCTAAATGTATTATGGTGGCACGTTATAAGGTCTTAAATGGCATGGTGCAAAAGACTTATACAAGGGGCGCAGTCGGGGCTTGACCCCATGACCTCAGCCTCTCCACCACGCTCATTTACCATTCAGCCATGGGCCATACTCCTTGTAAACCAATGTGACCAACCTATACTTGAAGATTAATGCAAGTTCTGACAGTGGGAAGGAGAGGGCTAGCCCCCTCCCATGTGACCTGTCCACCAAATCCATGTGCGCAGAGCTGATATGAAAAATGGCGAACGTTGTATTAAGTTAATTTACCATGTTTAATTACTAATCCAAAATTACAGTTAATCTAATTCACCATAAACCATGTGGATAAGCGCGCAGTTAAGCTATGCTTCTCTACAGATAAACGCGCTTAAAAACTAATTAATATCCTACTAATTAGCAACATTTGTAGAGGATCTCTATTTTTAGCGGATTTTGCCGAATTTTTCAAAGTTGTCTGGAGTTTTTCTAGATTTGGAGAAGAAATTGGGGAAATTTTTGTTTTTTCCAAAACTGAGTCAATTTTCGACCAAATTGAGCTAAGAAAGAGTCATTCTTGGCTAATTGTAATAATATGAACACATTGGAACAGGTTGGAGAAGCAAAGGATCTCAACTAAAAAGGTTTTTGTTGCCTTGAAGAATTTTGAAGCCTAGGGCCACTAAGAGGGAAGCCCTTGCCTAGAGCATCTGGTAACCAAATTGAGTAAATAAATCATCATTTCTAATATATTTTGAAATTTTGAACTCATTGGAATAGCTTCCAAGAGAATTTATGCATGTAAACAAAAAATTGTGCACAATTGAGCTAATACAGAGGCCCAAGCTATGAATTTGGACCCAGGAGGGGTGAACTCCTTCATCAAAACTTTTTTTTAATGGATCAGTTGTCATGGTTTGATGTTATTTATGTTTTTTGTGTTCATCCATTTAAATTCGTGATTTATGCTTTCAAATTCACTCATAAAATTTAGTTTTAATTTCCTCTTTTACACACATAAGCAACAAGGGAACCTGTACATCAAGCATAAGATCAGTAAATAAGTTTTATATCTGAAAATGAAATTAGCACAACAAAGCTAACATTCAAATTTATATCAATATCCATCCTTGACAAAATTTTACATCTACCTTCTTTCCCTCATACTTGTTTGATCTTCTTTTGGACTTATCTTTACTACACCTTAGACCAACTGATTTTATTGGGGTGTTTTATGATCTATACTATGTTATGTCCAACTTCGTTGTATACATCATAACTCTATGTAATTTTAATTGTACTAGGCTCTACTCTTGTACTTATGTTGACCAATCTTCTAAGTATTATGATTTTTCCTAGGAAAACATTTCTGTTGTTTTCTAGCATTTTTTATTATATGTCAATTGGTCTTCCTCTTCCCAACCAACTCACTACATGGTGTCACAACAACTTTTAATCCTCAACCAATATTTTTGTATCATTTAATATTATCTTTCTATGCACATATAATCACATTCATTGTACTTTGTTCGAAATATTTTTCTTTTTTAATTAATTAATTTGGACACCTCATCTATCTTATGTGGTGCACCTTGTGAATACTACATGGTGTGACAGACTGCAGTTTTGTATTTCTCCTTTCACTAAGAATGTGAAGAATATATTAATTTCAATCTACCATGGTTGTCTCTACTTTATTTCAGTACATATGTATTTCCTGAATTTCTAATTCCTTTTTCCACTAAGTTTCTAGAGTCTTCCTTCCTTATTCTACATCCTTTAGAGTTGAAAGTAACTCCATGTCCTCTATAAATAATTTGACTTACACAAAGGATGTTGTGTTTTAAGCCTTTAACAAGTAGGATATTTTCATAATTATCTGTTTTATTATCAAGGCTAAATTTTCCTTTTGTCGTTACTTTTCTTGATGTATCATTTCAAGAGTAACACTAACATCCTTAACTCTCTTTAGAGAGAGAAATATGCTTTAATATCTTAAAATATGATGATAACATCCATTTTCTATATACCATTGGTATTTTTTATCTTGACCATATCGAGATCAATTTCATTCTCCTTCAATTCTTCTTTTTTTTTCCATATCCTTATGTTTTCATCTTGCTTGATTTACTTTACATTAAGTAGTTATATATTTTAATACCAAATTCATAGGGATTACTTTATTTATTCCTTTCATATCTATATGAGGAGATATTTCTTGACGAATTTGTTCTATTACCAATTGTTGTTTTAATTTTACTTTTATTGGATTTATAGAAAAAATTATATCTTTGTTGCTTTATTGCTCCATTTTGTGTGCTTCCTTTAGTACTTATATGAATATACCTTTGTTGGTCCTTAGATTTATTTGTGCCTCTATTTCCATTATTCTTATCTCTTTTCATGTGCATCAAATACCCATTCTCAATATTCCATGGTTTTCCCAGATTTCAAGCATAGAGTGCAAATCCACACTCTTCTATTTCTTTATGCCTCCTTTCCTTCCATGTTTTAGTTCTTCCTATATTTTCTTATTCTAAGAGGTAGGTCTGATATTACCACTTCTACACTCAACTAATTTGTTCTCATAATTCTTACAATTAAAACATTTAATATGATTGAACAAATCATCAAGATAATTATTTATTCTAAGACTACTCCCATTCAGATTTTCAAATCCACCATCCCTATTTCTTAAGGCCTAATAAGGTTAATTTCTAATATGACTATATATAAGATATGATTTACAATGGACAACTTTATAACCAAAATTTTTAAATGAATAAAAGTTATCATAGAATACATTTTAGTAACTAGGGACCATTTTCCTTTGAGGATATGGTGTTTTGATTATTTGATGCCTTTCTCTTTGAGGGATATAGGGATTTTTTTGATTTATTACTTGACCTTATTGGTTGTTCAAAATATTGTAGTTTTCCCTCTTTTTCTATTGTTGATTTACATTTAAATTTCTTCAATTCTATTGATGTTCACCATTTACTTTAACTATATTATTATTAATTCGTTTGACTACTGCAACATAGTTTATTTCTTCTTTGTATTTAACCTTCTCAGTGCTTGATTCTTCTTCATAAAAAATACTAGTCTTAATGATATGAGTTTTTTTTATTGTTTAGAATACAATATAAAATCTTGGTACTCTTATCAAACTTATGATATTGAGATAGTCGGTCAATGGCCTTGTCTAGATCTTCTCTCAATGAGACATTATCGGCTTCTAATTTCTTACAATGACCTTCTCTTTCAAATTATTAGCTAGCTGGTCATTTAACCTTCCACTATTTTAGATTCCTCTTGCTCAATATTCATAATAAAAATAGTTTTTTTAATTCATCATTATCAAAGTCCTTGTCTTCATATTCTTGCAATGTTTTTTTTTAATTTTTTCTCTATAAGCCTCTTAATCTCTTCTAAAGAGTAGATAAGCTTTCTTCTACAATATATCTTCTCATCAAGGTATTCTTTACCATTTTATTAAAAATAAATAGAAAATATCATATTAATGGGTTGTCACTATTTTCATCATCTTCTTTCTTTGAATCAATTATCTCCTCCATAGCCACGAGTAAAATCATTTCTTCATCACTACTAGTTGTATATCTATCTCTTCCCTCTAATGAGAAAACATCTTCTAAGG
Organism: Pinus albicaulis; assembly: GCA_034641835.2. NCBI lineage: Eukaryota > Viridiplantae > Streptophyta > Pinopsida > Pinales > Pinaceae > Pinus > Pinus albicaulis. The sequence goes on along the minus strand of CM076584.1, from coordinate 269,420,645 downwards.
AGTGAAGGCTTTTCTTATTGAGCTCATAAGGTTTTATCTCATCCTCATGTTCTTATTTATCACTACTATTTTCTGAAATTTCATATAAACATCTAGAAGAAATATGACATATTCTTCTACAATTACAATGAAATAGTAGCTTACCTATATATTTCATTTATTCTTCATCTTCATTACTGTCTATATCGTATTCTAAATAATTAGAAGTATTTTTACCTTTTTATCTACATTTGAATCATTTAACAAGTTTATTACATTTATTTGATCTCTTTTGTAGTTTCCTTTCAATCTAGGCCTTGTTCTTATCTGAGTCATCGGTTGAACAATCATGATTGTCAACATTCTTTATTTCGTAGGAAATTTGTAGAACATATACCTCATTGGCACATTGAAGATTATCTATAATTTCTTTTATAGTATCATAATGAATTACCTTACCAAAATCTAATTTAGAAATCCCACTCAAGTTTTTTGATCCAGGAAGATCCTAATAGGCCAAATTTTTGAATTCCTCAAAACATAGCGAAAAAATCTCAAATCGAAAAGATTGTCGTTTTGAATCCAACAACATGAAAAAAACCTCAATCCAACATTGTATGAGAAGGTTATGGCCCACTGAACGTTTTGGGAAGCAACGGAAAAAAATAAAATTAATAAAAATAAAATAAATAAAAAATAGATAAAAAAACTAAAAATATGTAGATGCAAGATAGGTGCCATGTGGCATGTCCCTATAGTGACATGTGGCATGTCCGTACAAAATGATGTTAGCAGAATCAAAATATTCCTAGTGAATCAAAGCATGACACATGGCATGTCCCTACAGTGACATGTGGCATGTCTGTAGAAGAAGCAGAATCAGAATATTCCCAGTGAATCAAAGAATGACACGTGGCATGTCCATACAGGATGACATCACCCATATGGATGATGATGTCATCATAATGATGTGGCGGTACGATCAATAGGCAACCAATAAGAACATGACACATGGAAGGTGATGTCAGGTTGACTTCAGTATCACAGTCAGTAGGCTAATCTGGCAATACGAACCAACCAAAATGTGACATGTGGTAGATGATGTCAACATACTGACATAGAAGTATAAACCAACCAAAATGTGACATGTGGCAGACAACTGGGTGTACAGATAGCCAATGAGGAGGCATCATGTGGCGCACGGCTAGAAGTTGATCAATTCAACTAATTAGGCAACAATTTGCACCGTCGGCAATCACCAATGGTGAAAAATTTGTCGCCTAGTTAAAATTTTCGGTGTCCCTTAACAGAATTTGGGGTAACCACTGGCAGTTTGGTTCGTCGTTGTATTTTTATATAAAAACGAAATGGTCAATAGGCCTGTGGGTTTGACCCCGTGGCCTCCGTTCCACAAACACAACCACTTACCATTTTGCCACATCAAGTGGTCATTGCCTCCAAGGTGACCCACAAATATTTAACCCATCTAGTTCACCGAGATGAGGGGGAGTGAGACCACCGAATACTAGAGGAGTGGAAACCTACTGCCGAGTCAGAAATGTGCGCCCCTGGGCACAAATTTCGAGAGAAAATATTCTAAGAATATTTTGAGGAATATTCTATGGAATATTGTAAGGAATATTTAGATTCCCTAGAGCCCCAAATGTCACCAGAACAGAAATAGGCCAAATTTATACTCATTTGACTCATTTTTTCACAAGGAGCACAGTGGTGAGGGAAAAAATTTCATCTGTGTTATGCATAATTGTGATCTATGGATAAATCAATTTCCCTGAGTGTGGTGTTAAGCACTTAAAACAACATATGAAATAATTTTCTAACACTTTCTCTAAAATAAGTAGACACAAATAATTATAGAAGAACCTACTTGCAATCCAAGTGCTTCTCCTTCTCCTTTTGTCACTTTTGTTGTCGTCTTCAATCCAACTTAGATTTCCAGATTGATTCCTGCAAGAATAAACAGAGGACAGCAAATGGATTGCAATATATAGATTCCTACTTATCTTAATCATTCAAATAAATTAGATGTGAAACATATATATCGTTCAAGAATACATTGCATAAGAAACATAAACATAAAGAGATACATGTATGGGAAAATGAACAACAATATTTGTTAAAGAGTAGAAGGGGGAGGTTTCAACCAATGATCGATTTGATGCCACTAGCTCCAGCTTCATCCCAGCCTCATCACATCCAACATCACACCAGTAGCATATGAGTACTTTCACTCTCTCAAATGAGAATCCAACAACATTTCTTTACCAAAATTCTTCCTTTCCTAGAACTAGGATCTGTGCTCAATTTATAGGGAAATTGATGGTATTTTCTCAAGGAATGACTTTCCAAGAATAGGAAATACATGTTCCCAAGTTAAGAGGTGTTACATGGACACTTGGATTCAAATTTTGACACATATGGACTCTTCTAGAAGGCACTGGCCATGTGGAGATTCTCAAAATAATGATAATTCCACTCCCAGGTGACCAATGCAATCTTGAATTTCGTGAATTTATTGCAATGCACCCTTGAATAGAGGATGTTGCATATGCAACACATTTATTCCCTTTAGGGGTAGCATTACTTAGTTCATAAGTGATATAACATATACTTAAAATCTTGGAAATATCACAATAGAAGCCATGAATGAATTTTTCTTCTCTTAGGGCATATAGAAACTAAAATGTAAGGGAATGATAGACCCTATTTCATTGGTCCTAGGGATGATGTCTAGTTTGACCAAGTCATGGGGGATGATGCCCAAATTGACCTATAACATCTGCCCCCTAAAGCATGAAGTTGAAATAATAATAATATTTTTGAATGAGATGCTTTACGATGTGATGAGATGGAACTGAAATGGAGTGGAGACCTACATCAATATTACAATACATTACATCATGATATTTTCATCTTGATCGTGAATTTTTGAGGGAGGAATTCCCATGCTCATCACATAAACTATATAATAACATGTACATAGTGCAGAAATTCATCTACATTGTAATGTTTCCCAATATAGACATGCCTACAGATATAGGCCCATGTTCGGATGACAATCTATATGTAAGGTCACCATAAAGATGATGTGTAAAACAATCCTGAAATTGTAACCTGGATGGATGAAACTAGATCTGGGGTCTTCTTATCTCGTTCACTCTATCATTCAGGTACAGTTCTAGCCATGCGAATATATGATTTGTAGTCGAACATGGTAATACATCGTTTGATTACTAGCCAATGATTTGAGTTGTTAACAAATCGAGATAACCACCATTGATGTTAATGGCTCTCAAGGTATTGCAGTACATTTTGCAAGGTGTGAATAGATGATTTGATTTTTTCGATGATGTAACAAGCCTCATGGTACTAGAAGATGATGTTTCTAAGTAAACTTCATGGATGATGATTTGATGTCGAGAGGAAGCCACTTTATCGTGAAACAGGAGTTGCTGATTTTGGAGACAAAATGTGACTTGATATAGCAATTTTTAGGGATGACTGTCATGAAAATGAAGGTTTATGAGTATTGCAGAAGGATGACTATTCACTGGATGACTTCTATTGAACATATCGGCGATACTGAGATGATTTGGCAACATTGACCCAAAACTGAAGTAAAGGTATGATGAACCATAGGTATTAATAAACCATCAAGAAGATTACCCAACCCAAAAGTTACAATGATGGAGTGAAGTGTCATATTCAAGAGAAACCTACTACCGTAAAAGGTCTGTTCACTTTCCCAAATTTTCCCCAGTCATTTGTCGACCAGTACCTCTTTATGTTTTAACAAGATTGATGAGGATAACATATTCTTGATCTATAATTCAACCCTTCGGGCGAATATGCATTGCTATTTAATAATTTAATGAGTCTAGCGATAAATGAAACTCGATTCTTTCCATGATCGACAAGCATGTCACTATTTTATGTTTTAACAAGCCTAACGACCATGACATCCCGGTCCTTTTTCATATTTAGAGATTTTTAAAAAGAGGACAAAAGAAAACTCCATGAGTCTCTTTTTGTAAATTTGTCGCTCAGATCCAAAAAGTGTAAAATGATATCTGAGAGAACCTCCAAGCCATGTTTGACTAAATTTTTCCTTTTTCGAAAATAATCTATCTCAGTCTGGAAAAGGATTAAACTTATGCTGAGTATATTTCATTTCAATTACTTTTACGAGCTCGAAAATACAAGTGCTTGGCAATATTTTCACATTATCGAAGTCTGAAAAGAGCTAAAAGAAGACTCCAGCGGTTCCTTTTGTGTTGTTATCAAAGCTCAAAAAAGAGATAAAAGTGCGCTTCAAGTCCTTTTTCATTTTTATCAAAGCTAGAAAAATAAGGATAATAGTATGCCTTGTGATCAAATTATTATTTAAGTGTGCACGACTAATCTGCTATGTCAGTTGTAAACCTGTTTAGAACAACATCAAATGGATTAAAAATACTTGTTTCATGATAAAAAATGAATAAAACCATAGTCACAACAATAAATATGATTTGCAAATAATCAAATGACTAATTAAAAGAGTTTTACTATTCATTTTTACCATTTGAAAGTTACCATTTTCATTCTGGAGCTATGAACCTGTTTTTGACCCTGAACTTTAGTTTTTTATTGCGATTGATTATGTGGATGGTTTTCCTCACCGTTTGATCAAGGTTGGTGTCATCAACCTCCTCTTTCCTTCAACGGTTTTTTTGTTTCATTTCATTGTGATTTTTTAGGTATTTGGGCCCCTTATGGTAAATTTATTTTTCAAAAAGGGAAACGCACCCTTGAATATCGAAAGGTGCATTGTAGTGCACTGGAATTGAAGGCCAGGTGAGCTTGTAATGCATTGTCCCTTGACCAGGGGTGTGTTGGGCACAATTCACATTTTTTTCTTTGTAGTGTGCCCAAATTTTGCCTCATTTTTGCAGGAAATGGGTCCTTATGAGTCTTATGGTTGTGTTTCATGGATTCAATGGACCAAAATGACAATTACTTTAAGGGATAGAGAACATGACGAACAAAACATGATTTCCCTAAATGATTCGGGTATTGTAAGACCACTCAGAGACTATGGGTTGTTGAAGTACTTAAGACTATCATGTATGAGGAAACATATGGAACTATTGGAGTTCCTTGTTTCTGCACGGGATCCAATGATTAAGGCATTTCATATTGGGGACAAATTGGTCCCAATTTTAGTGGAGGATATCTATTTTCTCACAGGATTGTCAAGGAGAGGCCTACCCATTTCTCTCTCAGGGTCTGCTCTTGAAGGAGAGACGGTGAGAGATTATACATTCTAGTGTTGCAATTCAGGGGTAGAACCTAACAAGGATGGGAAAATAAACATTTGTGATGTTCATTATTTTCCATTTAGAACCATCTTATTCACGATTGCAAAGCTTGCTGGTACCGCTACACTACATGTAGCAAACAGATATTATATGTAGTATGGACTAGAGTGGATGGAACCAATATTTTTCAACTGGGCTAAAGTTTTACTCTCTCAAATAAAAGAACAACTAAGAAAGTAAAAGGGAGGAAAGAATAAAAATTTCAACTATGGTTCAATCCTCATTTATTTTTCCTTAGAGAAAATTCCACTAATGTAGCCTCAACATGTGACGCTAGGTATATCTAACCCTAGAGATCCAAGGATGCAGAGATGGGTAGAACTGATGGCTAGACATGTTGGTCAATCGACCATCATGTTATTGAATGCATTCTTCACTTGGTTCAGGGGACATATTATCTCCATCGATGACTATGCATATGCAGGCATCAACTTCCGAGGAGATCCAGATTTAGTTTTACCGAAAGGTGCTCAATGGGGTGCAATTGGTAAGAATGTTTTGACCATGCTTTTTTATTTTTCTAAGGTTTATACATGTTTTTGTATTTTAATTTTTTCCCAAGACTAAATTTAAGTTTTGATTTATGCAGATGTAGGTCGAATTCGACCAATGTGACAGCCAGTGCAGGGAGAAGATGGGCCAATAGAGAGGGTTGTCAGGAGAATAGTCCTTCAGGATTTGGATATGGCTGATACTCTTATTGAACTTCAGTAGCACATATAGGGGTTGACCTTTGGGATTCCAGATTTCCAAATCGAAGAGTTACCCATGTGACTGCAGTGCCATACTATTGGCATTCCTAACCTGTGGATGTGGTTACTCCGTAGGATAGCTAGATCAATAGCATGTTATCATGAGCACCATTAGTTTAATTTTTACATGTTGCATACATTTTGAGGTCAGATGACCAATGTGTCTTGGGCACAAATTTTGTAAAAACCTATAACTATATATCTATTTGTTTTCAGTGTTTTCCTATGTTTATTGCACAATCCTATTCAATTATGTGAATGTATCTTTACATGTGTTTCAAATGTTTGTTTATAACATAATTTGCTAAAGAATCAGTTAATGTGTTCAAGTTTCTAGAAATGTGTTGATATTGAATGAAATCAAAATGTCTTTCCAAAATTTGAACTCTTAGGAACATATGATGCAGTGTTGGATTTTTGACAGTATAAACACTAGTAAGTTGCAGTACCACAAGTTTTGTGTCTAACCTAATAATGATGCGGTTAATACCAAATGAAATGGCATCAGAGATAAGTTTGATAAATGTGCCATACTCAGCAATATTGTTTGTAGATTTATTGATACAAATCCCTTGAAAACTCACTAACTCATCGTTCGGAACAAAAATGGCCCATGCTGCAGAGGATACATTTTGCGTACTACGACTAGCACCATCAGCATACCCAACGAATGGTTCCAAAGATTCAGACATCTACGATGAAATGTAAATTGGATTACTAACTTCAAGAAAACTCTAGAAAAGAAAACTAAGACAGTAAATGCAAATCAACAGCATATATACAATATAATACAATAGTTCACTATGCTCATGTTTAATCATAGTAATTTTTTAGATACAACCCATTTGGGGGTTGCGCCAATGGAATTCCATCATAATATTCTAACTAGTAGGCACCCTTAGCAAGAACTCTTTTAACTATATAGCGACCATGCCATAATGGCTCAAATTTCCCTGTACCTATTACATCAACTTCATGATCATAAAGAAGGACCAGGTCACCCTTTGAGAAGATGTGAGGCTCAACATGCTTGTCATATTGTGCCTTTATACGTATCTTATGCACTTCGTTGGCCAATTTTGATTCACGATGTGTTTCATCAAGATGGATGTGGTTAAAAATATGTGCTTCTTCAACAGAGGTGTTAGGTAACAAGTCGATTGCGAGTTTTAACGACGGTATTTCACATTGGATTGACAAGATAACTTCCAAACCATACACCAATTGAAAGGGGGTAGATCTGGTTGTGTTTCTCACCAAGGTTCGGTATGCCCACAAAGACAAGTATAAGATTAAATGCTAATTTTGTTTATGAAGTCCTATCATTCGTTGAAGCATTAGTTTAAAAATATTTTTAATAGCCTTAACTTGTCCATTTGATTGTGGATAATGTGACAGTCCTAATTTGGAAGTCAACTCATTCATCATATGATTATGAAAATGTGAAAAATGATCTGTGAGTATATCTTGTGGGACCCCAAACCGTGAAATGACATGATTAAAGAAAAAAAATGTAGCTGGTTGTCATGTGTTTTTAAATGTAGGCATCGCTTTGGCCCACTTGTTAAAGTAGTCTACTACGACAATAATACAACCATGCCCCCCAGACGAATGAGGGTTATAGGTCATGAAGTCAATGCCCCATTTTTAAAATGGTCCCATGGAGACAACAGGATGCATTGGCATTGGCAGTTTATGGATTTTACAATCCAATATCTAGCACAAATGATAACTTCTGACCGTGAGGATGCAGTTGCAAAATATGGTAGGCCAAAAGTAACTGGAGCGGAGTATCTTCTGTGTGGTAGCGTATCCAGACAAGTGTCCACCACAAGCCCCAGCATGACAACCATTTAAAATATTTTTGGCCTCCTCATGAGTGAGGCACTTCCTTAAAATTATATTGACACCATGACGATAAAGTGTATTTACGATGATCAGATAATATTTGGCTTGGTATCGAATACATCAATGGTTCGAGCGAGAGGCATCAGGCCAAAAATTATGGGTCTAGAGATAAATGATAAAATCCCCATACTAAGGATTAGGTGATTTGATCAGAAACAGAGACTCATCAAGAATAGATGGTTTCGATGTAGTGGTCGTACTATTAGAGGGAAGGTCACAAAGAAGCTCAGCCAAAACTAAAGACTTCTTTGACTTGGATTTGATGAATTCCAAATCAAATACCTGTAAAATGACAATCCATTTTTAATACTTCCCCCCCCAGTAATTGACGTAATAATATGTAAGTCATGGGGTTTCAATCCGAAATGAAAATGGTCTTCCAAAACAAGATATAGTGGCGAAATATTTGGATGGCTTGAACAGCCGCCAAGGCAAGCTTTTCTACATATGAATACTTCACTTCCGTATCATTGATATTACGACTCAAATAATATATCAGATGTTCTATCTCATTTTCTACTTAGACCAATACCATAGCAATGGTCCTATCAGTCGTGGAGATATATAATAAATTATCACTTTGATAATTGGGGGGATACATTAATGACGCCCGGACAAGAGTATCATTGACAACATCAAAAGAAGCTTGTGCAACCTTATCCGAGTGGAAGCGAATCCCCTTTTTCAAGAGTTGAGTAAATCCTTTAGCCATTTCAGCGTAGTTGGGTATGAACCTCCTTAGGAAGTTAGCCTTTCCCTGAAGTTTTTGTAAATGAAGAAAATTTGATGGCGCAAGCAAAGCAAGAATGGCCTGAACCTTTAATGGGTTGATTCGAATTCTTTATTTTGAGATGAAGAATCCTAGAAAATGACAGAACCAACACAAAACACACATTTATGTGTACTGAGGCATATTTTATAGTGTCAAAAACGTAAAAATATAGCTCTCATATGCATCGGGTGATCAGTCTGGTTTCGTGAAGGCACGGGTAAATCATCTAGATAGGGTTGAAAAATGTGCTTGATGTCATTGAAAGCATAATCCATTGCTCTCTAAAAAATTTCCCCAATGTTCTTTAAACCAAATGGGAGTTTCTGATATGCGAATGTGCCCTAGGGACAGATGAATGGTTCCTTATATTGGCCCTCTGGGTGGATATTGATTTGATTGTAGCCATAAAATCTATCCATGAATGAAAATATTTCACATCTAGCACAATTGTCAATAATCTAGTCGATAAAGTGAGTAGGATAGTTGTCTTTTGGACAATAAATATTGACATCCAGATAATGGACACACACTCTGATGGTTCCTTGTTTTTTCATAACACGAACAATGTTGGAAACCCACTCAGTTAGCACAACAGGGTATATGAAACCAGCATGCAAAAGTTTTTCAACTTCTGCTTTAATGGCAGTGTTCTTCTTCGGATGAATAGGACGAAGGCGATGATGAATTGGTTTGACATCAGGGTACATATTAATAGTGTGTTCAACAATACTAGTATCTATGCCTGGCATTTCCTCGTAATACCAAGCAAATACATCATGAAATTTAAGAAAGAGAGAGTGATATGTTTCGAGTTCTGATGGAGAACAAGACACACTGACATAAATGTTTTCTAAAACACTGGGTTTAGTCAAAATATTGATAAAAATGGTTTCTTCAATGTTTGATAATTTTTGCTCAGATTTTATTGCATTAATGGGAAAATAATTTGAACATAGTATTTTGATCGATGGGTGATATAGTTCAATAAGATTATATTCTTCGTAATCTTGAAGATGGGAATGATGATGATGATCTTCCCATGGTTATCCTTCTGGCATCATGGATTCCACAATATTCTCATATGTCAAGAAAGCTGAGCAAAAAGGATTAGATGGAGTACCAAATTCTAATGAACGATCAACCCAAACGACCGATGATGATGATTTCGGATTCGCCGCCCAATCCATGTAGATTGATTTTTATGCCAGCTCAATTGGGTTGGGCGGCAGAAATTCATCCAAAGTAACAACTTCAGAATCACCCGTAATCTTCCTTAAGCTAGATGGATAGGAATATATCATGTAGCAGGTCTCTATGTTTGCAATTTCTGTCAACGTCGCTAGCAATAGTAATGCAAAGGTTCCTAGGGTGGAGTTCTTTAACAGTCCTACACCAATGTTATGAAGTGTGAGTTGGGGTGCGTGAACTAACAGGATGCTTCCAGTTACCTGGGAACTCAAGGCAATTAAGGATATTTGATTGATGACCGTGATGACACCTTTATGTGGAAAGGTGATCATTTTAAAATATGTAGAGACGATCGCAGTCATAGCACATACCCATGCCCTTCTGAGTAAAATGTTGTATTCAAGGGGTTCGTCAACGACCTTAACTTCAACATTCACTGTTTTGCACCCTAGTTCAACATGCAATTTATTAATAATACTGCAAGGCTTATGTGTATGTTCGTCGAAATATTTTAGCGTCGTAGGCGATTGAGATAGGTGTGGCAAGCCAAATGAATTCCAACAGTTTTGAGACATAATGCACGTAGATTCTCCCTCATCAATAATATTATGATGAACAAGGTGATTGATAATATTTACTTGGATGGAGAATTCAAATTCTACTGGTAATTGCGGCACATAGCTTGTATGATTAAAGGCTACGATATTGGAATCTGTCCAATCAATTCCACCCAACAACAAAGCCTGCTTCTGGGAGGGACAATTTTGAAGCACCTCAAGCTCTGACATAGCTGAAGGGGATTGAGCCAAATATTAAACTATATTATAATGTTGAGCAGCTCAAGATCGAGGATTAAATGTTGATTTATGAATGACTCCCTTCGGCGGCTTGATTGTCAATTCAGGAATAGCAGTTGGCATTATCAATTTCGTAGATGGATTCATGGTCAAAGTAGTAGGTTGATTAGTAGCCTGACTACTGTAATATTTATTACGCATTGACACCAAAACATCAGTCAATGGCATCATGAGAGACAGCATAAGCACTTGGGAACTAGAAGCTAGATCTGTAGCAACCAAATTTGTGTCTGGATACGGAAATGGATTTGTCAGCACAGTGGATGCATGTGAGGCCTTAACTAATTTTGAGACTTTTGCGTGGTGAGAACAGTCTCAAACAAATTGTTCCTCATTATAGATTATTCAAGGGTAATTAGTTTTCTTATTTCCATTTGATTAATCATATGATATTTCCTATGGGGTAGAAGTTTGATTTTTCTTTTATTTCCCCTTTTTCTTACTTCCGGGTTGCTTGTGAATTTTTCCCTTGTCAAATGACATGGCATGGATTTCGCAAGAAGGCACAGGATCAAATGTAGTAGAGTGATGTGTGCTTGCAGTACCGATCATACCATCTCCAGCATGACCGTCCTTAGATGGAGGAGGAATAGTAAAATTAGATCGCGGCGCGTCAGGAATTTTCTCATAGAGCGTGCCAGGCTGAGTATAAATCAAGTCTAAATACTGGGCACGAGCAATGACCTACTCTTTAGTGACGATGCCACCCTTAGCCACATCCTTGGTTATAGATGGTAGCAGGGACTTAATGAATCACTCAACAAGGAGCTGATTAGGAACAAATGTCTTAACCATTCTACGAAGACGACGCCACTCATGAATATGATCAGAAATGTGAGTAGCATTAGTCTGTTTAAAATTTGTCAAGAGTTCCATTCCAGTTTCATATCGAATAGGTAACTGGAATTCAATCAGAAATATAGTAGCTAGGGAAATGAAATAATCAAATGAAGCTTTTGGTAACTCAATGTACCATTTCACGATCGGACCAGTGAGCGTACGTTGGAAAATACGTAGTCGAACGGATTCATCATTTAGGGAGTTAGATGAACACCAAAAATGATAAGTCATGAAATGATTCGATGGGTCTTCTCCAGGGTTTCCATTGAGCTTAGGAATATCCGAGTGTAATTTATGAGGTATCACCGGCCACCAAGGAGCGTAATTGATTGGATCAATGGTGAGTCAGTTTAAATCCGGTAACTAAAGTTTCAAAAAAGGGAAAATGTAAATTGAGGTTGGGTTGAGCATAGCCAAGGTATGATGGAATTTCTTTGGCAACAGGCCTTTGAGCACTAGCATAAGGAATATTTTGCTAGTAACCTAGATAGGGGTTGTTTTAAAAAGAAAACAATTAATGATTTTGTTGACCAAAACCTGGGTACACTACTTGTTGAAATGAAGGTTGTGTAATTTGTGCTTGTCGCTACCAAGGGTTCTATCCACCAAAATTATAACCCAAACCTAGGATAGCCTAGATTCGGTTGTTGATAGGTATAACCTAGTTGCAGCTGCGACATACCATAATATGGTAATCCATCTTGTGAATAAATGATTCTGGATATAGGTGGTTGTTGTAAACCAACTAAAGGAGATGGAGTCTGAAGGCCCAATACTTGAGGGTATTGGGTTGAAATACCCGCCTGAGACGGTTGAGGTACAATAATTTGAGCCTGTAACAGGGGTAAGGATGTATTAACAACTGGATTTGATGTGGGTGCAACACATTGAACCGGTTGATATCAGTGTACAACCATTTTTGGTTGGATGGGTAGAGTGGGTTTCCATTGAAAAACATTCATTCTAACATTAGGATTACCAAATAACGACGGAGTACTGTCAATATGGGTGATCATATGTTGGACCCCAGCATGAGGAGTATAATAGTGTTCTCCAAATGCAGGGAGTCCAGTTGAAATTTTATTGGATGGAATATACCCATATTGAACAGCTTGATATTGCCCTAATGATGTATATAAAGCATCATGTCGTTCAGTACTCACTATATATTTACCAGTTAGAATACTAGACGATGACATTAGGGAAGTCCATGGGTTTGAGGATGCACCATAGAAGGTTCCATATAAATATTAGTAACCAGGTGGGACAGAAGGGGCACCATATAGATGTGACTCTGGTGATGTTGTGAACATCGACAAGGTAGCAAGAGCAGGTTTCATCGCAACTGGAATAAATGGTCCAGTCGAATATGTTGGCTCAGACATGGTTATTCGACCAAATGTATACCCTATTAGATCTACGGGAACTATAATAGACACAGGATCAACAAAAGTAGAGGAAGGTGATTGAGGAAAAGTCTCATATAGGTAAATATTTGCCCCAAAATGAGTTGGAGTTAAAGGTGTTTCGTCTTGTGGTATTTCTTCAATCGAAATTAAACCAGGTGGAAGGATTTCACCATTAGGCCAAAAGTTAGGCCAAAATTATATCTCAGGAGGTTTGCTACACTATATGGGAGACTCAATGGCTACAATAGATTGTGGGGTGACCGATACAGGAACAAATTCTGGTTGTTTGACTTCAGGATTTATATGTTCTAGCAAAAAAATGACAGGATCCGAATCAAATTCTTGTTGAACAATGTCGGGTTCAGGAGGTATGGTCTCACTGACTGGATGGATCGTGACCACGAGTAGCTGAGAGGACTCCATCTCGACAACAATAGATGAACCATGTTTTGTAGAAACAACTTGTGCTGACTCTGGTATATGTGAGGATGATGTCACACCAGAGGTACTGATACTACTAGTTTCGATAGAGCGATGTCTCCTTCGCTGACCAGAAATGACTTACAGTGGTCAAGGTGGTTTCAGTTCTATTCTATGCGAACGATGGGGAAAAGGGTGTTCTTCTTCCACGATGACTGATTTATTTTATGATAAAAAAAATAAAAAAAATAAAAGGGTAATTCTAGGAAAAATGTTTACCAAGTAATTGTGAACTTTGGAATACCTCCTGATGAACCAAGAAGTATGGGAAAGAAATCTCCCCGAATGTTGCGTTCGGTGCATCACAAGTTACAAGGCAGATGACTCAGTTCACTATGGATGGATATAAACCTAAATTTGTCCTCCCAAATATACTTGAAGGTATGTAGAGGCTCAAGTCTGTATTAGCATTGTCTAATGTGAAAACGCACAGTGAGAGCACCCTCTTATAGTACTTTTTGTACTAGAACACCACCCTATGTACCTGAAGGTACATGGACGAGCATCGATATACTTACATACGTGGAGTGAGGTATCACACTCAAAATGTAACGTAGACAAGTTAATGACAGCTGTTATGTTTAACAACATCGGAACACGTCTCTAGCCTAGACCTTCTAAATGTTATCTTTATGGTTCCAATGCTTTCTTAGGTAAATTGATGTAAATTTTAAGTTGATCTTGTTTAGAAATTTTTTCTTTCAGGTTCAATACGTGATGTGATGGAAATTCCTAAAAATTCAAACTAAAATGATAAGAAAATTTTTCAATTTTAGCTTTTTCAATGAAAATCCTAGCTACTAAGGGAAAGAGAAATCAATTTTAGAGAAAACATCAAAGAGCATAAACTAAAATGCAGTTTTCCTAACTTGTTCCTATGAAACACACACAATTTTCTATATGCACATGCATATTTTTCTTTTCATCTCCATTAATTTCAATGCAAGAAAGGAAACTATATGCATCAAATCAACAAAAAAAAATGTTTACTTCTTTGAGAAATGATGAATTTAACAACAATTTATCTTTTAGGAAAAATGAAGAATGGAACTAAAATTTTTCCTATAGGAAACAAAGAATTTAACGACAATTTCCTTTACAAAAACAAATGGATATAATGCAAAAATAAAATACTTTGAATTTGATTTGTCAATGATAAATAAAAACACTAAAGAGACATTGAACAAATTTACTTTTCAAAGGAGGAAGAATCAGGTAAGTTCAATCATCTCTAAGAGGTATTAGACAATTGAGAATACAACAAAAAAAATGGTTGAGAATGATAGAAATGAAAAATTTTAATGGAATTTGGTTGGCTAAGGGGGAAACACAGTCTCTAAGGGGAGACAGTACATTGCATTGCACCCCTGAGTGGGAGGAAGTGCATTGTGTCTTGAGCAACAGTGCGTTGGGCGCAGCAGTGACTGAAAATCCAAGCTACATAACACACTTCTAATGAAATTATTTCATCCAAAAGTCTAATAACCGAAAGTGGATGCTACTGATGAGGATTATCAGAGGAAAAAACACCACGAATGATAGGATACTCCCCAGTGGAGTCGCCAATTTGTTATGCGGAATTGTGATCTACGGATAAATAAAATTCTCTAAGTGTGGTGCTAGGCACTTATAACAACAGATGAAATACTTTTCTAACACTTTATCTAAAATAAGCAGACACACAGAATGATAAAAGAACCTACTTGCAATCCAAGCGCTTCTCCTTATCCTTCTGTCGCTTTTGTTGTCGCCTTCAATCCAACTCAGATTGCCAGATTGATCCCTGCAAGCATAAATAGAGGAAAACAAACAGATTGCAATATACATATGCCTAATTATCTTAATCACTCAAATAAATTAGATGTGAAACATATATATCATTTAATAATCCATTGCATGAGAAATAGAAACATAAAGAGATACATATATGGGAAAATCAATAGCAATCTTTATTAAAGAGTACAAGGGGGAGGTTACAACCAATGATTGATTTGATACCACCAGCTCCAACTTCATCCCAGCCTCATCACATCCAACATCACACCAACAGCATATCAATACTTTCACTCTCTCAAATGAGAATCCAACAACATTTATTTACCAACATTCTTCCTTTCCTAGCACTAGGATCTGTGCTCAATTTATAGGGAAACTAATGGTAGTTTCTTAATGAATGACTTCCTAAGAATAGGAAAGAAATGTTCCCAAGTTCATAGGTGTTAGATGGACACTTAGATTCAAATTTTAACACATATGGACTCTTCTAGAAGGCATTGGCCATGTGGAGATTCCCAGAACAATGAGAATTCTGCTCCCAGGTGACCGACGTACTCTTGAATGTCAGTAAGTGCATTGCAGTGCACCCTTGAATGGAGGATGTTGCATATGCAATGCAGTTAGTCCCTTTAGAGGCAGCGTTGGTGAGTTCATAAGTGATACAACATATACTTCAAACCTTGGAAATATCACAATAGAAGCCATGAATGAATTGTTCTTCTCTTAGGGCATATAGCAACTGAAATGTAAGGGGATGATAGACCCTATTTCATTGTTCCTGAGGATGATGTCTATTTTTACCAGGTCATGGGGGATTATGCCGAAATTTACCTATAACAATCTAGGTAGTTGAATTTTAGTCGACCCACGAGAAGGAATATTTGGGGAATCTTTGATATCTCCGGGGATCCATATTTTTACCAAACTAGAAAGGGTTCGAGTTTATAGTCATTTTTCATGATTTTTCACCAAGAACTCAACAATGCAGTTCTTTTCTTCAATAGAGGTGTGAATTTTCATACCATCCTCGGAAGTGGAGGTATAAGGCGTCTTTTGTAAATGTATGAAATTTGATTTTTCATTGAATATTAATGAAATAAATCCTCCCCACTATTTACGCTGGACCCGGAGACGTAACCCACACTCGATGAAATCTGTTATCGAGTTGTTCATGCCTTTATTTTATCATGGTTTCTTTTTAAATTTGTTTCTTTTATGCATATGCATCATATGGTTACATGCTCTTTAAAATTCAATTTTTCATGCATCATTGAAGTGAAAATATCTGGATCAAGTTTGGTATCAGAGTGGGTCTTCTTTTGATGTGAATTTCAAGTGTATGATAATCAAGGCAAAGCTCCAAAGTGATGAAGGAATTATTAAGTCCTTTGATCCAAAATCAGGGCATGCAACACGAAGAAGGAAAATGAAAGACGAAGATTCTTGGTTAGAGGAAGAGTGAAATTATCGCAAGGCCTTCTACACCTGGCAGAAAAAGTGGACAAATTGTTTGGAGAGTATGAGAAGACAATGGAAAAAATAGAGAAGAAATAAGGACTAGATGATCATGCCTTGGTAAATCATGAAGGAGGGGGAAAAGAGCCTCCTGAACCCCCATTTCCATCTACTGTTGAATTATCCACTTCTTCCTCATCTTCTCATCATTCTAAAAGTAGAAAAGCTCATAAAAAAATTTCTTTCAAGTTGGATGTCAAGTTTGATTTTTCTATATTTAGTGGAGAATATACTGCAAACAATCTAGATAACTGGATCTGATAGGTTGAATTATATTACCACATACAACCAATCAAATAATATGAGGCCAAGATCCAGTTATCATCCCTTCGATTGAGTGGCACTCCTCTTGTATGGTGGGAAGGACAGCTGCAGAAAGGTGGTAATAATAATCATAAACTTCTTTCATCTTGGTCCCAGATTTTTTTTTATTTAAGAGGAAATTTTTACCCATTGGGCTACAGGCAGAAGGCCATGATGGAATGGGAACATTTGAAACAAAGTAAAGCTCAAAATGTTCAATTTTTTACAAAATAATTTATGAAGTAAGCATTAGCATTAAATGTTCGATTGGAATTTCATGAAACATTGATTAAATACATTGGTTCATTGCATGGTTATTTTTGTAATCCATTATTATTATTTGAACCTAAAACTCTTGATGAATCTAGTGGGAAAGTTGTAGATATTTAAAGCATGGAAAATCATGATCAGGATGACTACCCAAAGAGCGAAGCAACGGCTAAGAGAAAATAAGAAAATCCCTCTTGTACTCATTGTGAGAAATAAGTGCATGATGAGGAGCATTGCTAGAAATTATATACAGAATTGAGGCCAAAGAAGAATGGCAGAAATAGAAGTATAAGGTGGTCGCTATCATGCAACAAGACCATGAATCTGAATCAAAGGATGAGGAAAAGCTCACAGCTGCAAGATTTGTAGGTATTGGACCAATTAAACTGGGATCTAACTCAGGTGATGAGAGGAGTATTATGTCTCTTGGAATCGTGGGTGATGGACCTATTGACTTGGGTTCTGATTCATGTGATGAGACAAATATTTTAGAAGAAGTTGTTCAAAAGATGAAAATTTCACCAAATACTCCATGACTCCATGAGCTCGAAGAGATAAACCAAAGCATTCAAGCTGAGAATGTTTAACTAAGGATACTCCTGGAAAAAGAAAAGGAGGAGAAACAACAGTTACAATGTGAGTTACAAACCAAGGAGGAGGCCTTGGAAAAATTGCAACATAACAAGCCTAAGGTAAAAAATGATTATTCAATTTCATGTTCTCTTTATGATAATGATTTCGCTGCTTTTGAGAAACACACTACAATAATTGGTTCAAATTTGATGAAGAAAATGGGGTATCAAGGAAAGGGCATCGACATTAATGGCCACAGAATTGTGAACCCCATCAAAGTGGAGGAATTTCCTCATTATGCAAGACTTTTTTATGTCAGGAACGAAGTTGGAGAATGTTCTGAGACAACTAGTGAAAAATTAGCAATGGAAGATGGGAGCACATCACATCATTCCAATGATAGTGAGGATTCCACATAAATTTCTACTTATCAAGGACTCATCAGGAAAAAGAATTCAAAGAAGGTCCATAAATTTTGGAGGAGAAAGAATAATTTTAGTCATTGCAACAAGGATGGACATTACAAAGCCACATGTCAGATACTCCATGAATAGAAAAGACATATAAAGGAACCTATTGATGAAGTTGTTCAATAATAAAATCAGCCACAAGGAGACGACCCATTCAGTTTGAGAGATGATTTTATTAGATATAGTAGCTTGTCATAGCCGCATTTTGAAAATCACATGTTGTAATATATTTTTAAAAGTGATGAAGTGTTTTCCATCGCTTATGAACGCAACGTAATGATATTTTGGGCCTTTTGTTGATAGTTGGAGTGTTTTTTTATCGTAATTATGATGTGAACTTGACCAAAGAGTATGTTATCAACTCTTGGTAAGTATGGAGTTGTTTGAGTCATGATTGGTCATGTATGTAATTTGAAAAGAATGTACTAAGAACTTGCATAAATTGCAGTTTTTGGTTAATCGCTTATGGCTCTGAAGTACAAAGGTGAAGGAGAAGGAAGTGTGGCTTGAAAAGGCACTTGTTGTGCATATGGGAGAGTACAACAGTCTATAGATTGTGTTGATGCTTTTTGTGGACCAAAAGCTCCTTAGTGGGGAGGAATGATCCAAGAGGATCCTAATAGGCCAAATTTTTGACGTCTTTGAAATGCATAAAAACCAATCTCAAATTGAAGAACTTTTCATTTTGAAACCAATGGTGTGAACGACGCCTCAATCTCACATTGTATGATAAAGTTATGGCCCATTGACATTTTTGGGAAACAAAAAAAAAATTATCAGATGTAGGACAGGTGCCACGTGGCATGTCCATTCAAGATAATGTTAGAAAATTTGAAATATTCCCAATGAACCATAGCACAACACATGGCATGTCTTCACAGGATGACATTAGCTGTATGGATGATGATGTCAACATGATGACCTGGTGGTACGACCAACAGGAAACCAATAAAAATATGACAAGTAGTAGATGATTTTAGCATGATTTCAGCATCACATTCAGTTGGATGATGCGGAAGTACAAACCAACCAAGGTGTGACATGTGGAGGATGACATTAGCATGATGTCACTAGACTGATGTGGTAGTACGAACCAACTAGAGTGTGACATGTGGCAGACGACTGGGCATACGAATAGCCAATGAGGAGGAACCAGGTGGCGCCAAGATGGAAATTGACTGCATCAACTAATTAGGCTAAAATTTGCATCGTCAATATTCGTCGACGGTAGTCACCAACGGTGAAGAAATTGTTGCCTAGTTAAAATTTTCGGTGACCCTTAATGGTTGTTGGATTAACCGCTTACTGTTTGGTTTGGCGTTGTTTTTTTTATATAAAAAAACAACCAATAGGCCCACGGGTTTGAACCCATACCCTCAGACCCACAAGCACAACCACTTACTATTTCACCATGTCAAGTGTCCATTACCTCCAAGGTGACCGCCAAACAGCAAAGGAGAAAAACCCTGCCTCCAAGTCATAATTTTGCACCCTTTGGCATGGATTTGGAGAGAAAATGTTCTAAAAATATTTTGAGGAATATTGCCTAGAATATTCCAAGGAATATTTAGATTCCCTAGAGCCCTAGAAGTCATCGGAACATAAATATGCTAACTTTATACTCATTTGAATCATTTTTTCACAAGGAGTGTAGTGCTGAGGAAAAAATTTTCATCTAGGCAATCGAATTTCATACAACCAATAGGAAATAATATTTTGGGAATATTTGAGATCATTGGGGGTCTAAATTTTGACCGAACTAGAAATGGGTCGAATTTATAGTCAATTTTCATGACTTTTCATCATAAACTCAATAGTGCAATCCATTTCTTCAGTAGAGGTGTGCATTTTTAGACCATCCCCAGAAGTGGAGTTATAAGGTGTCTTTTGTACATGTATGCAATTTTATTTTCACTAAAGGTTAATGAAATAAGGCCTCCCCACTCTTAACACCTAGTCTAGAGATGTAACCCACACTGGGTGAACTCTGTTATCAAATTTTTTGTGCATTTTTTTCTCATGGTTTCATTTGAATTTCGTTTATTTTATGTGTATGCCTCATATGTTTACATGTTCTTTAAAATGAAATTTTGTATGCATCATTGAAGTGAAAATATTCGAATCAGTTTTCATCATAGTGTTTGTATTATACATGTTGTTATACATTCCATCCACTGAGATATCCATAAATCCAAGCTAGGATCCATTAGATGAAACTCCATTCTTACCTTCAAGGTTAAATAATTTGATCCACTGAATATTGGTGCTTCATCTAGAAAATCCATCATGCCCAACCATGGTCCCTTGAGATATACCTTCAAGACATTAATTGTTCCTTAAATAACTCGCTCTGATACCAAATGTTGAAAACCAAGAAAATAATGAGAGGGGGGTGAAAAAATATTTTAACAATTTAACAATTATTTAGAAAAGTAAACACATTCAACAAGTTAACAATATATCAATCACATAAATATTTAGCAACATAATCTTACATGAAAACCCATATGTGAGAAAACCACAAATTCTTTTTAATTATGATGTAAATGTAAGCACCAACTCCAAATTACATCAATTTGTGTAGAAACCAACCTACAGTAGGCACCAACCCCCTCAACTTTGCAAGCACCCACTTGTTGGAAGAAAGTAAACCTTGATATTTATAGAAACCAACCTGAAGGACGCTCCAACACCCTAATCTACAAGCATGTACTTGATTATCCAATTATGTCCCCATTTCATCAATTTCCACACTCATATATGAGGCTCCTTTAATTAAAATATTGTTGAACCAATTATTTAATTCTTAGATATATTGTTCCTTGCTCTGAAACCACCAATATTCTTATGATTCAATAAATATTCCTCACCATTTGTTGGAAATACTGAGAGGGGGGGTGAATCAGTATTCCTTTGAATTAGAGCATTAGTTAATCTTCAATTATTATCAGTGTTTTTACAATGATAGAAGTAAACAAAAAGAACACAAATGCACACAGTTTTTAAGGTGGAAACCCACTCCGGGACAAAAACCACCTAATGCTTTTCTAATAATTCTTTAATATTCAACTCAATTGAAAATAAAGATCCAACTTCCTAGAATCTAGAAAAGCATTCTTCTCTAGCTCCCACTGGATGGACATTCCAACACCCAATATTCTTCAGTAGTCAAAGGAACGGATGCCCCAACACCCAATGAGCTTCAACTCACCCTAGCACCACCCTAGCACCCTATAGAAGAATAAAACAAGATTGGACTCTTGTACTAGGGAAAATGTGTAGAAATTATATAACATGTGCATGTATATATCCAGATTCTCCTAATCTAACAATATTTATCTTCTTGCTAAATACAGAATCCCTCCACTGTTAATATTTTGCGGAAATTTAAAACTCAATCGCAAACACATGAAGCAATAAAAACAATCGCACATAACAAAATTGTTTAACGGGAAAGCCTGAAGCTAAAAAACCCCAACTATCATATTATGTATATCATGGAGATCATGTAACAATCTCATACAAAGCTTATTATATCAAGCTCTCATTACAATCAATCATCAGACACTAACATGAGGAAATCTGCAAATCCATGCACTGATTTCTTGCCACCTGATAGCCTGCCTCCACTGTGCAATCCTTGCTGAAGAAGACCCCTGAAAAAATTCGAATTGGCCTTGCTTTTACTGCTCAATCCTCATTAGCAACTCCAATGTGTGTGTGATGCAACCAATGCATCACTATAGTCAGAATAGATATTCCATCTCACCCTTTCACCTATCTCTCCACTGGGTCTACATTGGAATTCACATGCATTGTATTTAACTGTTGTTTATGTTCAGTTGTTAGTGAGTTATTAGTTGTGAATTAATTAACTAATTAATTCACTTAACTCTCACTAGTGTATCTTTGAGTTAGACTAGATACAACTAGCTCAACTGAGTTTAACTCCATTAACTGATTTAAACTAAATAACAACTCATGTAACTACTCTTCCAACTCTGTCATAACTTTTCCACTTCAGTTCTAATTGAGTTCTCATGCATGAGCCACCAATAAACCCTAGGAATTGCATAATTCCTTTAGCCCACTAATTTTCCAAATCTTTTCACTGAAATAAAGTGCTCCAAGGGAATAATTTTATGTTTATTGTCGGATTATTATTAAGAGCTAATAATAATCGACATGCATCTATTTTTATATTGACGATCTATAAATAGACTTCACCCAATATTCTAAAAATAGAATTTCATCTATTTTTCCAACTTGACCAACCATCCACAAATAGCATCCTGCAACTTCTGAAATATGATCATCATGTCTAAAAATAGACTTGCGCCAAAAATAGCCTGCGGGCCCACTTAGTGAAGGCGACTCTTTTCACTAAGCTCATCATCTTATTGAATCTCAACACTCCCTCTCAACAAGATAGGGATTATCCTTCACCCCAATCCTACCTCTATGGTATTCGAATTTGCTCCTCACAAAGCTTGATAGAATATCATCTGAGTCTTTTGTAAAAGGTGTACTAAATGTTATGATCTTATGCTATACATAATCTTTGATATTATGATACTGGATATATCAATATGTTTATATATATCATGAAACACGGGATTAATCGATAGTTTAATGCAACTCTAATTATCACAATGTATCATTGTAGGATCTAAATGTGAACCAAAAAAACCGACTAGGATCTTCCTCATCAGACCAGCCTCACATGGAAACTGAGGTGTAAATGTATTACACTACATTGACAGTACATAGATCTTTTGTTTCATTGTAGCTTTAAGCTTCTTGAATCGATCAAAGCTCTATCTTGATATTCTCTTTTATACCTTGGTTGCCTACCAATGCATCCGTCAACTCGTAGCTTCCTTGTACATTCAGCCTTCTGCCAATACCCTCTTCTCATGCTTTAGGATTACCTCGGGACATGCTTGCCTGCATTCCAAAAGAGTTTGGTAAGCTTAACCATCGCTTGTGAAAGTTGGTTCACCGCATAGGATATGTCCGGTCTTGTATTAACTAAATACATGAGTGAAACCACCAACTATCGATAAATAGTGGCATCCACTACCTTTACTGATGTAGCATCCTCTTTCCTCCAATTTCCTGGAAGAGGAGTATCAATAGGCTTGCAGCCTTGCATGTGAAACTTATTTAGTATCTCCCGGGCATACTTTCCTTGAGACACAAACAGTTCACCTTCTCGCTGCCATATTTCCAATCCAAGGAAATAATGAAGGAGGCCCAAATCCTTCATATTAAAATCCTTTGCAAGATCTGCCTTGCATAAGTGTATCAATTACTCATCACCCGTTAGTATTAAATCATCAACATAAAGAAAAATGATTAAAAGCTTACCCTCCACCACAATTTGGTACAGGTTTGCATCCACCTCACTATTGGTGAAGCCAAGTCTAGTGAAATAATTGTCGATCTGTGTGTACCAAGCACGTGGTGCTTGCTTCAGCCCATACAACACTCTTTTGAGTCTGCACACATGTGACTTGCTATTGAAGATCTCAAATCCTTCAAGATTCTCAATGTACACCTCTTCCTCAATGGTCCCATTAAGGAACGTAGTCTTCACATCCATCTGATCAATGTGCCAACCCATATGTGTTGAGAGAGCAAGGATGGTCATTATGGAAGAATACTGTGTGACAGCTGCAAAATTTTCTTCATAATTAATCCCCTCGATCTGTGAGAAGCCCCAGAAAATAAATCTTGCCTTATACTTCTTAACACTCCCATCAACAACTTGCTTTACTATGTAGATCCATTTTGAATCTACCACTGATTTACCCATTGGCCCTGGAACAATATCCCAAGCACTGTTTCTCACAATGGATTCATACTCTTCCACCATGGCATCTACCCATGTGGGCTCCTGCGCTTCTTCTTCAAAATAATATGGCTCTTTAACGACACACTTGCTCATAAGATCCATGTATCGAGTCAAATGGTCAGGTGACTATCTCTGTCTACGTTGTGATGTAGGGACTCCTACTTTCTCTTCCGAATCAAGCTTTAGCCTCTCAGCTTATTTGGTACACTTTCTGCTAGATCTGATGTTTCGTTCTGCATGAGTGGACTCCTCCACTCCATGAATATCCTCCTGTGGCTGATCCAAATTTAGAGGCTCATCTTTGGGAACAAGAAGTTCCTCCTCTGCATGCAAGTGTAGCTCCCTCTCAAGCGACAACTTCATGGCTTTCACCTCATTGAATTTTATATCCTGTCGCACCACATTCATTCGACTGTCTGGAAAATACACATGATAATTATGGGGTGTTTCTGTGTACCCCAGAAATATCCCAACTTCTGCAGTCAGCTCCAGCTTCTTCCTTACATCCTTTGTCACATGAATGTAAACATATGAGCCAAAAATATTCAAATGAGAAATATCAGGCTTCTTACCAGTAAAATCTTCTTCAGGTGTACTCATTCCAAGTACTCTATGAGGACAATGGGTTTGCACATAAACCGCAGTGTTGCATGCTTCCACCCACAAGTGCATCGGTAGGCCCTGGTCATGCATCATAGCTCGTGCAGCATCCACGATCATTTTTTTCTTCCTCTCCATGACCCCATTCTGCTATGGGTTATGAGGTGATATGAGTTCTCTTCAAATTCCTTCTTTGCTACAGAAGTATTTGAATTCGTTCGACATATATTCACCAACATTATCACTCCGCAGAGCCTTCACTTGCTTCCCCGACTCCTTCTCCACCAATTTTTTAAACTCACAGAACTTTGAGAATTTTTTTCTCTTCTTTTTCATGAAGAATATCCAGCATCTACAATAATATCCATCAACAAATATAACATAATACCTGTGTTTTTTTTTTGAAGCAACCGAGAAAGGTCCACACACATCTGTGTGAATTCTCTCCAGGATCACCAAAGAATGGTTCTCCTTCTCATGAAAGGTGGTCTTCACAAACTTACCCATATTACATCCCTTGCACTAAGCTGATTGTGCAAGAGTACCCTTTGGAATTCCAGTAGAAATCTTCTGCAAAATCTTCAATGCGCCATGGTGAAGATGGCCCAATATCCTGTGCCATAATTTGCCCTCATCCTGGCTCACCACTTCTTCTTCTTTGCCCATCATTTCAGCACAACCATCTACCTCCAGCTTGTAGATATTCTTAACTTGAATCCCTATCCTCTTGGTTTGACCTGTTGTTTTATGTCGAAGGAAGGCTTTTCCCTCACTGAAAACAATGTCATAACCTCTGTCTTCCAACATTTCGGCCGAGACCAAGTTCTTCTTCAGACCTAGAACATGCATAAAATCTTTCAACAAAAATGGTTTACTTGACTCCCTCTCAAAGGTAATGGTCCCAATACCAGTCGCACTGTATCGACCATCGCCGCCCATCTCTATATGCATTTGGACATCCTTCTCCTACAAGTCACTAAACAACTCTTTGTCTCTCGTCATATGGAAAGACACACCACTATCAAGATACCACACTCATCCCATTGAGTTTTGAACCAAGCATGCGATCAAAGAGAAATCAAGTTAAAATTGAGAGGCTAAGGCCTCTCTAGCTGCAGCTCCAACAGCCTTCTTGTTCTTCTTTTTTTGTGGGCAGTTAGTGGTGAAATTCCCATGTTCGTGACAGTGAAAACACTTCACCTTGGACAAATCCTACTTCTTGCCTTTAGCTTCAGATTTTGGATGGGATTTATTCCCCTTCCCCTTCCTTTATTTGGCATCCAAAGAGAAATTCTCTTCATCATCATTCTTCGATGAAGAGCCATCCCTGGTACTTCGCCTTATCTCTTCTTGCACAAGATCTGACCAAAGTCGCTCCCAACCCGGCAGTTTCTCCCATCCATTAACAGAGTCTTCGTAGCTATGCCAACTCTTCAGAAGCCCAAGGAGAGCCAATCTCACCAATTCATCATCATCAATAGTAATCCCCACACTTTCCATTTCATCCCTACAGTGGACAAACTTTGTGATATATTTTGGAATATTTTCGCCCTTCTCCATTTTTATTTTTCTAAGCTTATCTTTCAGCACCAACTTCCTCTTGTCGCTGCTGCTTTGGAGAAAATCTGTCAAAGCCTTCCATATTGCAAATGGAGTGACTTTCCTGTGAAGGTTGGACACAATATGGTCCTTCACACCTTCCAACATAGATCTTCTTGTCTTTGCTACCTTCTTTTGCCATATGTCAAGTAATGCAACATCGCTAGAACCCGGCTTAGGAGCATCGATGTCGATGAACTCCTTCAGTCCATTATCTTCCAGCATAACCTCCATCCTATCCTTCTAGGCTATGTAATTTGAACTTCCCTCAAGGGCATACTCCAATTGCAACCCATTGAAATACATTTCAATGAATACTCAACTTTCGCACTAAGAAATTTCTGCAGCAAATTCGAATTGTCCACCAGCACAAACTCAATAATTCTTCACAATTGCAATCTTCAAGAATTAACACTGCTCTGATACCATGTAGAAATTATATAACATATGCATGTATATATCCAAATTCTCCTGATCTAACAATATTTATCTTCTTGCTAAATACAAAATCCTTCCACTGTTAATATTTTGCAGAAATTTAAAACTCAATTGCAAACACATGAAGAAATAAAAATGATCGCACATAACACAGTTGTTTAACGAGAAATAATAAAGCTAAAAAACCCCAACTATCATATTATGTATATCATGGAGATCATGTAACAATCTCATACAAAGCTTAGTACATCAAGCTCTCAGTACAATCAATCGTCACACACTAACATGAAGAAATCTACAAATCCATGCACTGATTTCTTTCCACCTGATAGCCTGCCTCCACTGTGCAATCCCTTCTGAAGAATACCCCTGAATGAATTCAAATTGGCCTTGACTTGACTGCGCAATCCTCATTGGAAACTCCAATGTGTGTGTGATGCAATCAATGCATCACTATAGTCACAACGAATAGTCCATCTCACCCTTTCACCTATCTCTCCACTGGGTCTCCACTGGAACTGACATGCACTGTAGTTAACTGTTGTATTTGTTCAGTTGTTAGTGAGTTATTAGTTGTGAATTAATTAACTAATTAATTCAATTAACTCTCACTAGTGTATTTTTCAGTTATATTAGATACAACTAGCTCAACTGAGTTTAACTCCATTAACTGAGTTAAACTAAATAACAACTCGTGTAACTACTCTTCCAACTCTGTCATAACTTTGCCACTTCAGTTATAACTGAGTCCTCATGCATGAGCCACCAATAAACCCTAGGAATTTCGTAATTTCTTTAGCCCACTGATTTGCAAAATGTGTTCACTAAAATAAAGTGCTCCAAGAGAATAAGTTGATGTTTATTGTCGGATTATTATTAAGAGATAATAATAATCGACATGAATTTATTTTTAGATTGACGATCTATAAATAGACTTCACCCAATATTCTTAAAATAGAATTTCATCTATTTTTCCAACTTGACCAACCATCCACAAATAGCATCTTGCAACTTCTGAAATATGATCATCATGTCTAAAAATAGACTTGCACCTAAAAATAGCCTGTGGGCCCACTTAGTGAAGGTTACAGATTTTCACTAAGCTTCGTCATCTTGTTGAATCTCAACAAAATGGTCCACTTTACAATGATATAGAATGACGTAGAAGAAGAAGACAAACTAGACCATAACCCCAACTATGACACAACCACCTAATGGTGATCCTAGACCTCCCGACATTGCCTCTTCAACTCTTGGAAAATAGACACTTGTACAATTTTTACAATGACGCATTTATAATGACTTAGTACAATGATACATTTACAGTG
Organism: Pinus albicaulis; assembly: GCA_034641835.2. Taxonomy (NCBI): domain Eukaryota; kingdom Viridiplantae; phylum Streptophyta; class Pinopsida; order Pinales; family Pinaceae; genus Pinus; species Pinus albicaulis. The sequence goes on along the minus strand of CM076584.1, from coordinate 269,392,353 downwards.
GCTGTATGCAGTGCTGCCCACTTGAAGACTTCATCTGGTGAACTTCTTACTGTTGTTCTGCACCTTGGTTGCTTCTCTTTTCATGCTACCCTCTGTTGCACCTTGCTTTTCTTTTCTTCCCTAGAAAGTCTAGTCCTTTGCATCCCTTGACAACAGATGATCTAGCTTTTTTTTTCCTTCTAGGAGCTCGATATTGAATCTGGTGTATCTCTGTTATTTCAGATCCCCAATATGTGATTTTTGGCCCCATATTATTCCTCTAAGTCTTCTTTCCAATGCCATAGGTCTGACCCAATTTGAATTCTTCAAGGGAGAGTTATGCCCAATCTCTCACAATGCCCTAATTATGGATTATTTCAGTGGAGCGAACTTGTACGGCATGCCACATGTCAATTTTTCTTCATTAGGCTCTGAAATTGATACAGAAAAAATTACAGCCCGTGCACTATCTGCCACATTCTACAGAATTCAAATCCGATACTCAGAGAGAGAGTTATGATGATTTTCCCAAGGTCACTTATTTGAGATGAATTTCAGGATCCTGCAAAAACACTGACTTCCACAAATCATATCTCCGAAAATATTGTGCACCTTGATCTGAAATTTTTACAGAAGCTTCCTCAGGATTTCAACTTCACCTCATAGAAAATTTCAGCTTCTTAACCTTTGTATAAAAAAATTTATAGTGTGAAAACACTTTGTGTGTCATGTTTTTTTCCGTTTATAGACATTGTCAAACCTAGTTTAATTTTTTCTAGCCACTCTTACCAAATTTTATGTTTGAAACATACTTTAATCCTCTAACATAATTTTGGGCCAAAAATGCTAAATTTCTGGTCATATCTCCTTAACTTCATGCTCCTAATAGAATATGATCATGGGCTTGAACTGAGGGTTTAATCCCCATGGGCCCTTACCCCTAGAATTCTATGGACCACTCAATGTTTAAACCACCACCACCTTCAACCATGTTCTTAGTAATTTTATTGTGCTCAATGGTCAAGACATCGCTAAAAGGTCCCCCCACGTGCCTGATATTTAACGATGAGGGGAGGGCTGCAATTTGTCGTATATGTAGTTTAACTCACCCCCACCATTGTAGCTCCCACCAAGTGATCTCATAAGCCTTATCAAATCTAATGCTAGTGCTGGCACTTTGGTTTCCCCTTTCCTTTCCTATTTTTAATGAGGTGGGGGGGTCTAACATATGTCGTCGTATGCACCTATGCAATGTGGTGCCACAAAGGTTAATTAAACCCATTTCCTATCGTTACCCGATGGCTTAAGAATGATTTTCCTTACCATTTCCATGTCAGTACCACATGACAACCTGTCACATGTCATACCAAATCATCACCATGCCACTACCACATCACCTCCATGTGTCACTAAGAAAAGGGCCACTTGGCCACCCAAAGAACCTGAATTCACCTACCATGTGTCCTCACCTCAAGGTTGCCACATCATCATCCAACCACCTGTCTCTTCCATTTCACCTTGCCATACTATCTTGGGTTTGCCTGTAATCTATCATTATCCTACCACATATTTCCCTAAACAAGATTCCAAAGCTTGTTTCCTATTGTGTCACCACTATGTTTTTTGTGTGCAAAGGGAAATTATGTTCCAATGGAAAAGCACCTAGGCGCTTATGCCAAGATCCTTGTGTCTAGGAGCTAATACCTTCAGCTTACTCTATCGACTATCACACAACACTTCATCAACCATGTTCACCATTTGCAATAGTACCTCTATCGAGATGGTCTGGTAGATGGCTAAGTGATGGTTTTCGACCCCTTGGTGGCCAAGCACTATGAACAACACTTGTTGAGTCATTTCCCATTTCCCATTCTGCTTGTCAACTGTTGTTAATCTAATGAGGTGGGTCCCTCACAGAAATTTGAGCTTTTGTAACCATCACTAAACTTTAGCACTTCAACCTCTATTTTTTCCTAATCACTTGGGGGTTAGACTAACTACCATATATCATTGGAAATTTGTTTGAGAGGGCTATCCAACCAAACACTTTTCATGTGCTTTTGAGCAAATTATGTGCAGACAAAATGACTTCAAAAGTAGGCTACTCAACAAACAACCTAGTCATCATAAGCTTAGCACATTGTTAATGTAAACAACTACGTTGTCAAAACAACATAAGCATTATGTTTGAAACTCAACAAACCCCTAAACTCGACAACAAAAATAACTAGACTTGACATCAATAAAAACACCTATTAACATTTCAATAAAATCTAATACATATATAATTTTATATTAATCACACACACACATATATATATATGAACAATACAACAACCAAACTAGTAAATTTAATTATACTTATATATAACCATAAAAAAAAATTCCCATTAATCTACTCATAAAGTTAATTATACTTATCTATAATCATAATAATAAATAGTACTCTTTATATACACTCAAAAAATGTGTATGATCAAAATACTTTAAAATGAGGATGTTGTTGACTTATTTAAATGGGAGGATGATATTGTGATTTTGAAATTTTACTTAAAATATGTATATTTTAAAAATTTATATTTGAATAATTATTTTTATAACAAATAATATTTTTAAAAGAAAAATGTCAAATATTATTAAAAATAAATTATAGGACATTTTATTCACAAAATAATATAAAATACTCAAATATATAACAAAAATTATGATTTAATGATTCTATATCTAAAATATAAATATAAATTATTTAAATAATGTAGTATTTTATGATTTAAAATAAATTATAGAACATTTCTATTCACAAAATAATATAAAATACTCAAATATATAAAAAAAAATTATGATTTAATGATTCTATATCTAAAATATAAATATAAAATATTTAAATAATATAGTATTTTATGATTTAGTCGCTCGATATATAAAATATAAATACAAATTATTCAAATGATCTAGTATTTTATGATTGAGTCACTCTATGTGTAAAATATAAATATAAATTTTTCAAGTGGTATAGTATTTTATGATTGAGTCACTTCATATCTAAAGTTGAGGTAGCGACCCCCTTAACTTTGCAAGCACCCACTTGTTGGAAGCAAGTACTCCTTGATATTTATAGAAACCAACCTGAATGAGGCTCCAACCCCGTAATCTACAAGCATCTACTTGATTATCTAATTAGATCCCCATTTCATCAATTTTCACACTCAGATATGAGGCTCCTTTAATTAAAATATCGTTGAACCAATTTTTTAATTCTTAGATCTATTGTTCCTTGCTCTGCAACCATAATCTTCTTCTGATTCAATTAAGATTCCTCACCATCTCCACTTCTCTCTCTCATATTTTCTCACAAATACAATTTCTTTTATGGAATTTTATTTTCAATACTTCATATATGTGGTTCTTCAAATTCATAGTTGATTCATATCTCAACTTGTATGCATACATAGCCTTTAAGCATCAAATTACTCCTCATCTATGTTTCATATATGCTCATGTACACTCTCTATTCAGCTTCCTCTCATCTCTTCACATTGTCTATTCTTATATAAGTTAACAACAACTGCAAACATTTAACTTTGCATGGGAAAACACTTCCTGCGTCATGTTGTTTTCTGTTTATAGACATTTTCAAACCTATTTTAATTTATTCTAGTCACTCTTACCAAATTTGATGTTTGAAACATACTTTAATCCTCGAACATAATTTTGGCCCCCAAATGCTAAATTTCTAGTCGTAGCTCCTTAACTTCATGCTCCCAATAGAATACGATAATGGGCTTGAACTGAGGCTTTAAGCCCCAGGGACCCTTAGCCCTAGAATGCTATTAACCACTCAATGGTTAAACCACCACAACCTTCACCCATGTGCTTAGTGATTTGATTGTGATCGATGGTTAGGACATCGCTACACTATCCCCCCACATGCATGAGCTTTAACGAGGAGGGGGGTTTGTAATTTATCGTATATGTAGTTTAACTCACCCCCACCATTGTAGCGCCCACCAAGTGATCTCATAAGCCTTATCAAATCGAATGCCAATGTAGGCACTTTGGTTTCCCCTTGCCTTTCCTATTTTTAATGAGGTTGGGGGTTCTAACGTATGTAGTCGTATGCACCTATTCAATGTGGTGCCACAAAGGTTAATTCAACCCGTTTCCTATGATTACCCGGTGGCTTAAGAATGATTTTCCATACCATTTCCATGTCACTATGCTATGAATATAATTCATAACAAACAGTATAAATAGAATAAATGTAAATAATACATAATCAATATAATGGTTATTTAAATAGTCATTAGTTAACTGAAAAGATATGTCTAAAAGACATGCCCAGTCATGAAAGGTCACATGCGTAGTTATATAAGCAGGGCCTCATTGTAACATTTCTCATCACTTATAAATTTTATATATTAGTGAATCATTATTACAAATACTCCTTTTGTATTTTACAATTAAAGCCAACAAGCCTATAGTTTTGTTGCTACATTGGTATCATAGCTACGTCTAACCTGGCCTTTGGCCATCAACCCATCGTCAACCTTGTATCTGTCATAACCGAAGAATTTCACTACACTAGTGCTGGAAATTCTCCATTCCACTAGATTTGTCGGCAAGCCTTTGGCCATAATAAAAAATTAAAGAAAAAAAAAGGGAAATAAATTAAAAAGAAAAAAAAAAAAGATTTTAAAGAAAAAAATTCCAAAAGAAAAAAATAAAAAATGGTTCTACATTATTGATAAAAAGTGCATGAAAAAAAAACTATATTTTTATTCTTCTTTAAGTGGTTTACAAGCTCGTGGTTTTAGAAGCCCATGGTAATTTCCCATGGTATTTTCAAGGTAAAATAAGAACAAAAGGAATAAAAAAACTCTTTTAGCGAATGGTATGTTTACTTTTTACGTGGAGAAAATTAACCGAGTCAAATACACATAAGTGGACATATATTTTATATTATACCCCAGAGAGGTGAATAGTAGTTTCACTAGGGTTGTAAATTTTCAAAAAAAATAAAATTAAAAAAAAAAAGAGTTAAAAAAATTATAAGTAAAAATAATAAATAAAACTAGAATCTACTTAGTCAAAGAACTCATCACTAAAGGAAGGCTATATTTAGGGTTGTAAATTTTCAAAAAAAAAAACAAAATTAAAAAAAAAAGAGTTAAACAAAATTATAAATAAAAATAAATAAATAAAACTAGAATCTACTTAGTCAAAGAACGCATCACTAAAGGAAGGCTATATTTAAGGTTATATAAAGGAATTATTATAAGGAATTATCAATGCAATTAATATTAACGAAAAATCTCCATCTATAATAATAGAAAGAGAAATTTTTGAAGGAATATTTAAGATAGCCCATCAAATTCACTGAGGCATATGCCATGAACAAGAGAGAAAGGGAGAGGCTTCTATGGTACTTTTATTTTTTGAAGGTTTCTAAAGCATTGTCATGAATGAGCTAGTTGTTTATTAAGAGAAAGCTGAAAATTGTAAATGATTTGAGCATGGTTGTAATTAAAGTTCATTGGTGTTGTATCGTTTGGCTATTATTTATTTTTTATGAGCATTCATTCCTACACGTATTTGCTTTGGCTAATCTGGGCTTTGGTTTGTACCTTAAAACGTCCATTGTGAAGCTAATTGAGAAGATGATAGACCATATTTTCATATTTTGATTTGATGTTCTTTACAAGGATCCATGATGCCTATTCCCTTGTTTATCTAGTTTTCTTGTAAAAGAAGGTGATTCCATTAACTTGTTTTTATGTTTTTTTTTCAAACTTGTAGATATGGAGGGATTTATCTTGATTCAGACGTCATAGTTTTGAAGCCACTAGATTCCTTAAATAATAGTCTAGGGACATAGTCTCCCATTGATGAGGAATTGAGTCTTAATGGGGTTGTTATGGCATTTCAAAAGAACAGGTTTGAACATTCCTTCTTATCCTAAAATTTCTATCCCTTCTTTCTGTTTCACTACTTAAAGAAATAAATGTCAAATAATCGTTTTTATTCATTTTTGCTTTGGTAAATATGAAGGCTATATGATATATATGGCACCAAGTTGATAAACTCCATCCCTGAGATACTTATGATATATATTTCACTTATTTTGGCAAGAAAGTTCTCTTCAGATACTCTTTCTATATCAGGAGTCCAAAATAATAATTCAGCATTCTGCTTTTCTGCTACCATCGTACTTGAATGAGGAATAAGACACTCTCCCATATTAGGAGAGTTGATGTTGGTAGAAACTTGTCTTTCAAGCCCATTTTTTATTTCCTAACTCATTTCCAACAAAATAAGTCAATGCATATTTAATTGTCAGATAGTTCCTACACTCTTTACAAGGCTTATTCTTGTAACATGGACCTTCACGTTGTCCAACAATTTTCAATGATTCTGCGACAATGATTATAATGAGAGAATATTGACATTCATCAAAAATTCTTCTTTAGTAATGCAGATAGTTTGGTAGAGGTCTCAAATTTCTTCTCCATATTTTCCATCCTCCAGTTGAACATTTGGACCTTCTCTTTCCAGTGTTTGTTCTCTTCTCGAGTCTCAACATCATTGTCTCTTAATTCTTCCAACCTTTCTCTTCCTTCTTTTCCCATGTTCAAGCCTGCAATGTTCTCTTCATAGTTTTAGCATTTGAGTCACAGTCAAGGATGCGGCTGCTCCTATATGTTATGATCCATAAATGGACTTGTAGTCCACTTACAAACACAGATTCATTGTGGAAGTTGTAAATATGTTCTCTATCTCAATGTTGGATAGAGGACTTTGTATTTAGAGAGGCTATAAGGTATTTTCCCTCTGCATTGTACAAGGATCTATTGGAAGAAAATTTATCAACCTTTTCCTTATCATCAGCATGATGTCATTCCTTCCTTGCATAAGATAGGTTTTTCTAATTTCAACAGAAACATGGATTTAGGTCTAGCTCTAGGGTTTTATCCACAACCCTATGGAATTCTTATCAAGTCTTCTAGATTGCTAGGATTTACAAACCCTAGACTTCCAATATTGTCTAAACCTTTGTCATATGCAAGTTTTCTTTCCAAAATTCAATTGCCCAAAATCATAAGACCTCTTTACATATGTGATGAACTTCATTATAGCTTTTGTAAGGTAGCATATCTAAACTAGCGACATGTGCAGGGAATATTTTAAGGTTCATGGCATCAAGACAACATCCTGCATTCTAAAATGCAATGAAGCATTTCCAAGGGAAACATAGGTCCCCAAAACTTCAATTCATTATATATCACCAAATATTCTTGGCATAGGTATAAGAATTTCATCACTTATATTAGTGAAATATTTGAATGTCTTCTTTTGTAGTTACCCAAGATATATTTTTAGAGATGCTTCCTTTAGCTATGGATTAGCCATAATTCTAGATACTTAAAATAATCATTTTTCATCATATCTCATTCAATACAATCATAATCACAACAGTGCAATGCAAGACATATCACTGCAGTATAGGGTATATGGCATTAAAAACTTTGCAACTTCAGGGCAGAATTTCATATCATAGGAAATGTCCTACACAGGTTACCCATTCTTTAGTAAATTGAATGAACTTGATCCATTTCATTTCTTCTTCCAATACCAATATGGCTTGCATGCTTCAAATAAGTAGATGCATATAACATTGCCCCAGCATTGTTGAAGATAATATATCACTTGAGGATTTCATCATTGAAATTGTTGTGTATAAGTAGGTGAAGGGACTCTTTATAAATGATGTCCTTAATGTTTTCTTTAAGGAACCCCTCATAACTTCATATAATGCATGTATTTCCAGAACGTTGGCATAGGCCTTTGATTATACATGTTTGCACAAATGAATTTTTTCCATCAAGGCATACTAAGATCAGCCTTAACAACATCAAAGAAAATTTAATACAAGTCTTAATACATACTTTTTCAATCAGTCCTACGTTTGATTCTCATATATTCTATGATATTATTGCTAAAAGAAATTTTGTTTCAAACAAAAATTTCAGAGAAAAACAATATATAGCCTTCAATCTAATGTAATCAATCTTCAGTAGACTTTTCAAACTGAAGATACCTTTGCTAAATTTGTCACTAATTGAGGCATTTTAGACTACTTTGGATTATGTTCTCAAATTCTTTGGTCTTTATATATTTCATATGATGTATTTCAACCTTACTATAGCAGACCAAATACCATTGGCTTTTATCCTTCTTTCAAAGTTTCGGACTAGAGCTTCTAAAGGCACATACTCAGATAGGAAATATAGAATTTTATTAATAAATAGTGAGTCTTAACAATTTGGAATTTTTAGCTCTTAAATCCTCTTCAAAATAGTTGGCATTATGTTCTTCCATCTCCAAATCATAACATATCGAAAACCCTTCATCCTAGAAATATTTCCACTGGGCATAACATAGTGATAAAAACAATTATGTGAAAATTTGGTGGAAATAATTAGTGACATACACATGTTCATGTTGCTGTATTTTTTGTAGTTTCCAAGCCATTGGTAGTAGATGTCACAGCGAAGTCACATGCCTTGTCACTAGCATATGATCAGTTGAGCCTGTCAGAGCTTGACCCTCCAAGAGTTTGTAAATCACGGTATGGAAGTAACATCCTCATCTTTTTGTTGTTCAATATTCAGTTGCATAATGCTTTCAGCAATACTTTTCAAACTTATTTGGCCAGTAGTTAATTAATCAAACACTCTACCTTGGTTGCGGGTGGAGTGATTTTCAAGGTTTACATTGTTGGGGACATTGTTAAAGTAGTGTGAATGTTCTCTTTACCTGATGTGGATGAAAGTGCATCTTTGGGCTATGGAGTGATTCCCTTTCAAAGGGTGTCAAGTGTTGTAGCTTCAGCTGATGATGCATATTTAGATCCACATGTTGGGGGTGAGGTTTTCTTTTTAGCCTACATGACAGATTGCATGGATGTTTATCGCATTTGACTCTTTAATGATTGTCCTATATTTTATGATTGATGTGTTTTAATGCTTGCAGACTTGCCTCCACCTTTGTTGCTTGATAAACTTGCAACCGAACTTCGTCGAAGACTGGTAAGTAGTGTTCATCTTTGGAACAATGGGTTAAATTAATTTGAAACCTGGTCTTTCTGTTGATGCCTTTTGAAATAATTTTTTTTTAAATATTTTTTTGTTGTCGTCAGTATTTTGACGGCTAGGTTTTTAAAAAAATAATGTTTTCGTCACTCTAGCGATACTTCGTTTTTAAAAATAACTTTCCGTCAGTAATGCGACGTTTTAAAAAATATATCTTTACCATCACTATAGCGACACCTACATTGATAACGTCACTCTTCCGGAGAATTTCTAACGTCGCCATAGCGACACATTGCTAACATCGCTTGTAAGTAAGTATTGATAGCGGCACTCTTCTGACACATTTCTAACGTCGCAATAGCGACACATTGCTAACATCGCACTAGTGACTAACGTCGCTCTTCCGATACTTTGCGAACGTCAATATTTCGACACTTTGTGAACGTCACTCTGCCGAGACTTTGCGGATGTCGCTCTTCTGACACTTTGTTATTGTTGCTCTTCTGACACTTTGCGAGCGTCGCTCTTCCGACACTGCGAATGTTGCTCTTCCGACACTTTGCGGAAAATGTGTCGCTCTTCCGACACTTTATTGAAGTGTCATAATTGCAACGTAATGGCTAACCATGTTTTGCCTCGCATCAAAGTGTCACTCTTGGGATGCCTATGTGTCGGAAGAGAGACATTTTGGCCATCATAAATTGGGCCAAATTTGATAGTGCCACATCACCTCCATGTGTCACTAAGAAAGGGGCCACTTGACCACCCAAAAAACCTAAACTCACCTACCATGTGTCCTCACCTCAGCGTACCATGTCATCATCCTACCCCTTGTCTCTGCCATGTCAACTTGCCATACCATCTTGGGTCTATCTGTAATCTATCATTATCCTACCACCTATTTCCCTAAACAACATGCAAAAGCTTTTTGCCTATTGTGTCACCACTATGTTTGTTGTGTGCAAAGGGAACTTAAGTTCCAATGGAATTCTAATAAGAACCTAGGTGCTTATGCCAAGATCCTTGTGTTTAGGAGCTAATATTTTAGGCTTACTCTATCGACTATAACATAACACTTCATCGTCCATGTTCACCATTTGCAATAGTGCCTCTATCGAGATGGTATGGTAGATGCCTAGGTGATGGTTGTCGACCCCTTGGTGGCCAAGCACTATGAACAACACATGTTGAGTCATTTCCCATTGGCCATGATTTTATTTATCCTAAGCTTGTGCCTTCCACTTGTCAATTGGTGTTGATTTAATGAGGTGGGGCCCTCACAGAACTTTGAACTTTTGTAACCATCTCTGAACTTCAACACTTCAACCTCTATTTTTTCCTAATCACTTCAGGGTTAGACTAACTACCATATATCATTGGAAATTTGTTTAAGAGAGTTATCCAACCAAACACTTTTCATGTGCTTTTGAGCAAATTACCTACCGATAAAATGTCTTCAAAAACAAACTACTAAACAAACAATTAAACAAGCCCCCTAAACTTGATAGCACTTAATAAAAATAACTAAACTAACAACACCTATTAACATTTTCAATAAAATCTAATACATATATAATATTTTCAATCTATATATATAGAAAATCCAAACCATACAACAACCAAACTAATAAGTAAAAATTCCGTGGAGCGTACTCATAAACTTAATTATACTTATATATAGTCATAATAAAAAATTCCCTCTAATCTACTCATAAAGTTAATTATACTTATATATAATCATAATAATAAATAGTACTATTTATATATACTCAAAAAATGTGTATGATCAAATTACTTTAAAATGAGGATATTGTTGACTTGTTTAAATGGGAGGATGTTATTGTATTTTTTGAAATTTTACTTAAAATATATATGCTTTATAAATTTATATTTAAATAATTTTTTTTATAATAAATAATTTTTTTTTTTTAAATGTCAAGTTTATATGGTTAAACACTTAAACATTTTTTATTCACAAAATATAAAAAAATTATGATTTAATGACTATATCTAAAATATAAATATAAAGTATTTAAATAATATAATGTTTTATGATTTAATTGCTCTATACCTAAAATATATATAATTTATTCAAATGTAGTATTTTATATTGAGTTATTCGGTATGTAAAATATAAATATAAATTATATATAAAGTCTTTAGATGAACCACATTAAGTGATTGGAAAAGTATTGAAAATTTAATTAGATATGATTATAAAAAAAATTATATATGATTTTATACATCACAAAAGCAAAATTCCTAATATAAATATAAATTATTCAATAATATAATATTTTATTAATGAGTCACTTTATATCTAAAATATAAACATGAATTATTCGAATGGTTTAATATTCTAGGTTATAAATATGAATTATTCAAATGGTTTAAGATGCAGTTAGAAAAAACCTAAAATTTTTTAATTATTAATAGTTAACTAGTTATCTAGCTCCCAAAGCATTTTAGAAGCCTGTAGCATAGGACCAGCAAACTGGTATAGATCATGTTCATGTCATGCTTGTCGGATCGCAGGTTTCCATCCAATTGAATTAGACACGGAAATATACTGCTGAATTTCATTTCCAGATGATATCAATTATAGTTGAGTAATTGACGTATCAACTGATAATTTAGCGTAGATGTAAAGGGAAGCGATCTATGAACCACTCCGATTGTTCCACCAAACCAAAATGATGACCCCAGAAATCAAATCAATTGAATTGCAAAATACGTTACGCCAAAGATATATTACAGCAATTCGAAGCAATTGGCATCCCATTCTCAAACTCAAATCTCATTGTATTTCTGTTGCGAGATTGAAATTCGTGGAGAAAGATGGAGACGAAGCAGGTCAATAGGATCCTCGTTGTGGCCGGTATTTGTTTAATGATCTCTTCATGGTTTTGCTGTATCGAAGCTGCTGCGGCGGCGGCGGCGGCAGACGAAAATGAGGAGACGAAATTCAAGAAGATATTATGTGCAAAGGCAACGTCAGACTGCAAAAATAAGACCATCTCGGAATTATTCACAGTCGACCAGTTCGAATCTCTTTTCTCCCACCGCAATGCTCCCATGACGCACGCTCAAGGGTTCTGGGACTACCATTCCTTCATCACCGCGGCGGCGCACTACGAACCCAAAGGATTCGGAACCACCGGCGGAGATCTCGTGCAGAAGAGGGAGCTCGCTGCTTTCTTCGCCCACGTCGCCACTGAAACTTCGTGTAATTATATGAAATATTACTGAATCATTGCGTGATTTGACATTGGAAACAATAATGTTTACGTTGGTTTATATTTGATGTTTTTTAATAATGGTACCTGCAGGTGAATCGTTGATGGCCGAGACTCCAACTGCACCCAGCGATTCCGCCACCAAGTGGGGATTGTGCTACAAAGAGGAACTCAGCCCAGACAGCACTTATTGTGAATCAAGCCTAGTTTACCCATGTGCTCCTGGAGTCAGCTACCATGGCCGGGGAGCTTTGCCAGTATACTGGTTCGTAAATTATGATAACCTAATTTCAAGTTCGGAATTCAAACTTATATTATATCGATCAGAACTTGAACCTATAACTTTTCATAAGAAAAATTTAACTATGAACATAGTTTTATGATGTTTAAGTTTCAATTAAAAAAGTTTAATTAGGAGTCATAAGAAAACTTTAACTAAGAGTTCATGGTTTTATGATATTTAAGTTTCAATCAAGAAAGCTTAATCCAGAGTTAATGGTTAATTCAGCCCCGCCATTTTATTATATATTGGGTGAATATTTGAGCATCTGATGGATAGGAGGCAGCAGGGTTGGGATTTCAACATAGACTTACACTTCAAATTGGATAGTTTTTACTTTTCTTTAACTTGTCATTATAGTTTGAAGGAAATTTTTTGATGGTTTTGTAAATTTTTAGATTGTATTTGATGGAAAACGGAAAATTACTAGATGATGAGCAATTTCTCATCAAAATTTATCTTTGAGAATTAGGTTAAACAAATAACTTTGGTCTTGCTCATTAGATTTGAAATATTTCGAAAATATAATTGAGTTAAATACACAACTATTTATAATACAAAATTAAAATAACACTTTTAAAACCTTATCATAACATTTTATGAATTCATTCTTACATTACACTCTTAACTATCAATATATATAATTATATCCATTGAAAATCATTCTCAAATCATTTAAGATTAGTGATGGGGGCTTAAAAAAAATCAAACTCATCAACCCTTTGGATTCTAACAACAACTTGGACGTGATTGAATTGGTGCGTGCAGGAACTACAATTATGGACAATTAGGCCAGGCACTGAAAGTAGATTTATTGCACCATGCTGAGTATTTGTCAGATAATGCAACATTGGCATTCGCAGCAGCCATCTGGAGATGGATGAATCCAATGAAAGTCAAGCAGCCTTCGGCTCATCAAGTGATGGTGGGGAAGTGGGTTCCAAAAAAGAATGATACGGACTCGTTGAGACTTCCTGGCTTTGGCATGACCATCAACATTCTCAAGGCAGAGGCCGAATGTGGAACCGGATCCGATGATAAGCAGATGAACAAGAGAATTGCGCATTACCTCGACTTTCTTGACCAGATGGACGTTGGTCGAGAAAATGCTGGTGACAATGTTGACTGCTCAGAGCAAAAAGTTCTGAATCCTTCTTCCTCCGCATCCACTTAGCCAGGATTCCGTTTCTTCAAATAATAATGCGGTTATGTGGTATTTTTTTATTATATTTCCCCAGGATTTCAAACAAATTGTGATATTTCACAATGAAACCTTTCTTTCCTGGTTGGTGCCTATTTTCTGAGCAGAAATCAGTTATTGCACAACAATGTTGATATGTAGATGGTATTATTGAGTTATAATGTTTATTTTGTATCAGTTCTGGTACATCTTTTCAGCAAATTCACTTTTAAGAAACAAAGTTTCTATGAAATTTTCAATTGTGTTAGTTATTGTTTGAGACCATTTACATAAATTTACTTCATATATTTGCAAGGCCGTTGTGACAATTTCTCCAAATACCCTTTACCAAATACTTAAACAACACTTCTCCCTTCTTCTCGCTATTAAGCATGGTAGGAGGTTAACGAAAAGGACCCATGCCCGAAATTGATCTTGTAACTGATAACAACACAGGAGAGTCCTTTTCGAGTAGAGAATGAAACATTAATAATAAAGAGGCATCTAAATGTAAACCGCACGTCGGCCATTTTTACTTCATACATCTGCATGGTCGTTATGACATTGCATTTTCAACAACTCGTTGGCCCATCTCTTCCTTGCTCAAATGAACTGAAGAAACTTTTCTTAATACTGATATTGAAACTTAATATTATTAAATGAGATAGCATGTACAATCCAAGATACAATACAATGAAATAAAAATTGGTCGTTATGACATTGCATTTTCAACAACTCGTTGGTCCATCTCTTCCTTGCTCAAATGAACTGAAGAAACTTTTCTTAATACTGATATTGAAACTTAATATTATTAAATGAGATAGCATGTACAATGCAAGATACAATACAATGAAATAAAAATTAAGATTCAATGGAATAAACGTAAAGAATATATCGTGTAGTGTTCATCATTTTCAAAATAACTATGTAAACTTTCAATATGGAAAGGCATGTCTTGGAAATTTGTAGAATTATTTTGATATAGATTAGTTGAATGATAGTGCGAGGTTAATTATATAAATTTACATAAATGTATTTAGGATTAATCATATCATTAGGATTATCCTAAAGATATTTATGTACATTATGGATCACAAAAGTCTTAGATGTAATATATATAAATTTAGTTTTATTTTTAACTTTTTAATTAATTCAAATTACTTTATTTTCAAATTTATTAAAATATTGATAATAAGAGGATGAGTTATATTAGTTGGTTCCAAAGGTCAATCAAATAATTAATTATGCGATTAATCTGAAAGACAATCTCAAAAATAAGATGAATGGAGGAATAGATATAATTACATATATGTATTTGGTATTTTCTTGTTATATGTTTTATATTTTTTTCATATGTTTTATAATTTTCTAATAACTTAAAAAGAATTTATTGTAATTATTAAATGTTTACATTTTTATTTTTAAATTTAAATAAATGTTAGCAATATGAATTATTATTTTAATTTAAATGAAAGAATTGAAAGAGTATTAAATATTCAAGTCAATTCTTCTACCAAGAGATCACAAGATGAAGAAAGAAGATAAAGCACACTTCATTACTTGAGAAAATGTGTTGTACACGGACTTAATTTATAAAACAATAGAAGCTTCTAGGGATAGCTAGAAGACAAGATTAACGTAAGCTTACGAGTTTCAAGACTCTTTTATTGGAACTCTAACACCCCCCATAAGTGAAACGTAGGAGGAAATAAAGAAAAAAAGTAACAAAAAGAAACGGCTCTGACAACTAGACCCTTTTAGGTACCCATGTACAACTTTTCATAAGAGAGAAAGACAGAAATTAAAATATGAAGGAAGGAGGACTCAAGATGAACCCCCAAGGACAACTTCCTTCACTCCAAGCATGTATTTTAACTCAAGAAACCTTGGTGATGCCAAGGAATTTGTGAAAATATATGTTATTTGTTCTTCAGTAGGTACATATTCTAGGCTCAAAATGCCATCTTGAATAAGTTGGAAAATTAAGTGCATATGGATCTCAATGTTTTTTGTGTGTTGATGCTCCACACGATTTCTAAAAATTTGTATTGCACTTTGATTATCACACCACAAAAAAGTAGGTTGATCATGTTGAATTCCAAACTCAAGCAATAATTGTCACAAATAAATAACATTTTGACTTGCGATAATTGTAGATTGATACTCAGCTTATGCTGTAGATAATGAAATTATTTATTATTTCTTGCGGGACCAAACAATAGGAGTAGATCCAATATAGAAAACAAATTCATAAGTGGGTTCTTGATCATTCATTGATCTAGCCCAGTCAAAATCAGTGAAACTAACAATCTCAAGAGAACCAATAGTGTATTGAATACCAAAATTACAAGTTCCCTAAATATATCTGAGAATAGGATTCGCTGCTTTCCAGTGACTCTGATGAGGATCTTGAGTGAATATAGACACCATCTTGACTGCATATGCAATGTCAAGTCGGGTTTGTGTCAAATAGAGTAGACTTCCAACGAGTTAGTGATACAATGTAGGATCAATTAAGGGACTCGTGCAATTGGTAGTGAGTAACACCAAACTGAAAAGAAGTAGGTGTAGGCTTACAATTATCTATCCTAAAACGCTCAAGTAAATCAAGTGCATAATTTTACTAGAATATGGTGATTACTTTTGAATATTGGTGAACCCGCAAGCCAAGAAAGTAATGTAAAAGAAAAAATTTGTCATAGAAAACTATCCCATCCATGGTTCCTTAACATTATGAATCATATATGAACAACTCCTTTTGAGAATTATATCATCCACATACATAAATACAATCAATAAATCAGAGCATTGTCTCTTAGTGTAGATTGTCAGATGAAAGTGACAATGATTGAACCCTGAAGAAAGCATAAAGTTATCCATATTCTCATACCAAGATATAGGAGCCTGTTTGAGACCATATAGGATTGTTGAATCCTTCAGACAAGTGAAGGATCATGCACAAAAACAAGAGGTTTCTCCATGTAAATCTCCTCATGTAGATCACAATGCAAAAATGCACTCTTTAAATCTATCTAGTAAAGAGACTCGGCCTTGGGAGGTTGTGAGAGAAAGCACAATATGTATAGAATCCATCTTGACAACAAGAGTGAAAGTCTCAAAATAGTCAAGAAATTGTGGCATGTGGCATCTCATAGAATTTCGATATAGTGAACGAGTCCATAATCAAGTCATCATTCGAGATTTGGCATAAATTTACCTTGAATAATCCAATCTCAATCTAACTTGTGGGGTTGGAAAGAAGACTTAGAAAGATACCTTAGGATGAATTTCCAAACCTAGGGAGACCAAAATCATAGAGATGTAATAGTTTTAAGGTCAGCTACATCAACAAGCTCAAAATCATGCTCTTAAAAACAAAAATGCGTGTATTTTTAAAATTGCTTCACTTTTGTTTCAAAAATAAGTTTGAAGTGATCCAAAGGGAATAGTGAAGCATATTTATCATCATTTTTTTCCAAAATAGAAAAAAAATAAAAAAATTCCACCCATTAAGCTCCCAAAAATATTTATTATGATGCATGAGGGAGAGGAAGAAATACAACATCATATATAAAAATTACGAGACCAAGCACAACAAATGTCGCTCTCACAAAGAGAAAACAAAGATGAACTGGAAGAAATAATGAATGGTTTAAAAGCATACATATAATGGTACATGGAAGGTTTGAAGGGAGGCTTGAAAAATTTGCTACAAGAAATGCTTCATAGTGGTGACAAGGTATTCCATGAAACTCATGATGAAAACAAAGGGAATGTGAATCTTTATTTAATAGATTATGAATTTGGGTTGAAGACCAACCACATTGCAAATATTGATATGAGGAATTTTTATGGCAAGGATCCAGTAACATGGATACTATAGATAAAGAATGTTTTTTTATCTATGTGATTTGCAACACACACAAAAGGTACACATTGCATCTTTATAATT
Source organism: Pinus albicaulis (assembly GCA_034641835.2). Classification (NCBI taxonomy): domain Eukaryota; kingdom Viridiplantae; phylum Streptophyta; class Pinopsida; order Pinales; family Pinaceae; genus Pinus; species Pinus albicaulis. The sequence goes on along the minus strand of CM076584.1, from coordinate 269,374,637 downwards.
AAAACCCAATCATTTTTTATGGTATCGATGGTTTTTTCTTGTAAATCACTGTCACTATACACATTCTGAAAAATACAAAGAGAAATACATTCTTTATCCAATTGATAAATCTCAAACAAAGAGGTTTATTTACGGAGCACATCAAGAACTTCCAAAGATTGAATATCAAGGTAACTGATATTCTAGAGGAGCATGTGACTGATGCCTTCATAGGGACTAAGGTATAACATCCAACATGAGGTACGCCTTTGGGAACCTAATTCATTGGAGATTGCATTCAAGGTGGCGAGAAATGTTGAAATCAAAATTATGGAAACAAGGAGGTCTACCACTCACAACTATAAAGATGGAAGTGTTGTCACTCCTATCCTCCCACAACCTACAAGTTTGACACCATAAAAATTTGAGGAAAAATAGAAAAAGGCTTTGTTACGGTTGTGATAAAAAATACAGTAAAGTTCATAAGTGTGCTGAGAATAAATTATTTTACATAGATTCTAAAGAGGAGGAAGAAAAGGAACAAGAAACATCAAAAGAAGAAGTTATACACGGGGAACCAGCTCCAGGGGATGAAATAAAAGAAATTAATCTGACCATATCTTGTAATGTATTGGTTGGAATTACCACTCCTCAAACACTCAAGATAGAAGGATATATCAAGAAGAAAATGGTAATAGTGTTGATTGATTCTAGTAGTAGCTATAATTTTATTCATTTTAAGATAGCCAAGGGTTTGAATTACTTTTTATATCCAACACTAAAGTTCCAAGTGATGGTTGCATATGGAGGAACTATAAATTGCTCAGGGCAATGCCATAATATCAATCTAACCATGGGGGGGATTTAATGAATAGTTCAATGAATTCCATTCCAATGGGTCGTGTTGGTATTGTATTAGGATTTTGATGGTTATAATCATTGGGGATGATAGCTTTTGATTTTCAATAAACTTTCTTGAATTTTTTTTAGGAAGGAAAGGAATTTGTATTATGGGGTATAGCACGGAAAATTGGTAAGATAATTATCTCTAATGGCGTGGCAAATATTTTGAATAAGGAACAAATAGGGGTATTTAAACAATTATGCTCACTAGATGTTCAAACATCTAAGTCTTCCATTTATCCATACCTCCAAATATTCCTTGACAATCATTCCAAGGTATTTGACACTAAGGTCTCCCACCTATTTACAATAATGATCCTACTATTAACTTGATTCCAGGAAGTCTTCTTCCAAAAATCATACCTTATAGATATCCCTATTCGTAGAAGAGTGAAGCTGAATGTATAGTTGCAGAAATGCTATAAGTAGGTTTAATTCAACCTAGCCAACGTTGTTTATCTTTTTCACTAGTATTAGTGCACAAGAAGGATGGATCATGGCATATGTGTTAGGATTATAGAGAGCTCAACAAACTCACTATTAAAGATAATTTTCCATTCTTGTCATTAATGAATTTTTGGATGAATTACATGGAGAAAATTATTTCACCAAGTTGGATCTTCGTTTAAGATGTCATCAAATTTGAATGAAGACATAAGACATTCCAAAAAAAAATCATAACTCATGAAGGTCATTATGAATTTTTGGTCATGCCTTTTGGCCTTACTAATGTACCTTCCACATTTCAAGGTTTGATGAATTCCACTTTTAAACCCTTCCTTGGAAAAAATGTGTTTGTATTTTTTGATGATATACTAATCTACAACAAGTGTTGGAAAGATCATGTTCAACATGTTGATAGGGTGCTCAAATTCTTGGAGGAGAAACATTTGTATGCAAAACCCTCCTAATGTTTCTTTTTGGTATAGGACGTGGAATATCTGGGTCACATTGTATCTCATGAGGGTGTTAAGGTAGACCCTAAAAAAAAAAAATCCATCAAGGAATGAAAATCCCCACAGCCTTAAGGAATATTTGAGGATTTCTTCAGTTGATAGGGTATTATCAAAATTTTGTTAAGTATTATGGGAAAATAGAAACACCTCTAAAAACATTACTAAATAAAGATGCATTTTATTGGACCCCAAAATAAACTAAGGCCTTTGAAAATCTTAAAGAGGAAATGTGTTGAGCTCTAGTCTTAGCTACACCAAACTTCACAAAAAACCTTTATTGTGGAATGTTATGCCTAGGGAAATAGCACTGGTGTTGTTTTAATGCAAGAAGGAATGCCCATTTCTTTTGAAAGTTTTACACAAACCTATTTATGAGAAGGAAATGTTATCAAAATTGCATGCCCTGAAGAAATGGTGCCCTTACCTAATGGGAATACACTTCAAGGTCAAAACATATCATGATAGTCCTAAATACTTCATGGAACAAATATTATCTTTATAAGAGTAGAAAAAATGGGTCATAAATATGTTGGGTTATGACTTTAAAATCATCTACAAAAAAGGGAAGTAAAATGTTGTTGTAGATGCATTCTCAAGAGAAGATGAAGATGTGGAGCCATTGCTCTGTTCCATTTCTATTATCTAACCTAATTAGATAACTCAAGCAAGGAACAAAGGGAAGAATTAAGAAGAGGTTTGGACACTCATTCAAAATTTGTAGCAAGATCCCAGTGCATTTGATACATTTATAGAGAAAAATGATTCATTGTGTTACAAAGATTGTGCATATCTATGTAAGAACTCCCAACTCAAAAAAAATGTTCTTTTGGAATTACACACCTCTCCCATAGGAGGGCACTCAGGATTTCTAAAAACATACCATATGGTCAAGAAGGAATTTTTTTGGGATGGCCTTAAATATTATATGCAAAAAAATTTGGCAAAATTATTGGGTTGCCAACAAAATAAAGTCGATACAATTAATAAGGACTTTTACAAACATTATCCTTTCCAAGTCATCATTGGGAGGAGGTCTCAATGGATTTTATCATAGGTCTACCCAATTCCAAAGGAAAGAGTGTTATCATCGTGGTAGTTGATAGACTTACCTATTATGCACACTTTTGTGCTCTATCTCATCCTTTCAAAGCTAGTATAATTTCTACCACATTTGTCGAAATAGTTCAAAAGTGACATGGAAACCCAAAGATTATTATAAATGACATAGATATCATTTTCAATGGAAGTTTTTGGATAGAATTATTTTCTTGTCTTAGTAATCAATTGGGTCATAGCTCATCTTATCAAACTCAATCTGATGGGAAAACTAAGATAGAGAAAAAATGTTTGGAAGGATATCTTTGTTTCTTATATCTTATAAACAAGCATAATGGGTCAAGTGGTTACCTCTAGCATAATGGCGATATAACACTTCCTTCCATACCACAATAAAAATGACCCTGTTCATGGTGATTTATGGATATCATCTAATGTCCATCACATCATTTATAAGAAATAATTGTAAGGTTCTATTAGTGGAACATCACATCATGGATCAACAAAAAATTCTCCAACTCTTCAAGGATAACCTGACTCTGGCACATAATTGAATGAAACAATAAGCATATCAACATCACAGTGAAAGAATTTTTTACGTGGGTGATTGGCTATTTTTACAGCTACAACCATACAAACAAATGTCCCTCAAGCAAGATGATAAGGATAATAAATTATCACCCAAGTACTATGGCCCTTATAAGGTGTTACAAAATATTGGTATTATGGCATACAAATTGGAGTTTCCTACATCTTCGCGAGTACACTCATTTTTTCATGGTTCACGCTTAAAGAAGTTTTTAAGTGACTAGCTCTCAATTCAAACTATATTGCCAAAACTTGATGAGGAAGGAAAAATTATATTAGATCCTTAAGCAATCATCGAAACAAGAATCCAACAGCTATAAAATCGAGCAATTTTAGAGTGTCTCATTAAGTGGAAGAACGTAACTTCTAAATCTTCCACATGGAAGGATGAGTATTTTATACACAAACATAGAGAACTACTCTCAAGTTTTTAGGACAACACATTTTTGAAGGAGAGGGGCATGTTAGGTCCCTATAATACTTGTGTAGCCCCTATATTGTTATTGTTTCCCCATAGAATCCCACTATTATTATTTTTGTGCCCTTAAATTATTATTGTTATGTATGCCATAATTATATTTTAACCCTTTAGACTCCTATATATACCAAGAAGTGTTCATTTATGTGATGTAAAAGGAGGTTTCCCCCTCAAAATGGCTTATTATGAAGGCGTTGATCTATCTTTTCTTATGCTTTTGTGATCTAGTTACATAAAAACTAACCAAATGAGATTACAAAATGAGGGAGAGGCCATTGAAGGAGAGGATGGAAAAAGTGAGGAGTGGTATGCTTAATTCATAAACTTGTCATTCCTTATTATATATTATTTTCTTGATTCTATGATCCTAATTGTTTGTGGACAATGAAAATGTCTTTAGGAATAACAAGGAGGAAGTTATTTCATCATTTATTTTTTTGATCGAATGAGGTTGTTCTAATTTTCCGACAAATTTTTTGTTCTTACAAGGTATGATAGATTTCTTAAATGCTAATCGTTGCATCATTTTTTTGGTTGTAACAATCTTATGAGAGAGGTCCAAGCTAAAGTATACAATTTATTTTGTTTATTTCAGGGCACTCAGTTTCCCTTATGTGAATTTTTAACATCAAATGCATATAAAGTTATTTATAGTCTAAATTTTCACATAAATAAGAAGAAACATTTGGATGTACACTCATATTTTTCATAAAAAAATCATTTTTTTTACGCTTTATGATTCAATATATATTATTTTATCTTTTATGCATAATTTGTTGAAATATTGAGCATATTATGACACTTGAAGTATGCTTATTGGCATCCATGTGTCATTATTTTCACATGTAAGGTATTGTGGCCTACAGTGTACATTTTGAATATGCTTATAAATTATGTTAATTTCATTTTTCACTGCATTAAATATTTTTTAGCTATGTTTATTTTGAAAAGTGTTTTTCTTGTACAGATGTTTTAGTAAATTTCACTTATCATTTCATATAATTACAATTTGTAAATTCTTTAGCGTAAATAAGTAGGGCTATAAGTAACCACGCTTTAATCCCATTATCTCAACTACCCTTGTGAGATTCAAAATTTTGTAGGTGAATCCTTCAACCTATGCCTATCAATAGATATTAAGGCATATATGATATTTGATCATATTTCAAAATATATCTTGTTTTAGAGGGTTGTATATTTTGATGAGTACTCCAAACCCACATTATCTACTTCTCCTCCTCCAAATTATTATTCTCATAGTGGTGAAAATAACGTTGATATTTTTTCTTTTATATAACAATATGTTGATGAAGAAAATGAAAATCAAATTTCAACACCAAGAAAACATGATAATCTTCAATAAAAGCAACTCAATCATGAAAATTATTTGAGAAGGATATTTTATAAGTGAAAGAGGCCTAAAACATATGGCTATGACCCAAATAATTTTATCTCTTTTTCCTCTACCCCTCACCATACTCATTCACCAACCACTAGTGTATCCCTTTTAATTCATTCCATGTTATATGATCCACAATAGTTTTTTGATTCAGTTATGTGTTAGGTCCCCATATTACTAGTGTAGTCCATTATTATTATTAGTGTAGCCCCCTTATTGTTATTTTTGTACCCTTGTAAACCCCATATTGTTATTATTTTCCCTTACATTATTATTGTTAGGTCGTCTCGAATTATATTGGGACCCCATGGACCCCTATATATAGAAACAGGTTTTGTCATTTGTATCATCCAATAATTGTTCATTTATGTAATGTATTGGAGGTTTCCCCCTTAAAGTGGCTTATTTCTAAGGCATTGATCTCTATTTTCTTTTATTTTTGGAGCCGGTTCCATAACATTTGGTATCAAAGCTTTGGATTCTAGGGTTTCGCTACTCCAAACAAGTCATCATGGAATTTTCACTATAACTTTTTTTATACGAAGGTTCAGAAGCTAAAATTTTTACAGAGCGAAGACAAAATCTTGAGGGACGTCATGTACAAATTTCAGATCTTGGTTCACAATATTTTAGGATATGTGATCTGTGGAAGTTAGGCTTTTTCAGGCTACCCAATTTCACCTAAACATGTCATCGTGGAATTTCACTATAGCATGTTTTCTACGAAGTTTCAGAAGCTGAAATATTTACAAAGCGAAGCCTAAATCTAGAGGAACTTCCTGTAAAAATTTCAGATATTGGTTCGCAATATTTTTGGATATATGATCTGTGGAAGTTAGGGTTTGTTCAGGCTCCCGAATTTCATCTCAAAGAGGGGACCTTGGGAAAATCAGCATAACTCTCTCTCTGAGAATCGGATTGGAATTCTATAATAAGTGGCGCAAGTACACAGACTTTAGTTTCCTGTGTATCAATTTCAGACCCGAAGGAGGAAACAGTGAGACATGGCACATCGTACAAGTGCATTGTACTGAACCAGTCCATGATTAGGTCATTGTGGGAGATTCGGCATAAATTTGTCTTGAATTATTTAAATCAGGTCAGACCTATGGCATTAGAAAGAATATTCAAACATCTACTACAGGACCAAATTTCATATATTGAAGATCCGCAATTACAGATATATTTTAGTTTCAATATTGAGCTCCTCAAAAGCAAGAAAAAGGTGTGTATTTTTTTTCAAATTGCATAAGTCTTGTTTGAAAAATCCATTTTAAGTGATTCCAAGGGTCTATTGAGCATAGTATTGGGTTCTACAATGCCCCCTAAAAATAATTTAACACCCATTAAGCCCTCATAATACTATACTATGACTCATGAAGATGAATAAATGCAACATTATCTATCAAAATTACAAGAGCAAGTGCAACGAATTTCGCTCTCACAAAGAGCAACAAAAAATCAAATGGAAGTTTTGAAGAAAGCCGTGGAAGTGAAGATGGATGGTTTAAGGAATAATATGGACGGTTTGAATAAAGGCATGGAAGCTAAGATGGATGACATGGAAGAAAAAATGAAAGACAACATGGAAAACAATGAATAATGATATAAAAGCAGACATGGAAGGTTTGACAAAGTTGATACAAGAAATATTTACTAATGTCGAAAATATAGTAGAGGAAACTCATGATGAGAACAAAATAAATGTTAATCGTGATTTCATAAACTCTAATGTTGGATGGAAGGGCCACCATATTCCAAATATGGATATGAGGAAGTTTGATGGCAAGGATCCCATAACATAGATACTACATATGGAGCAATATTTTTGATCTCAATATTTTGATCTCAATAATTGAAACTTTACATTTAGAACAAAATACATTTGTATGGTATCGATGGCTTTGCTCCCGTAAAAAAATTTTCACTTGGTCAATTTTTACAGAGGAAATGAGAGCACATTATGAGGATACAAAGAGCAATACCTTCTTTAGCCAATTGATAAATCTCAAACAAAAGTGTTCAGTGGTGGAGCACATTGAGGACCTCCAAAAATTGAATATAAGGGTAACTAATATTCCAGAGGAACACGGGATTGATGTATTCATAAGGACTTTAAAGGATTACATCCAACATGAAGTTCTCATTTGGGAACCTGATTCAGTGGAGAAGGAACTTAGGTTGGCAAGAAAAATTGAATGTAAAATTATGGCGACAAGGAAGCCTACCACTCACATCTATAAATATGGAAGTGTTGCTACTCCTATACTTCCACAACCTACAAGGTTGACACCACAACAATTGGAAGAAAAAAGATCAAAATGGATTTTCTACAGTTGTGATATAAAATACACTAAAGGTCATAAGTGTGCTGAGAAGAAATTATTTTACATAGATTGTGAATAGGAGGAATAAAATGAAAAATAAACTTCAAAAGAAGAGGATATACACCAGGAACCAACCCTAGAAGAAGAAGAAATGAGTCTGTCCATATCGTGTAATGCATTGGCAGGAATTACCACCCCTCAAACTCTCAAGATAGAAGGACATATCAAGAAGAAAAAGGTAATAGTGTTGATTGATTCAGGTAGTACCCATAATTTTATTCATTGTAAGGTAGCCAAGGAATTGAATTGTTTCCTATACCTAGCACCATAATTTCAAGTGATGGTTGCAAATGGAGGAACTATAAATTAATCTGGAAAATGTCATAATATCAAGCTAACCATGGGGGAATATGTATTGAATATTCCAATGCTTTCCATTCCAATGGGAGGTTTTGATTTTGTACTAGGAGTATAATGGTTACAATCTCTGGGGATGGTAGCTTTTAATTTTCAAGAACTTTTCTTGAAATTTTTTTCGAAGGAAAGGAAATAGAATTACGGGTATCGCAGAGCTGAGAAATATAATAAGCTCTAATGTCATGACAAAGCTTATAAATAAATAACAACAAGGTGTAATTGCACAATTTTGCTCACTAGAAGTTCCAACATCAAAATCATATATTTCTTCAGATCTCAAAAAATTCTTGGACAATCATTCCAAGGTGTTTAAAACTCCCAAAGGACTCCCACCTATTCGTGATTATGATCATGCTATTCATTTGATTCCAGTAAGTGTTCCTCCAAAAATTAGGCCTTACAAATATCCTTATGTCCAAAAGAGTGAAATTGAACGTATGATTGCAGAAATTTTAGAGGCTAGTATAGTTCAACTTAGTCAAAGTTCTTTCTCTGTTCCAGTATTATTGGTGCACAAGAAGGATGGATCATGGCGCATGTGTCTAGATTATAGGGAGCTCAATAAGCTCACTATTAAATATAAATTTCGCATTCCTGTGATTGATGAATTATTGGATGAATTACATGGTGAAATTTATTTTACCAAGTTGGATCTTCGTTCAGGATATCATCAGATTAGAATGAAGACTGAAGATATTCTGAAAACAACATTTCAAACTCATGAGGTTCATTATGAATTTTTGGTCATGCCTTTTGGCCTTACCAATGCACCTTCTACATTTCAAGGGTTGATGAATTCCATTTTCAAGCCCTTCCTTAGAAAATGTATGCTAGTATTTTTTGATGACCTACTAACCTACAGCAACTCTTGGAAGGATCATGTTCAACATGTTGACAGAGTGCTCAAACTATTGGAGGAGAAACAATTATATGAAAAAAAATTCAAATGTTTCTTTGGAGTACAAGAGGTGGAATATCTATGTCATATTGTATCTCACGAGGGTGTTAACGTAGACCCTAACAAAATTAAAGCCATTAAGAAATGGAAAGTCCCCACAACCAAAAATCAGTTGCGAGGATTTCTCGGGTTAACAGGGTATTATCGCAAGTTTGTTAAGAATTATGGGTGAATAGTAGCACTTATAACAACATTATTGAATAAAGTTGCATTTTCATGGACTCCTGAAGCAACTAAGGCCTTTAAACATCTTAAAGTGGTAATGTGCCTAGCACCGGTCTTAGCTACGCTAGACTTCACAAAAACTTTTACTGTGGAATGTGATGCCTCAGGAAATGGAATTGGTGTTGTTTTAATGCAAGAAGGAAGACCCATTGCTTTTGAAAGTCATCCAATCAAAGGAAAGTATTTACAGAAATATATTTATGAGAAGGAAATGTTGGCAATACTACATGCACTAAATAAATAGTGAACATACCTATTGGGAAGGCACTTCAAGGTAAAAATTGATCATGATAGTCTTAAACAATTTTTTGAACAAAGACTATCTTCAGAAGAGCAGGAAAAATGGGTCACAAAGATGTTGGGTTATGACTTTGAAATCATCTACAAAAAAGGGAAGCTAAATGTTATTGCAAATGCACTCTCAAGAAAGGATGAAGAGGTGGAAGCATTGCTTTGTGCAATTTATATTATCCAACCAGATTGGATAACCAAAGTAAGGGATGAATGGAAGAAAGACGAAGAAGTGTGCACACTCATTCAAAAGTTGAAGAAATATCCTAGTACATCTGATACATTTAGTTGGAAAAATGATTCCTTATGGTACAAATATCGCCAATTAAAACAAAATATTCTTTGGAATTGCACACTTCTCCTTTAGGAGGACACTCAGTATTTTTAAAAACTTTCCACGGGGTGAAGAAAGAATTTTTTTTGGGATGGCCTTAAATATGGTATTCAAAAGTTTGTGGCAGAATGTTTGGTTTGCCAACAAAATAAAGTTGAGACAATTAAGACCCCGGGTCTTCTACAACCTTTATCCATTCCAAGTCAACATTAGGAGGAGATTTCAATGGATTTTATCATAGGTTTACCTAAGTCTGAAGGAAAGAGTGTCATCATGGTGGTAGTTTATAGACTTACCAAATATGCACACTTTTGTGCATTATCTCATCCATTTAAAGCAAGTAAAGTTGCTACTACATTTATGGAAACAATTCAAAATCTACATGGAAACCCAAATATTATGGTAAGTGACAAAGATCCCATTTTTACTAGAAATTTTTGGACGGAATTATTTTCTTGTTTGGGTACTCAACTAGCTCATAGCTCATCTTATCATCCTCAATCTGATGGTCAAACTAAGATAGTGAACAAATTTTTGGAAGGATATCTTCATTGTTTTGTATATGATAAACAAACACAATGGGTCAAGTGGTTACCTCTGGCTGAATGGTGGTATAACACTTCCTTCCATACTGCAACAAAAATGACCCCATTTATGGAACTTTATGGATATCATCGACCGTCCATCACATCATATTTAAGGGAAAATTATAAGGTGCAAGCACTATAATATCACATCAATAATCAACAGCAAGCTCTCCAACTCTTAAAATATAACCTCAATTTGGCACAAAATTGAATGAAACAACAGGCAGATCAACATCGCAGTGAGAGAAGTTTTGATGTACGAGACTAGGTATTTTTATGGTTACAACCATACAAACAAATTTCCCTCAAGCAAGCTAAGAATGATAATAAATTATCGCCAAAATATTATGGTCCTTACAAGGTGTTGCAAAATATTCATACTATGGCAAACAAATTCGAGCTTCCTTCTTCTTCGCGAATGCATCCAGTTTTCCATGTTTCATGCTTAAAGAAGGTTATAGGTGACAAACTTCCAGTTCAAAAAATATTACCAGAACTTGATGAGGAAGGAAAAATCATATTGGAACCTAAAACAGTCACAGAAACAAGAACGCAACAACTATGAAATCGATCAATTTCAGAGTATCTCATCAAGTGGAAGAACCTACCCACTGAAAATTCTACATGGGAGGGTGAGAATTTTATACATAAGCATCCAGAGCTACTCAATCGTTAGGGACAACACTTTTTTGAAGGAGAGGGGCATGTTAGGTCCCCATATTACTAGTGTAGTCCCTTATTGTTATTAGTGTATCCCCCTCATTGTTATTGTTGTACCCCTATAACCCCCATATTGTTATAATTGTTCCCTTACATTATTATCTTTAGGTCGGCTAGGATTATATTGTCACCCCATGGACCCCTATATATAGAAGGAGGTTTTTTCATTTGTATCATCCAATAATTGTTCATTTATGTAATGTATTGGAGGTTCCCCCCTCGAAGTGGATAATTTATAAGGCGTTGATCTCTATTTTCTTCTATTTTGGAGCTGGTTTCATAACATTATGATACTTGAATGGGATGCTTCCATGAAAGAGGAGTATTTTTCCTTAATGAAGAATCACACATAGGATCTCATTCCTCTTCTGAAGGGATAAAATTTGGATTATTGTAAATAATCCTACATAACCAAATATGCAACAAATGGTTCAAACATTAGGAATGTCTTATGGAAAAGGGATTTTCATAGGTTTAAGGGATTTATTATTATTATTATACCTTTACATTTAATTTGGAAGATGAATTCTATACACACCGAGTTGACTCTTGTCATCTCTCAAGGTTGGTTAATCAACTGGATGGATGTGAAGAGTTCCTTTTTGCATGGTGATCTACATGAGTAAATATACATGGAGTAGCCTCCTAGTTTTGTGTAGAATTATTCTCTTATATGCATACTTTGAAATTCATTGTATGATCTCAAATAAGCTCCTAAATATTGGTATGGCAATATGGATAAATTCAATATTACTGCATAGTTCAACCAATGTCATTATGATCCTATAATTTACACTCATAGGAAGGAAACATGTTTTTTTATTCTATTTCTATATCTAGATGATTTTGTCCTCACATGGAGTTCATATGTGGCTCATAGTGTTAAGGAAATATTAATTAAATAGTTTGATATGACAAGTCTTGGAATTGTACATAATTTTCTTGGCTTGCAAGTTCTTTAGTGTTCAAAAGGGATCTGCATATTATATTATAAATATGCACTTGTTTTCTTACTCACTTTGTCATAGATGATTTTAAGCTTGTTCATAAACCATTTCATTCAAGTGTTATCCTTTTTACCAGTTGCTCTAGACCATGTGTTAATCCTTAAATGTATCAATAACTAGTTGGGATTCTATTGTATTTGACTCATATACATCCTAACATCTCTTTTGTAGTATGAATTTTCTATAAATTCTCTCAAGAACCTCATGAGAGTCGCAAAAGGATAGAAAGCATATTTTGAGGTACATTCATGGTACTACCTATTTTATATAGCTCTTGTATTTCTCATCTTATGGTATTCATTGTTTCTAATTACATTGGTATAATTAATGGTTAGAAATCCACATTTGGATTTTTCTTTCACCTTGTATCTACTCCCATTTCTTGGTATTTTAATGAGAAAATAAAAAATTCATTATCTGTTATAGAAGCTAAGTACCATGCCATAATTCTTGCTAGTGAGGAAATTATTTGGATTCAATAGTTGATGACAGAGTATGGTATTCATAAAGATCATCCTATCACACTTTGGTGTGATAATCAGAGTGCCATACAGATTTGTAATAATCCTATGGCTGATAAAAGTAAAAAAATAAATTAATCCATATGCACTTCATTCAATAACTCATCTAGGATGGTGTTCTCAGCTTGGATAATTTTCTTACTGAAGTGCAGGTTGTTAACATATTAAGGTATCATTTGGCATCATCTTGTTTTGTTCAATTACAACTAATAATTATGTTGAAGGAAGTTTTCCTTGGGGGCTCATTTTGATTCCTCCTCCATTCACTTTTTTTTTGTTATTTTCTCTCTTATGGGAGGGGTTTTATTTTCCTACAAGTTTCTCCTTTTTCTCCTCTTATGACATTTTGTAAATGGGTTCCTTAGCAAGCCTAGTTCCTAGGACCTATCTTTGTGTTCCTTGTTTACTCCCTACATTTCTCTTAAGGGGGGTGTGAGTGTTGTTTTTCCCATGGATTTGAATTTTCATGTGTATAATTACCCTATGCAGCCAACTACTTTTGGTTGTAACCTCACATAGGATCTCTCATCTGTCTAGGTGTGATAGTTATCCACCAGGCTTCTTCCATTGCTATGTATGTGTGTGTGTGTGTGTGTGTGTGTGTGTGTGTGCATTATAATGTATTTGTATACATTGGATATAATAGATTTTCATTAATTCTCTTTCTTATAGAGGTATTTGGTATTTTCCATTTGTTTTTTTAATTAACATAAAAGTAAATATATCAAAAAAAATAATTTAATAATCTTGCAACATATTATATAAAAAAATGTTTAATAATAATTCTTTTTAAATTACTATTTTTGTTATTGAAATTTTCTTCTATAGTAAGTCTCACAGGTCCCATTTATCATTACTCTATAAATGCTTTATACGGTTTATATATAACCTCGTTATTAGATAATTTCAACTAGTTTTTGTACTATAAGTGGAAAGTACATCTATACATTCTTTCCATGATAGCCCTCATAATTTTGTAAAAAATTATCCCTGCTCATTAACCTCCAAAACCACCCTAGATGAATTAAAGACCAAGTCATCGTCATTTAAATTAGTCATAATTTGTATCTTCTTATGACAACATTTCATTCCCTTACTATTGACCCCTGCACAATATTAGAGAAAATGTGAAATTGAGTGTTTAAAATATGTTACCAATTAATGTTAACAAAATATTTTTAATAAAAACTAAAATAAAAACATTATGTTGATTATCTTTTGATCTCACTAATTTATCCTCTCTTTAAAACATTTTCATAAAGCTTCTAAACACTTTTTCACTTATATTATGAATAACCTTATTGAGTTTCTTCAATACTTTGATTTCAATGACATGCACTAACCAACACACATCATCATTTTTCTACCTTTGAGCTTACTATAATAATTTTTTTTCCTTGAACTCATATTGTCCATGTTTTATCCAAAACAAAATAAAAATCATTATATAAATAAATTATATAATATATATAATATATATTACAAAATAAAATATCAGTGTACAAAAGGAAATGATACTGGGAGAAGCATTATATATATGCACACTAGTATATGATTTTTATGTTGTTACAAATTTGAAGAAGTTATGTTTACAAATTTTTATATTCATATAGTTCCATATAAAGTAATAAACATAGTAGTGCCTCATTATCATATATTGTACATGTTAGAAAATTATATATTACAGAGCAATGCAACACATAAAATATGCGGAAAATACAAGCACACAAAACACATAAAACCAGAGAGACATAGATATACATGGTTCACCCAGTTTGGGCTATGTCCACCCCGAACAGCCTGTCCTTCCTTTATATTATCCAGCAAAATGAAGAGACACAACCTATGGTAGATCCACTATAATATCCTATGTTCTCTCTCACAGTCTCCCTCTCTGTTTCTCACTCTGAGAATACACATACAATACACAACCGCAATACAATACCCTCATAAAAGCAAATGGTTTCCTTCTAGGGCAAAAAACCCTAAACTAAACATAACTTCTACTGTCAAATCATTTTCCTAATGAAAAGCCCAGATTGACTAGAAATTACTATATTTTTACAAGGCAATTTTACATCTGTTTTTAGCTTCAGGGGCACTGCCCCCGAAACCCCCCGCCAAGGGGGGGCTCCATAAAGTCGCTGTCACCCCCCCTGGACCCCCCACGGCAGCGATTAATTTACGGGCGGTGTTGCCACCCCATTTAAGGTACAGGGGTCCAATGTTGTGATACAAAGTAAACAAGATAATCAGGCTCCACATCCAATAGTACACCACTAAAATCATGAATAAATTTAAAACATAATGTTTTTTATTTTAAAAATAATATTATTTACCTTTTAAATTACGTAGTGCTATTTACAATACCATATACATTGATTCACTATTCCTTTATAATGCACACCATTGACTGAGAAGTAATCTTTTAAATGAAAACTAACAATGAAAATTTTTGAACTTCAATGCAATGGTTGATTTCATTGAAAATATGTTCCAAATTCCCCATATACAAGTAAATAAACCCTAAAAATATATTGTTTAAAAGAAACATTTTTCTTGTGAAATATGGAGAGAGAAGCAAAAATAAGAAATAAGAAATTTAGAGTTTCCAACACAAAAGGTAACTATGAAGCCATTATAGCTTTTTTTAGAATGCACTAAAAATTATTTGAATCAAATAAGGGAAGTATTAATATGTTAAATATAATGAAGTAACAACAAAAAATTTTCCTTTGTAGATTTGTATGTGAATTATGGTTATCCCTTACAAATTTGGTTCTTCAAAAAATTATTTCCACTCTAAAAAATTTTCTAATAAATCTATGTTACACAAATTGTTCCTTTAAATTTGAATGTAATAATGAAATAAGGATAAGGAATTTTTTTATAAACACACATTTAAAAAATCAAATGCCCTTCTACTCTTTTGATAATTATGTAAACTCACCCCTCCTAACCCCAAACCCAACTAGAGTTAGGAGGTGGTTACTGATGAGCCCTAGTATTGCAACAAGAGTGTTGCAACTCCTAAGGCTACCTACTTCAATTATCAACCCGGGGCTCGTACAAACTTAAGAGGTGAAAGTGTTATATGCACAATAGGTTAAATTCTACTCATGTCGTCTTCAAGAAGTGGACCATATCAAGGCATACAGAGACCACTCTATCAGTTGACTCAAGGAAGGAAATTGCATAAAAATAGAGTTATTTTCTAATTTCATAAATTGAAATACTATTTTTACTTACAAAATGAAGGAAGATGCTATGTATCCAAATGTAAATGTTAACCCTAGTTGTGGGAATGTAAAGGCTATATTACTTACATAAAAGGAAACATTAATATACTTATTGAATGTAAATTATATGCTACTTGTAGGAATATAAAATTATTCTAATTGAAAAATGTGAAAATTTTTATTGAAAAGGAAACTAACCTATGCAATAATAGTGCTTTTAATTTAAACCCTAAAAGAAGCATAAATTCAAAATAAACGGGCCTAATCTACTTTTCATTAGTAAATAAACCTTTAATCATTTTTTTCAAAGAGATTTATCGTTATTGATAAAGCTCATTAGGTATTTCAAGAGACAATCAAGAAAGTCATCATTATATTTCAAATTCAAACACATGTCCTCTAACCCTAATTGCATAATTGTGTTGAATAAAGAAAAGACAGGTCTTAAGTGGTATTTGGTCCTCCTAAATCATGGTTTTAGAGGTTAGGGGACATTACTAAGGGGTAAGGGATAAAAATCAAGCTTTTGGAGAAAATTTGGTCAAGTCTACACGGTACTACACGATGCTACAGGATTTCTATAAGATGCTACAAGATTGTCTTGATTTTTTATAGGATTGGATGTGTGAGAATTTTAAGGGTGAAAAAGGTAAACGAAAAGGTGGTAAAGGGTGGATTAAGGTATATGAAGGCTATTGTTTTGGAGGTAAATCCCCTCTATAGACATAGGTGATCCCACTAGCCCTAGAGTGGGTCTAGCAACAATCGAAACACGCAAAGCTATTGATTCCTAGTTACAAAAGATAGAATCGCGATAGATCGCTTACCATGATTCCTTTACTGCTGTTGTCGAAGAAGAAGTGGCGCTTCTGTTCCTAGCTGGAAAGGTCACAATCCATGAGCTTGCTACATCCAGATACCTATACACATGCAAAGAACAGAGACAACATACAATGTAATATTCCACACTTTATAACTATCGATCAGTCAGAGAGGAATGAATGAAATTGCATTATACAATGGACAAACGCAATCATGGAACCAACATCAGAGTCATGTATATTAAGATACGAGAGAACGATTACAACCGGTGCTCTGACGCCGTGATCTTCCTTCGACAGGGTTCCAGCGGGACATGTCTCACAAAGCTCGTCACAGGTTTGACAGAACTCTCTCTCTCACAGGGTTCTCCTTAGCTCTGCTCTTGATTGTCACTTAGCTATAATTTCCTTCCCAAAAGTTCAGCTAGCTAGCAAATGGAGAGGGAAGGCTTTTATAGAGGGAGAAGGAGAGGTTAGGCTCCTTATAATCATGGGGAAGAGTCTTATCTCTTAGGAAGGTTCCATGAGAGGTGGAAAACCACTTCCTAAACAGGGAGATCCGGAGGCAAACAACCCAACCCCTTTTTGATGATCCGTTCTGAAGTTTTTAGAATCAAACTTTTGCCTTCTATTGTTAAAAAACATTCCTTAATAGGCTTGGCATAGGCACAACATAGGGACAGAGCGCCAGCTGGCGCGCCCACTAGTGTACATTTTCCCCATTGGCGTGAGGGATGAACTGTCTACCCACGCCAATGCCAAAACATGGGTTT
This sequence comes from Pinus albicaulis, assembly GCA_034641835.2. NCBI lineage: Eukaryota > Viridiplantae > Streptophyta > Pinopsida > Pinales > Pinaceae > Pinus > Pinus albicaulis. Next base: position 269,357,058 of record CM076584.1, on the reverse strand, counting down.
TTAGGGTTTTTCAGAGGAAATTTTCTTGAGAATAACTCTTGCCCTTATGCAGAAGGATGCCATCAAGGTGTTTTCAGGACATTTTACTACTCACAGGTCATGGGAATAGTCCTCTAATGTATAGGACGAGGGATTGCAGGGATAGTGACAAAATGCGGTGTAACAGATGCCCCCTAAAGCATGAGGTCTAAGAGAGAGGGAGGGGTGAAATGATTTATGAGAACGCGTCCAACTGAAAACACTACTTTCGAAAGACCTCCGAATACAAATACAACTGATATCTCTGATACATGATATGTGGTATGGGCACAACCATCATTAAGATAAGGATCAACAAGTAGACTCAAGTATGGTCGCAGCCATCCAATCAAAAGAGTAATGTAATAAATCATAATAATCCACAAATAACCCGTAGCCTAGATGTTTATCAAACAAAATCCGAGGTCTTGTGCTCCATATCGACCCAAAAAAAGTACAAGTTTGAGCATGTGAATATGTGAGCTGAAGTCGAACATGCAAGAACATCATCTAATTACCAGCCAATAATGAAATTCATTAACAGACACGAGAGAAACCACCAATAATGACGATGGTTCTCAAGGTATAAGAGGTAAAATCCACAGAATGTGAACAGTGAGTTGGCGTCGAACACTCGCAGAATCATCCGATCGAAGGCCAATAATTAAAACCTTGCGTCGAATGCGAAGAACCTGCCATTGAGGCATGCAAGCTCCAAGGTACCTGAAGGGAGTCTCTAGATCAGCTTCCTGGATAATGAGTTGAAGTTGACAGGAAGTGACCTTGATCAAAGGTGGGCCATAATTTTTCCCACATCATCGACACGAGACAGAGGGATATAATGTTTTTGAATCAAGACCAACAGAGAATCAGAGGGAGGTTGAAAAAGGCCAACTTCTCTTGAACATACTGGCGACAGGACATTGGATTTGATAGTATTTGACATCAAGGGATCTGAGGTCATGGTGATGTGGCAAAGAGCAGATGAGCGGTCAAAAGAGATTACCCAAACCCATGAAGGCAAGTAGATAACGAGATGAGATGTCCCCAACCCGACACAAATGCAAACAAGTGCCATGTTCAAGAGCGACATACTGCCGACACAACTACAATATTGGTTCCATTTTCCCCCACCATTTCTGGCGAGTACCCCAATTATTTTTGGAAACAATCTTGAAGGGGATAGCATGTGCTTGCGATATAAGTTTGTCCTTCGGACAAATCCAACCTAATACATTTTACGAGCCCTAGGAAGGAGGAACTTGAGTAACGTCATTACGACAGAGTCCGGTGTCATCAGTTTTTAACGAGTCTAACAAAGGAATAACTCGGCGTCTTTTCATGTTTAGAGAGTTTGAAAAGACAGCGAAAAAGAAAACTCCAGCAGTCCCTTTTCGTAGATAGTCCCACAAATCCGAAAACGTAGAAAACTATGTCTGAGAGAACCCCCTAGTCATGATAGGCTAGGGTATTCCTTTTTCGTAAATAATCTATACCAGCCTGAAAAAGGGGTAAACATATACTGGGTAGATGTCGTTTCGCAGCCAATTTAACAAGCTCAAAACGAAAAGTGACTTGGCAATATTTTCAGTTTTAGAGAGTCAGAAAAGAGCTGAAAGGTGACTCCAGTAGTGACTTTTTCGTATTTTTACTAAGTCCGAAAAAGTATAAAATACAACTCGCCTCTTCGTCAAAATCATGTGGAAAACCTGTTGCTACACAAAAAGACACGTGTAAAACATATTCGACAAAAATAATGTGAAAATATATCGAAAAACATGTTTAAAACACCATTTAGGACTTTGAAAAGCTATAAAAGACCAACTATGGTAAAAAATATTTACTTTTCACTTTTTACCTCTTTGCAGAGCAACAGTGACCCTTTTGTGCTTCGATCTTCAGGCGATGAGTGCGACCAATCCAACAAACCAACTCAACTTCCATCCGGTTCATGTAAGAGCCGACCTCTTTGTCCATATTTTAAGGTACATTTCACTGTATTTAATCATGGTTTGAGGTCCTTTAGGGAAGGATTTTCAAATTTTAGGGCTCCGCAGTTGGCGCGGGTTCCAGGAATAGACCCGCACCAATCCACTTTGTTTTACACAGAGGCTGCGCCAGTTGGCGCAACTGTTAGCCAGACAGCCACGCCAATGGCGCAACGCAAAATCTGGCTAAAAAACTTCAAAAATTAACCAATGAAATGCAATTTTTGATACCCAAGGATGTTTATAACATTCCTATGTTTGATTTGATGCAGGTATTCAGCAAAAAAGGATGGTCATTGAATGGAAAGAGAGGGAACACAGCGAAAAAGATGAATTGGCAATGGGAAATGAGCATTGTATGAATCCTCTATGAAATTGCGAGCTGAAAAAATTCTTTCTGATGCCATGCCTCCGGGCTCAGCCCGAACTAATGCAGTATCTCATCAGCATTTGGGATGAGGATGAGGAGAAGTTCAAGCTTCGAGACCAGGTACTTGAGCTCGAGGTATCAGACATGTACTTCATCACTGGACTGTCACACAGGGGTCCAGGCCCTATCTTGACCGGCACCAGGCCTTCAGGAGAAAACATGGAAATGGTCATGGAGAGGGTGTGCTGAGGGGCACGCAAAGGAACAGGGAACAGGAAAGTAGAAATTTAGACCATCCCTGATCTAGCACTAAGAGTAGTGCTACATACCATTACGCGGGCTACGAGATCGCAGGCACCGCACGAGGCCACAAAGACACAGCTCCTTCTTGCATTGGAGTGCTTGAACCCAACTATCTTTGACTGGGCCACGACTGTGACCATGAACATTAAACGAAAACTGAAAAAATGCAAGAAGACAAAACTGAAACATTTTGGATATGGCTTGATCCTGGTGTCATTCTTCCTAGAATAATTACCAATTTTCCAGTGCCAGGAGGCTATAGTCCTGAATCCACCACTGAGAGAGCCACAGATGGCTCAATGGGCAGCATTTATGCCCGGGGCAGGGGGCAGGGGGTAGCCAGCAGATGTCCTGGCAGCCTGAGTTCCTTGACTGGCTCTGATGACAGTTGATCGTCGTGGAGGACTGGCCCTACGCAGGCACCGATTTTACCAGAGACCCAGACCTTCCACTCCCAGAAGGAGAGGACTGGGACAAGGAGCTTGGTAAGACTCTTTTTAATTTTATGAGTTTTATGATTTTTTGGTATACATGCATGTTCTAACAGCTAATCCTATATGTATGTAGATGTTGTCCCAGAGAGGCCCGCTGGAATGTCACCAATAGCAAGGAGGACCCCTCTCTCTTATGACCCTCAAGGTGAAGGGGGCGAGGGGGACGAGCTTGTACATAACCTAGAGGGGATCGCTCGTGAAGTTCTGAATTATGCTCATTTAGATGATGTTCCCTTAGCTTATTAGAGGCACACCGTAGGGGTGCCAAGTCATCTCCACTGCTTTCTGAGGTGGTTGGTGTGGGTAGTGACGTGCTGCCATGAGCACCATGCCGATTAGTCACCTAGGATTTTTTTATTTGCATATTTTTTTTGAGAGACATGTCGTCTCTGGATGTAACTGAAACAAACATGTATATTTTGGTTTTATATGATGCACACGTTGCAAACACTCAACATATATATATATATATATATATACATCTATTTTCTACATGGATCTTTCTTACATATGATAATGTTTTAAAAATTGCGTAAATGTCTGTCTAATACCATGTTGGCTACTGCATCTGTTAGTGTATTCATTCATCTTGGTATATGCTGATATGTGATGTAATCAAAATTTCTTTCAAGTAAACGAATACGTAGATACAGTCTTAAAATGCATGGGTTTCTAACTGAATAATGACCATTGAGTTTTAAAACCACAAGCTGTGAGTCCAGATGTACAAGTAACGCATGAATACCTAGGTTAACAGCCTCATTTAATAATTCCAAAACGGCACTATATTCCGCGACATTATTTGTAGCAGGCCCTAGACAAACACCTTGTAAATTAACCAACTCACCAACAATATTGTAAATTACCCAGGCTACCAAAGACAGGTTCCTGGTACTGCAGGAGGCACCATCTACGAAACCGACACAAGGAGTAATATACATCTGCACAATCAGGAAGACCCAATAAGAAAAAAATCGCTTACAAAGCACACCACACATGCAAAAAAATGAAAAAATCACCTAAGTACATATAATACGTAAGAATGATTCAAGCATAATATTTCTTCAACTACAAACCATTTCTGGGTTGCACCAAAGGAAGACCTTCATAATTGATCAACTCACAAGCCCCATTTTTCAAAACATGTTTAACAATATAGGGCCCATGCCACATAGGTTGGAATTTTTCTGCCCCAAGCTTGTCATGGGCTTGATCATACAAGAGGACGAGGTCCCCTTTGATAAAAGAGTGCCGAGAAACCATTTGATCGAAATGAGCTTTAACCTGCTTTTTCTGTGCCTCGATGACCAAAGCAGCCAAGCGGCGAGTTTCGTCCAATCTCTCGAGATATAGGAGACGTTCTTCCTTCGAGGAAGTATCAGGCAGTAATTCCACGGCCAATTTTAGTAAAGGGATCTCACATTCAACTGGAAGAGTATCTTCCAGACCATACACCAACTGAAATAGTGTGAATCCAGTTTCACTCTTCACTAACGTTCGGTAGGGCCAAAGAGCTAAAAAAAAATGGAGATGCCAACTTGATTTGTGTATACTAATTGTTCGTTGAAGCATCGTGACAAGTACCTTGTTCATGGCTTCAACCTGGCCATTCACCTAAGGGTAATATGGCGTTGAGCTGTCGTGACGCAAGCCCAACTTAGATGTCAGCTCTGCCATCATATAGTCCCGAAAATGAGAGCCATGATCAGTGACGATGGCTTGAGGAATGCCGAAATGAGTGATCACATGGTTGAAAATGAACTGTGCAGTTGTCTTACCATCCGCAACCAGTGTAGGCATTGCTTCGGCCCACTTGGTGAAATAATCTACGGCAACGATGATATAAGCATGCCCCCCAGCTGAATGAGGGTTATAAGTCATAAAATCAATGCCCCATTTGGCAAAAGGGCCTACGTTAATGACAGGATGTAACGGGAGAGGCGGTGCACGCATTTTACGTTGGAAGATCTGGCACGCATGACACTTTCGTACTGCAACAATATAGTCTTTAAATATAGATAGCCAGAAATAGCCTGCACGAAGGATCTTCTGTGCGGTAGCATAACCAGAAATGTGACCACCACAGGCACCACTGTGACAGTCATTCATAAATTTCTCAGCCTCTTCTAAGGTTAAACACCAGCAGAGTATGGAATCAACTCCAACATGATACAGGGTATCTCCGACAATGCGATATGGTTGCAACTGATGTCGAACGCGGCGTCGAGCATCCTTTGTTAACTTGGATAGGAAGGTAGATGTTGGGAGGTACACGATGATATCACCATACCATGGATCGAGAGTGCTAATTAAGAAGAGAGTTTCGTCTGGGATATGATCCTGGGATTGAGACGGAACAGAGTCGGTTGGGAGAGAACAAATGAGATCAGCAAAAACTAGTGACTTCTTTGATTTGGCAGTAATGAACTCCAAATCAAACTCTTGGAGGATGAAAATCCACTTTAACTACTTGCCCCCCAGCAATTGTCGAGAGAAAATGTAAGTCATGGGGTTGCAGTCGAAAATCACAGTTACCGTGCGTAACAGGATGTAATGGCGAAACTGCTGAATGGCTTGGAATATGGCGAGCACCAACTTCTTGACGTGTGCATAACGTGTTTCAGTGTCAAGGAGGTTCTGAGATAGATAATAAACCACATGTTCGTTACCGTCATCATCATCCTGTACCAGAACCATGGCAATCATACTAAATGTGGCAACCAAATAGAGGGTAAAGTCGTGATGATAATTTGAAGGAAGTATTAATGGAGCGTTGACAAGCAATGTTTTAAGGTTATCGAAATATTGCTGAGCAATCTCGTCCCAACAGAAATGGACGTCCTATTTTAGAATTCGTGTGAACCCTTTGGCTACCTCTGCATAGTTCGGGATAAAACGACGTAAGAAATTGACTTTCCCTTGAAGACTCTGAAGCTGATGCAACGAGAATGGGGAGGGGAGATTAACAATAGCCTCAACCTTAAGAGGGTCAAGGCGAATTTTGTCCTTAGAGACAACGAATCCTAAAATTCGACCAGAGTCAACGCAAAATACACACTTGTGAGGATTAAGCCTGATGTTGTAACGTCTACAGCGGAAAAAATATGGCGGAGATATTCTGGATGGTCTTCATGTAGATCTGAATGAGCCGGAAGGTCATCTAGGTATGGCTGAACAACATGAAATATGTCGTGAAAGGCGTAATACATGGCATGCTGGAAGGTAGCCCCAGCATTTTTTAAGCCGAAAGGGAGTTTCTTATAGGTGAATGTTCCCCACAGACAGATAAAAGTAGTATTATGTTGATCAGATGGGAGGATATTGATTTTATTATAACTTGAAAAGCCGTCCATAAGGGAAAATATCTCACTCCCTGCACAATCATCAATGATATGATCGATAAAAGGGGTGGGATAGTTTTCCTTAGGGCAAGCCCGATTGATATCTCGATAGTCAACACAGACTCGAATTTTGCCCTACTTCTTATCCATAGGGACAATGTTGGAAACCCAATCTGTCAAAGGGATCAGATATATGAAACCTGCTTTAAGAAGTTACTCAACTTCAGCTTTTATAGTAACAGCTTTCCGAGGATGCACTCGACGCAGACGCTGGCTCACAGGCTTCGCACCGGGATAGGTGGGAATTTCATGCATGACGATACTAGGATCAATTCCAGGCATCTCTTCGTAAGACCATGCGAAAACAACACGGAATTCGCAGAAGAGACTAGTGTACACTTGAATCTCATCAGGAGAACAAGTGACTCCCACATGGATGTTCTCAATGACCCCCGGTTTAACAGAGATGTCAATAGGCATCATTTGGGTAATATTACTCAGATTTCCTTCCGAGAAAATTTCATGAGTCAATATTGGCATTTGGAGCGGTGGAGAGGGAACCTGAGATGAAAAATGCTCGAGACAATTAGACATTTCCCCCAGGTTGGGCATAAACGAGGAACGATGATGCCCATCACTCCACAGCATATCTTCGAGAGACATAGTCTCCATGATAACTTCATCAGACGGAAAAACTTTTCTCAAAGGACCGGGCGAATCTACATCGCCGAGCCAAGGGGATTGAGAATAAACATCAAGAGCCATGCTCAAAGGAGCATTATCAGTAGGAGGAGGATCCGATGTGGCAATGATCTCACAATAATTGATTTCAACCGAGGTCAGAGGCATCGATTCTCCAAAAGAGGCAACCTGTTCAGGAGAAGGGATGATCCATGGGTCATCCAACCTAGATATCATATTGACTTGAAAAGTGTTTGGTGGTGGAATTGGGAAAATACCCATGAGAACAGGGTCCTTGAAAAGACCTGGTCCTATACTGTTAGGGGGATTAGGAATTTGATCCACGTATGGCACGTTGTTCTCGGAAGACGAGGTAAAGAAAGACAACTGATCGACAATAATAATCTTTCCCTCATGTGGAAACTTCAAAAGTCAAAAGAGGGTGGATGGAACGCATAACATGGCGTGGGTCCAAATGTGACTGAGTAGAATATTTTAGTTGATTTTGGCATCAACAACTTCCACTTCAATGTTGACTGTCTTTCCTTGCAATGTAATCGGTAGACTTGCAAGAACACCCAAGGGTTTTGATTCCCTTCCATCGAATGCCTCAAGGGCATTGGGAGATGAAGTGAGGGCTGGAGATCCAATGGCCTTTCAGAAATCAAATGACATAACGCAGGTAGATGCACCTTCGTCCACAATGAATCTGTGAATATTGAGGCCATTGATGCTGACTTGTATAACAAGCGTGATCTGGTGCGGAAGTCGGGGGACGAAATTCTATAGATCGAAGGTGAGAAGGCTAGAATCAGCAGGATCAATCTCGCCGATTGCAGATAACAAAGATTTCCGTTGAGACAGACAACTCTGAAGTAATTCCATTGCAGACATTGCGGAAGGCGCTTGTGCCAGATCCTCAACAATGCTGTAATGCTGAGAAGAATGGGCATTCAGATTATAGGAAGACTTTGGGATAACACCTTGGGAAGGTGGTCGTACAATGGGTTCAGCACTGGGCCTTTCAATCTCAAGAGGACCAGAGGCAGGCGGGGGAGGAGGGCCATCAACGACTTCCTTCCCAGCTACCTAGCGTGATCCGGCATAATCCTTCAATCAAGTGGAAATAGAAACTGGTGCAGGACCATTCATCATGAAACCTAAGACCCAAACGGTGTGGATGGTGAAGGCTACTCGACCATCTAGGTCTGCTGAGATGGAAAAGGTTCCTTAAGAACTGCCGGAGTTCCCTTAGAGCCCTTAAGAAGTTGACTAACCTCATATCGTCGAGGACAATCTTTAGTGTAGTGGTCTTCATCACAAATCAGGCAAGGGTACTTCAGTTTTCATTGTGAACCATCATCAGCGCGTGGTTTGGATGATTCTGGTTTTGGGGCATCGGATTTGGCTTTTCCTTTGCCCTTCTTTTTCCCTTTGGAAGTCTTGCTCGCAGGAATGGCCTGGATAACATTGACCTCTGCAGTCTTACCAGAATCTGGGATAGCCTCAGGAGCAGAATTGTTGGAAAAATTCAATTTCTTCTTCCCATTGGAAGACTTGTGAGAATTCTGAGAGACAGAACCAATAACACTGTCAACCGATGGGGTAGCTGGTGCTTTAGAGGTCTATGGTCATAGGGCATTAGTCAATATGTCGTATAATGTGCCCGATTGAGAGTACAATAAATCGAGGTACTGGGCACGAGCAATGGCCTGTTCTTCGATTACACATGCCCCATAGCAATGTATTGTGCAATCTTATTGACAAAATAGGTAGTGAACCAGTGGGTTAGAAGCTGATCAGGAATGTCAAACTTTATCAGATGACGACAACATCTCCATTTGTGAATGTGGTCTAAAATATGAGTAGCTTTGTCCTGTTTCAGAGATGTCAGGAGATGCGTCCCAGCTTCATAATGAACCGGTAACTAGAAATTCATCAAGAATGCCATAGCTAGAGTATTAAAATATTGAAAAATACCACGGGATAGTTCTATATACCATTTAGAAGCAGCGTTGGTGAGAGTGCACTGGAAAAGATGCAGACAAATCGAATCATCCACCCAAGAATTCGAAGAACACCATAAGTGGTATGTCATGACGTGTGCTTGGAGGTCTTCTCCAAATTTTCCCTCAAACTTAGGACAATCACCAGGCACCTTCGTCAGAACCGGAGGACAATATGGATTATGAAGAATCAGATCATTGGTCAATTAGGACATGTCCGGTAACTCCAACAAGGCGAGAAAAGGTAATTGATAGTTAAAAGGCATGCCAGGTCCCTAATAAGGACCTGTACCTGTACTCCATCCTGGTTGAGCATAACTCTGCCCCCATTGGTTCTGTCCTGGAGGATTCTGACCATAGGGAGTATAAGCCAGATAATTGGGTTGATATGGCAGTTGAAAACCAGGATACGGGGGTTGAAAACCAGGGTACTGATTCTGATTATACGTGGGCCCCGATTGAGCAGTGTACAGATTTTGCTGTGGAGTATAAGTATAGCCTGGCTATTGAGGGTAATAACCAAAACCTTGAGGCGGGCCGGTCGAGACTGACCCTGAGGGTGATAGCCACCTTGGGGTCGAATGGGCTGCGAGTAAGTGGGGCCCTACTGAGTCGGATAAGTCGGGCACACTGGTGGATTCGGTTGTGGCATAGAATAGATTGGTGGCTGAGCAGGGATAACAGGCTATGCAAGTTGTCCTGGTTGAACAGGTTGACCTGGCTGATGAGGGGCACCAGGTTGCCCCAGCTGAGCTGGTTGGCCTAATGGCAAGAGTGGGCCAAGTTGTACCTAATAACCAGTTTGACCTGGGATAGGACCATAAGATGGCCCCAGATGTGCAACATTTTGACCAATTGGAAAATGAGGTTGTTGAGTTTGCACCAAAGTTTGAGAAGGATGGGTTTGCCCCCCACGACCGTATGGAGGTCCAAGTTGATACCCCGGTTTCCCTGTCGGTCCTTGAGGTTGCCCTGGTTGGACCATAGGGTGAGGCTGCAAAGGTTGACCTTGAGGATTGTAAGACTGCCCTTGCAGGCCGTAAAATAATCCCTGCTGGACTGAAGGTTGTCCCTATAAGGGTTGCCCTTGCGGGTCGTACGCATACCCTGGCTGGGCCAAAGGTTGTCCCTATAAGGGTTGTCCTTGTGGGCCAGAAGCATATCCTTGCTGAAACAAAGGTTTTCCCTGGAAGGGTTTTCCTTGTTGGTTAGAAGGTTACACAGGAAGGGTAGGTATAAAATTGTTAATATATTGATAAGCCTCAAGAGTAGGCAAATGAATGGGGTTGCCGTGATCATCATATTGAAATGGAAATGAGTAGATCAGGGCACCATCTGCTCCATAATGAGAAAAGTAAGGACGATAAAGATTCTGAGAGGACCAATCAACCTGAGAGATCGGCGGTTGTAAAGACATCCGATACTCCTCGGGAGAAAGGTTCTCAGGAATGGCAGAAGCTATATAAATGTCTTCAAGAGCTGATGAGGTCCTAGTTGACTGAGTGGTGACAACAGGCATAGACGCAGCCACACAGACAGTAGGTCTAACAGGTACCGATGTGACAAAAGGAGATGTCGTGAGAGGTGTCGATGGCGACATCCCTAATGAGGGAATGGTCAGTTCCGTGGATGGAGTTGATATTCCCATAGAGGCAATAGCGATGGACCAGGTGAAGACAGAACAGATGGTTCAGGGATGTCTTCGGGAAAAAGTTGGTAGTCTTCACCAGAAGTAGGAATTCCCTCACTAGGAGTAGGACTAGATGAGTCCATATCTGACCCTACTGTAAGATCTTCTAAAAGACGATGGGGACCAAGAGGTACGACAGCAGCCAAAAATGGTGATCCTGATGTAAGAGGAGGGAAGTGTTCCCCAACTCCAAATCCAAACCAAGCGTTGGAAAAGGGCCAATTGAACTCAACTGGTCCTCCAAAGGGAAGTTCAGATATAACTGATTCCCCAAGGGGAAACTCGGATACAACGGGATGCTGATACTCAACAGAGGACTGAGAGACCTTTAATGAATCGTCTGTATAAAGACTATCAGTAGACTAAACTGATGGTTCCGCCATTGTGACTATAGCAAAAGGAGGAAGAGATCAAAAACAAAGACACACGGGCAAAAACCAAGGCAAACAAAAACAGGCCGAAAAAAATCAATCTCTAAATGGGCGTGTGATCGTAGGTGATTAATTTTACCACATTGAAACTGGAAATTTTATTTTTTCATGTTTTAAGAGTCTAGAAACGAGTAAAATATGACTCTATCACTTTTAGTTTGGAAGCAAGCATGAAAGGACAAGTGCTTGATTATCTTTTCAAATTTAGGGAGTCAGTAAAGATCAAAATGACTGCTCTGGTAATCTAGGTAAATGGGTGTACCAGATATCTGTGAACTACCATATACACCTTGGTAAAAATGAAAGAGAAATCAACCAACGACTTAATGTATGTGCAGGTAATCTCCCCAAATGCTGTGTCTGGTGTATCACAGGTAAAAGGTGGCAAACTCGGCTTCCTATGGTTAAAGGATTTGCAACCTAATGGGGTCTCCCTTTATATACGCGACGGTACGGGGAGCACAAGTCTGTACTAGCATTTTCTATAGCCAGATGGCGAGCAACAGCTACTAGCCTTAAAGACGCCGGAACACGTCTCTACCATAGACTACTAGATGTTTCATTAAGTTTCAATGTTGCCTTAGGTTAATTCAGTAAATTTTAAAGTTGATCTTCAATTTACGTTTCAATTTCAAGGCCCTATCGAATGTTGGATCTCATAAAACCTCTAGATGCAAACTACATGCCACAAAATATCATTTTGTTCAATGAAGAGCTATCTACGGGAGAATTGAGAGCTTTTCAGATGATAGCGAAATGAACACACAAAAACATCCACTACTGATTTCAATGCAAGCTAATGAGACTAGAAAAATTTTCTCTATAACTATACAACACTAGTAATGCGAAAAAAATTTCAATTTTCACTATGCCAATCAAAATGCAAAAGAATTTTTTTTTGTATTTTTCAATATATTAGAGCAAATGCACTAAATGAATGAAAAACTAATGAAAACATCAACTTGAGAATGATAGAGCGAGAGTTGAAACAAAACGAGTTCACTCAACTCAAACAAGCACAATCAAGACTCAAACTGATGACGAAATCCCTCAAAGCGAAGAAGAATCTCGAAAGAGACTCAAATAAACCGTGTGATCTAGTCTTGGAGCAACACAAAGCGAAACTAAATGAAAGAGAGGAAAATAACTCAATTAACGCAATGACTCAATTTGATTGAGCAAGATGAATGCAAAGAAGTCGAAACAAAGTTGACCAGGAAAGAAAAGACCCAAAACCCCCACGGGAGGCTCAGCACACTGAAGCACCTAGAAGCCCTAGGGCTAAAATGAAAAATTGACAGAAAAGGGAAAACAACCAGAGGAAAAGGGCTAAACACAGTCAAAAATGACTTCAAAGCACTCAAACAATTAGAAAAAATGAACCAGGACCAAAACTCAAGCTCAAAGAGTCCAAGAACAGGCAAACCCTAAAACCAAGCAGGGTTGACGCGCCTGTTTGGCTGTAATCTACACCAAATAGGGGATGGCGCAGGTGCCTAACTAGCAATAAGTGCCCTTCGATGCGAATGTCAGAGGGATAACCGCGCCAATCAGGTTTACCCTAGAAAAATGTGAAAATGAATGAACAGAGGCTAGATTTGGTCTTCTGGGGGCTAAACAAGGTTTTAACACCAAGGAAGGTGAACCAGAAAAGCAGAATAATAATAAAAAAAGCCAAAAACAACCCAATGGAGGAAGGACCAACTCCCACTGGTCCCCAGCAAAGTTGCCAAATTTTTGTGGAGGTAAATCCCCTCTACGAACAGAGGCGATCCCACTAGCCCTAAAGTGGGTCTAGCAACATTGATCAAAACACGCAAAGCTATTGATTCCTAGTTACAAAAGATAGAATCACGATAGATCGCTTACCATGATTCCTTCGTTGTTGTTGTCGAAGAAGAAGTGGTGCTTCCTTTCCTATCTGGAAAGGTCACAATCCGTGAGCTTGCTGCATCCAGATACATGTACACATGCAAAGAAGAGAGACAACATACAACGTAATATTCCACACTTTATAACTATTGATCAGTCAGAGAGGAACGAATGAAATTGCATTATATAATGGACAAACGTAATCATGGAACCAACAGCAGAGTCATGTATATTAAGATACGAGAGAACGATTGCAACTAGTGCTCTGACGTCGTGATCTTCCTTTGACAGGGTTCCAGCAAGACGTGTCTCACAAAGCTCGTCAGGGGTTTGACAAAACTCTCTCTCTCACAGGATTCTCCTAAGCTCTGCTCTTGATTGTCACTCAGCAATAATTTCCTTCGCAAAAGTTCAGCTAGCTAGCAAATGGATACGGCAGGCTTTTATAGAGGTAGAGGGAGAGGTTAGGCTCCCTATAATCATTGGGGAGAGTCCTATCTCTTAGGAAGGTTCTATGAGAGGTGGAAAACCACTTCCTAAACAGGGAGATCCGGAGGCAAACAACCCAACCCCTTTTTTATGATCCATTCTAATTTTGTTAGAATCAAACTTCCGCCTACTATTGTTAAAAAACATTCCTTAATAGGCTTGGCGCAGGCACAACACAGGGACAGAGTGCCAGCTGGCATGCCCACTAGTGTACATTTTCCCCATTGGTGTGAGGGATGAACTGGCTACCCACACCAATGCCAAAACATGGGTTTTTAGGGTTTTTAAGAGGAAATATTCTTGAGGAAAAATCTTTCCCTTATGCAGAAGGATGCCATCAAGGTGTTTTTAGTACATTTTACTATTCATAGGTCACATGAATAGTCCTCCATTGTATGGGACGAGGGATTGCAGGGACGGTGAAAAAATGTTGTGTAATATCTATATTAATATTTTTCAAAGCTTATCACCTCTCAAAGGGCCATCTTGCACCAAAACCAATGCACATGGTGTCCTTCAATGACCCATAAATGCACTTTCGGTGGCAGAATTTTGAGGGCGTTTTGAGGTGAGGGGAAATAATTTCATGATGGCGGGAGGAATGTAGGATGAATAGGTCAACCCCGCAAGCCACTATTATTACCTACACACCAGAAAAATAATCATTATTGAAACTTGAATAGAATTCCAAATTAATAACCTAAGTGCAACAAAATGAACTAAACAAGAAAGGATGAGTCAAATTTTATAAAAATAAGTAAAAGGAAAGATGAGCTGAATTTTATTTGCATAAAAATACAATCTAACTTGTAACATGCATCTGATTTTCATCCATGAAAGATTAAAGAATATTGTGATTTAATCCATAAGTATGCATAAAATGAAGTATGTAAAAGAGCATTAACCTAATAGTTACAAAGGAAAGTACTAGCGACTTTTATAAGCATATTTCTATCAAGTAAAAAAAGAAATGATGTTAATCAAATGTAATGCATGGATAAAATACACAAAGAGAGACTAGAGCCTCTGTGTTGGGACCTAACCCAAGGGGAATCATCCCTCTAAAGAAAACTCAAATGAAAGATAAAACATTTTTTTTCATTGGCATAAAACAAAGCTCAAATACATCATGGAAAGGAGATGAAAATGACAATCTCAAGCTTCCTAGCTCTTGACATCTCCTATCTTCTCCAAACGTTTGAATCCTATTGAACCATTAGGATTTTTTATTGATAAAAATATGACTAAGGGGAAGCCTCCTTGGAAATAGGACTTTTTCCCTCCAAAATATCTAAAAATTTGGATCTAAATCCCTTACATCCTCGCAATTACTTTTAGTGCATCGACTATTAGTTTGTCCTCGGGTTGTAGGTGAGTGATTTTAGGCTTCATGTCGAGTTGTAGGTGAGTAGATGTAGAGGAAAATCCTCCTACATCTCCTCCAGTTTCCTCCAACGCGCCTCTGCATAGTAAATGCACTCAAAATCACTCTTTTTCTACACATTAACCACATTAGGTCACGAAGTATGAAAAACATCCTTTAGTCTCCCTATTAAACACATTATAGCCAAAAAATGTTAATAAATTCGATTAAAGAGGAAATTATATACTAGAGGATGGAAAAATGGGCCTTAAATTATACCTATTGATGGGGCCCATAAGTTACTCTTCTAACCCTGCTCCTAATTATATTTATGGAAGAAAGAGTTATATTTTTTTTCTTTTTTGACTTTTCTAGAACTTAAATTAAATAACATCATTGCGTTCTTCTCATTGAGATGATTCCAATGATATAAATTTCACCTCAATATGACTTATGTATCAAAATTTATGGCCCTTTAAATATTGACCATAACCACCTCACCATGTCATAATGAACTCCATGTGGCAGCCTCACAGAGACCCACGTGGCAAGTGACGAGGCACACAGACCCACCATAGACCCATGTGGAAACTCATGCATGGTCATCATGACAGGGCCTTGGAGCAGGCACAAAAATCAAGGATGGTTGGTCTCAGCCCTCCTTGCACAGACATAGTTTAACAATTTAAAATTTCTGGCCCAAACCCCAACCTCTGACGTAAGCTGAGATTGCCCTGGTTCTACTGGAATTTACAATATAAAGGGTCAGGTGAGTCTAACCCCCCGACCATCCTGACTTACCGATCCCCGGACCTCCCCACCTGCGGGCGTGTAGAGGCGAGTCATCCCTTTGAAGGTCGAGGAAATCCCGCAAAAGTTCAGAATTTTTAGATTGACCTCCCTACCTCTGACTTAGCTGACATGTTAGATAGAATTTTAATTATTTTTGCAATTTACAGCACTTAAAAATTCTTATTACTTTTCAAAATCATCCAACCTTTCCAGCACTACTTCCAGCATTTAATGCATAAATAATTTCAAGGCTAAACTTCAAAAAAAAAATCATATGCATGATATCAATTTAACAACATTTTCAAGTGCATTTCTTCCAAAATATAGAGAGTTTTAATAGCTCATTATTTGATCAGAAAATTATTTTTCTTGGATCAACAACCCTATCAATATGTTAGTTAAATGAACAAGTCTCAAAGACTATAAGGGATGGAAATAAGGCCTCCTTACCTTCAATCATGAATGTACGCATTATGTTGGTGGATTCAGTGCATGAGTGTACCAATCCACACTAGCTTAAGAGGAGTGGTTGTCTCCTCTTAAGTTCCCAATCAGAGGCAAATAAACAAGAGAGTTAGCAGTTTAGTGAACATGCCATAAAATAAAACATACTAGATAATGAAATATCATGCATATGTAGAGAGAAAATAAAAACTAAACTAAACAAATAACACAAAGCTCGTATAGAGTAAAACAACACAATAATACCAATGGTGGCATCTACGTCCCCTCTTATTTTGTGGTATTAGGAATAAAAGGTAGAATGTTTACACACTTGCTAAGGGGCCCTTAGAACTAGGGAGTTCTAAGACCCGATGCAAGGATGTTTTTACCTCCGATTTTCCTTGGTGCAAGGTCCCTCTCTCTACTCCAAAGGATTGGAGTTTTTGGGTGGCCAACGACAGAATCCCCTCTCTACTCCAAAGGATTGGAGTTTTTGGGTGGCCAACGACAAAATCCCCTCTCTACCTCTGCTCTCGATAACACACTGTTGGATTGCTTGAAGCAATTTTTGCCAATATAACAATGTGCTCTCCTTTTGTTCATCTCTTGGTGGCCTTTTATAAATGAATTCAAACTCTCCTTCCCTCTCTTGGTACATTGATGGATGGTGACCCAAGAGAGGGGGATGATTCCATTGTGTGCTCCCTTAAGGTCCTAAGGATGCTTGGGTGGCTGTCCTTGAGTGGCCTCAAGTGTGGGATAAATTTCCTGGAGTGTGCCTTGTGGTCCCAGAAGGTGACTTCCGCCACTCTTAGGTATGTGTGTCTTTTCGAGGGAAAGCCGCGCAAAGGCGTATTCTGCTGGTTACTTGAGTGCGCAATTTGATTTTTCTTTTGGACCTTAGAGATTTTAAATTCTTCATATTCTCTAATGTGCCTCGGCCCTGTAAATCCTTCTGCCTGACATTTAATAATGTCATATTTGCTTGTCCAATTTTCCAGTGATAACAATTTCCCCCTAATGTGTGAGGTCTAGGAAGAACTGTGTAGACGAAATACATTATAGTTTTTTTTCTGTGTACTGTGTAGAGAGAGAGAGAGAGACCTACGTGTAACAAGGAGTTGGAAATGCCTTACAACGGGGCGAAGAGCAACCATGTCCTATGGGAACCCTACAAGCAATGGTATGATACAATAAATACAATTTTTATACGAGGCAGACATGTCCCATGCTCGTGATGCTTTGGCTAGCTAAACAAATATATTTGAAAGATATAGATTCTGTCTGTGTCACTAGTATGGTAGTGATCTGCTGGTTGATGACGATGATTGCTGACGCCCTTGGGGGTGTTTTTTTCTTTGACAGTAAGTGGAATGTGGTACCCATATGCGTAAGCTTGGTATCAAATATAAATGTGTATCATACGCATGGGTGAATGAAAGGGACCTTCCCATTTAAGCATTGTTGAAAGGGATGCTTATAAAGGCACGAGACTTCGACAAATTTAATCAAAGTGCAATGGTTGTAAGGTATGATACCACATGAAATCTTGTGTTGTAGTCAAATTTCAGGAGGACCTATGACATATGTGGACAATGATGTCTCCCACAGTTCCACCTGAGGATGTCCCTTTTGTGGTGACAGGTGATCCAAGGTACCACTTCCTTTCTGTGGTGAAGAGTGATCCAAGGTGTTGATGTCGACAAAAAGGAAGCCTCAACCGAATGAGAGAGTCACTGATGCAAGGGATCTGGATCCTGGATGTGATAGGTTTAACATAGGCATGATGGCGAGGGGTGACTGAAAACTTATGAGGAGGATCCAGTGGCCCAAGGTCAGAGTATAAAAAGTATCTTGGCAACAGTCACAACTATTTCTAATGGGGAAATCCCCGGCGTCAGTAGGACGCCCAGGGCAGGTATATATTTGTTATGAATTTCATGGTGTCTTATGTGTCAAGGGTGTGATACTCCGACCAACGGTGACCATGGACTTCTACAATGGGAGAAAAAATGGATGGATGAGTGGGGTACATAGTGCACCATTTGCAGTCTTTGTACACTTACCAAAAGAATGAAATAATGGGGTTTGGATTGTACAAAATACAGATAAGAGGGCCCCAAAACATGAAATTGTTTGCTCACTAGTGATGTGAGGAAGGTATTTTGCTGAGGGTGGGGGGCCCATTGGTTGGTCTCATGTGTGGGGTTGATGAAGTGGATGGAAAATGTCGCAAATGGGCTATGCTAATGGAGGTATGGTAGGCAAAATGCGAGGCGCGGTGGTGCGCTTTCGATCTACTTGCAAAACCTGGTAGTCTGGGAAAGGGGTTTTATTTCAATATGGTAAAACTTGACCTGATGCATGGTGGGTGAATGGGCATGAGGTTCTTTCCAGACTAAAGTGGTATGGCCATGGCATCATGATTTTTGTGATGTATGGTTTACTTTGAGTGACAGGTGCTTTGGAGGGGAGGCTCTACCGACCAACAAGGATGTTTATCATGTGCAAGGTGGGGTGATGATAAACATGGTCAGGTGCTTGGAACCTATGGTTAATTTCTTGTGGAGAAACGATGCCAGGATATGCAGAGTTTTCTAGGACTCTATCATGCTAAGGGAATAATGATACCTACTCTAGAACTTTCAGTAGATGGAGCGATGGATGGTTTGCATAATACCTACAACAAAAATACCCCAAGTGAAAGCATCTTCTTTATTTAAATACTATTGAAATATATGTGCTAAAATGAAAAAGAAGATGAGAGAGGCCATACCTACCGGCACTAAAAATTTATTTTTTCGGAAGTATTGATCGTTGTTTTGCTTTCGGTATTGCAATTGGGCCTTCTAAACTCTTGTTATGGTCCTCCAAACATTCTGAAAAGGGAAACATATATGCGAATATGGCTCAATTCAGTTCATTTGTGACGTTTGAGTGTGTGAGGTTTTGAAAGGTCAGAGGTTTTTGCGGAGATGATATTGCCATTACAGTCATCCCGAGTACCTGGGACTTCCGATTCTTGAGCCAGGTAAGCTCCATAATGTCCTACATTTTCATTTTTTCAGTGTTTTGGTGTCAAGGTATGTACAGGACGGTTTTGTACGGATTCAAGGTCAACGTTTTCCTTGACCGTGCAGGCGATCAAGGCACAGGCGCGCCTTTTTCACAGAGAACTAAGGGTTTTGCACGAAATTATCATGCCTGCACTAGCTTTTAGCATGCCTTTTCCGCATCTGTGGGAAAAATATACATGCACTCGTCGCGCCTGTCTAATGAACAGGCGCACGGAGGGCTCAAGCAGATTTTTAGAAAAAAAAATTGGAAATTTTGTCAATTTTTTGGTGTTCTTAGTGTCACTGATGTGTGCATGTTTGATGACAAGATGTTGTGGAGGGAGAGGGATTGGCCTAACCTCTAGGCCACATTTTCCACCGATGCTCACGTATGCCAGCAGTTGGTGCATTAGGGTCTTATCAAATTCATGGAGAATGACCTCTTACGATCACAGGATCGCCTTATGCGTTACCTGATCCGATGCTAGAATAAGCGACGCAAGGTCATGGTGTTGTGTGGGTGCGACCTTACTATTTGTCTCGAGACGGATATCTATTTTGTGACCAGGTTGTTGCCTCAGGGTGAGGCTCTGCCTTATCCACTTCCCCCTGGGATAGTGGATCTTGAGCGGTTCTCAGCGGGCCATTGTGACGAAGCACCCCTCATGGAGGGGTGCATTTTGATAGCTTATGTGACTGACTTGGCCGAGCAGTGTCCTCTAGCTGCTATTGTGCGACTGGCGGGTTTGTCTGCACCCAATCAAGCATCAAGCCCACCTATTGGTGTTTTGCGACGACTAAGGGCCAAACAATCTTTTATTTTTCTCGTTTTTGCTATGGCAGGATGTTGGCTCAACTTTTCAAGGTCCAGGATGGATCAAAGTTGTTTACATGTGCTAGCATTCTATGTAGCATCATGTATGAGTGGGTGGTGTTGTTGAGACCTACAGTGGTTGTGCCTACTGGGGGGCCTCGAGAGCCTCACATGAGGAAGTGGACCCATGTGATGCCTCACATAGGTGGATGTAGGGTGGGGCGTTATTGGAATTCCACCATGGATTCTTAGTATGAGGCAATTCCTCAGATGTTTCTGTCATTCCATTATGCAGGGATGGACTTCCATGGAGACCCAGACATGGGTCTTCCTGCTGGGTATGTATGGGGGTCGGCACAGATATTTTTTCTATTTTATTCTGCATTTACTTGAGTATTTATGTTTTATATGTGTATTATGATGACACTGACATAGGTTTGTTACTCTTTCAGATGTTGGCAAGGTCGGACGTCCCATGGCTCGGCTAGTGGGACATGAGCCGATCCAGAGGCCTCGGGGTGTGCCTTGCGTAAGCAAGGGATGAGGAGGAGATCCAGCACAGCCTCTTGGTGGAGACCCTAGTGAGGGGGATAGTGCTTCGGGGGAGGGTAGTAGCTCGGTTGCTGCTAAGAATGTTGTTGAGCAGGCTCGTGCCAAGGCGGCGAAGGCTCGTGTTGTAGAGTTGACCAAGCAGGTGGTTGCTCTGGAGGTCAAAGCTCAGTTTCTAGAGGATGCATGGGGTTGAGTGGACCGCTTGACCCAGGGCATGCCTAATTGAGGCTTCGTGGATGACCTCGACGATGCATGGTTAGAGACTCTGATGTCCCAGGAGAGGGGCTATCAGTTGACTTTGCGCCGGGTGGCGATCTTTGTTCTGGCAACGGCACCAGTGTTGGTACCGAGAGCGGCTGTGGGTCCAGGTACCCCACTTGGGGGAGCACCGCCCTAGAGTCTTATTGTACATAGGGAAAGCACCCATTATGAGGATGCTTCCCCTATTTTTGTGGACTTGTATATTTTTATCTTTGGGCTGATGTTCGGGACAGAGCCACTATATTTTTGTACTCAGACACATATAGATTTTGGTGTATATGAGAGAGATATTTTTTTTGGCTCTACATGGTGTGTCCCCTGTTTTTGTTTATGGATTATGCTATGCTGATAGATATATATGTTTTCTATGTTTTTTTTTTTATGTGTGATGGTTTATCTGATATGCATTCCAGTTTAGAATATTGTTAGCTATGCAATCAACTATTTGGTTTTGATTTCTTGGTACATGTGTGAATGTAATGTGATCAAACTATCAGCTTAATATTTTTTCACACAAATATTTTCTAAACAGATGTGAATCTCATACCTCATATTCTTGGCTTAACTATGACACCACTAACTGGGAATCGAGGTAGATATGCATATCGCATATGCCCTCATTGAGGGCGTCGCACATAAGTTCGATGACAACATCATATTCTGCCTGATTATTTTGTCGTTGAGCCGATGCATACACCATTGGTGCAGAATGGCGATCGTTCAGGATGGTAGATGACCCAGGCAGCTGCTGCTAAACTTTGAGACCATCAAGATGCTCCATCGGCAAATCCAATGTAATGTTCAGGTTGATAATCCATTGTGATACTAGAGTGTATTTTGTGACAAGTCTTTTGGTAAAAATTTTAAATTTTTTGATTTATGTACTTTGACTCTAGGGGTGGTCCTTCTTGGCCCTTATGGGTATAATTTCTTTAGGTAAAGGCCGTTGACAGTGTTGCTGAGGCATGTTTCATCTAGCTCTGTCAAGATGCATGCTCCCTTGAGGAGACAATGTTTTATGATGTAGGGTCCTTTCCACAAAGTTTTGAACTTTCCTAGCCCTAGGGCTTCTTTTGCGACATCGCAAAGGAGGACTAACTCTCCCTTAGTGAATGAACAAGGGTTGATGTGGCAGTTGAATGATGATTTTACCCATTTCTTGTGGGCTTCATTCTGTTGTAATGATTGCCGTCAACTTTCATCGATGTACTCTAGTTGTACTAGAAAAACTTTCATCGATGTACTCTAGTTGTACTAGACATTGTTCTAGAGGTTGGGTATCATTTAGGAGTGTGATGGTGGCATGTAAATTTTGGATCTTGCATAAATAGATGCAAACGCGTATGGTGCCCTATTTTTTCCTGACGGGAACAGGGTTGGAAACCCAAGATGTGTGGGCAGCCCAAGTCCTGGTTTTGATACATGATGACATGAATTGTATATGGTGTATTGTCTCGTCGGTGTTTGGTGGGGAAGGAATTTCCATCATGGGGGCTTGTGTGGGCACAAGGCTAGCTTCCTCGTTAGGCTGAGCACTTTCCAGCAAATGGAAGTTGTGCTTGGTATAGAGGTTCCTAAATTTTTCCATTAGCGAGCTTACCTCTGGTTCGTGGTTATGGCTGGTGCAAATGGTGCATGGTACCACTGTGCCAACTGAGTAGATTGTGTGGGAATCAACACTACTCTTCGTCCCTAAAGTGGACGCTCAGGAGGGATCAAACGTAGAGGAGAAGTTCTTCTACTACCACTTTCGATTTTTTGGCTTTGGTATGTCTAGCTCTCTTGGGGAGTGTAGACTTAATGCCGCTCTTGCCTCTCTAAGATTTGGGAGATTATCAAATTTAATTGTATGATAAAAGTGTGAGAAAATCCAGCAATAGTTATGCGTGATCTTCTCTTGGTTAGAGAGATGTCTTTGCGGAAGGGAAGAGACTATGCAAAAAAATATTTCAAGGTGCTTCAGTTCTTTGCACTGATTGATCTGGTGGCCAATTCTGTCGCATAGCCCACATTTTATCCTAGGTTGAACCTGGGTCATGCTTGGTTGGCGCACCTTGCAAACTTTCCCCATATGCCGCAATGGGTATGGAGTAGACTTCCTAGGGGCATTCTATTAGGTCCCTATATTACTAGTGTAGTCCCTTATTATGTTAGTATAGTCCCCCTTATTGTTATTGTTGTACCCCTGTAACCCCCATATTGTTGTTATTGTGCCCTTACAATATTATTGTTAGGTCGGCTAGGATTACATTATGGCCCCACTAGGATTACATTGTGGCCCCACTAGGATTACATTGTGGCCCCATGGACTCCTATATATAGAAAGGAGGTTTTTTCATTTATATCATCCAATAATTCTTCATTCATGTAATGTATTGGAGGTTGCCCCTTTGAAGTGGCTTATTTCTAAGGCATTGATATCTCTTTTCTTCTATTTTTGGAGCTGGTTTCACAACACATCCTACCTTCCATGGTGGTTGTTAGGTTTTGGGTTGATAAGATCCCGGAATTTTGTCTCTAATAGATGTATCATGTCAATTAGAGGGCGTACTCGTGGGATATAGGTACAGCATTTCTCATGGTGATTTCCCCGACATACCAAGAAAAACATCCTAGATATGGGGTTGTCGTCCTGCTTGTTTGATGGTGTGACTAGGTACCAACGGTGTAGCGCTTCTAAGTCAGGGCACGTGGTGACCACATTATTGGGTGTGTTACATAACGCACATGTTGGTCTTCTTTGCGGAGGGTGGTTGGGGCGACTAAGGGTTCCCCGATTGGTCGTTTTTTAGCTGACAGGAAGACAATGGATCTACTTTTCACATCTTCTTGAGTTTTCAAGCTGTTCATGGATTTAGAATCAGATCCATCTTCCCGGGAGAGACGTATTATGTCTAAGCGCATACTCACTAGTGTCGTGCGGAATATAGGGACATAATGAAAGTGGCGTAATGGATGATTTCCACTGCATATTTGACATGAATACTAGGTGTCTCATTTAGTGTGGTATACTAGATGGACCGAATACCATCGCTGAAACATTTCAAGGGTTGGGCATTCAGTGATGAAATGATCGTGTTCATCACAGAGTGCACAGTGTTTGATAGGAGGAGGGGGAATGGCTGGGAATCTTTCAGGTGACTGTCGTTCCTCCTGTGGGTATAGAATGATGTGAGGTTCATCTCTATCTAACTGGATGGAGGGATCCTCTTGATAGGATTGCTCAATGGCGTGTAAGGCGTCCCTGTATCATAGAATCACTAGGCAATGATGGGTATAGTGCCCATAATTGTTTCAAATAGTGCATGCATGATTTGTACACAATGACTTGCCTTGATTTTTTATGGCTGATTTTTTTTACAGGAACTTGTTTCTGCGATGTCTACCTCAGAGCTGAGAATTGGTTTTAATTTGTCCAGCTCTGGGCAGATGTGGGTAGGGTTGCCTACTATGTCGCATATGGTGCAAGGTTTTAATTCTCGTTGCATGGTGGGATTCTCTACTTTCTTTCCTATTTTATTGGTGTTCTTAGTCGTAACCATTGGCTTTGCGATGGGAATTTCCTTCAAAGAGATGTTTGCAACAGTCTCTTAAACAGTTGGGGCATGCTTAGGATTAAGGAGAATTAACCCTGTAGAGGTGATGTGGGCAACTCCCATTGTGGTAGGTGAGACTAGGTACCAAACTGGGATTGAAAATGATAAGTTTGGTAGGACCACCATGGCTATGACCTGCTGTGACACAAAACTAGCTGGGGGGAAGAGGAAAAGAGTTTGGGAGGAAGCATAGGCTAGAGAGGTTATTATGGCCGAGGACTCGGTGTCATTAATACTCGTCTTTGTCTCTTTACTGGCTTCGGTGTTTGATGAGGACATCAGGCATGCCAGAGCCTCTGTCACATCAGGTGATGACTGAGGTATAACAGGGGGATCTCCTAAGAATGACCCAAGGATGGATGATGGTTTGAACTGGTCAGCACCATATTCTTGGTACCGTGTGAGAGTCTCGGCAGATGTGTCTACATAGGGTAGAATGACATCAGAAATTTTTAGCGGTCTCTTTTCGCTGTATGTCAACTGTTTGACAGTAATGATGTGATCCTCATGGGGGAACATCATAGTTCTAAAGACGGAGGAGGCTATGGCTGACATGGCATACATATAACTCCAGCCAAGGAGTATATTGTAATCCAGTTGAGCATCCAATACTTCAATGTCTATAAGGACCATATTTCCAGCTAAGCATACTAGAATTTTTTTGTAGAGACCGACGGGAGCTGAAGGGCACCCATCGTATTCTCTAAGTGTGATATTTGATGGCTTTAGTTCAAGAGAACCTAACTTCTGCCAGACATTATTTGACATGATGCATGTGGATGCACCCTCATAAATAATACATCGGTGAATGGTGATGTTTTGAACTGACACTAGTATCTAGAAGGCGACCATCGAAGGAAGCCTAGGGGTGGATTTATCTAAATCGAAAGCCATTAGGTGTGAATCAGCAGGGTCGATGGCGCCTTATGTGGAAAGTAAGGCTTTCCTTTACTTTTTTCACGATTGTAATACCTCTAAAGCTGACATGGCGGTGGGAGATTGAGCTAGATCATCCACAATGCTATAGTTATGGGCTGATTTGGAATGGTTTCCTGCCCGCCTAGTTGGTCCCTTAGCCATTTATGGCAAAGGTTCAATAGGAATCTTTGATATGGTAAAAGGTGTTGTTGGTGCACTTGTACTAGCCCCTGACGAATTGGTGTCTGGTGGGGTATCATAATTTCGGTTCTGAGTCTGAAAGAACATTTCTTCACCGGTCATGTATATTTCATGGCTGTTTTTTCTGGAATCATCGGGAGTTTTTTGCTACTGCTGGGTGCTAACTATCCCTAGATGGGGGAAAGGCTCCTGCATGACTGCTACCTACTGTGAGGATCCCCCTTTCCCATGGTTACCTTGCAGCTTCTTCAGCTCATGGAGGTCAAGACAATGGTGAGTGTAATGGTCGTACTCACCACAGATTGAACAAGAGTGGTTTGTCCGAAGATTCGCCCTCTTTTTCTGCCCTTGGGATTTACTTGGCTCCTAGTTTTGGTTTCAGTTGGAGTTTCTTCTAGACTGAGACCGCAGAGGGCATTTTTGATTGCTACCCCCCTGTCCAGGAATTCCCTTTGGCTTGTTTTTCCATTATTTCCTTGTCACGTTAGGAGGATAGCTCTGAGTATCCTGATTGTATAGTTGGCGTGGTTGTGGTTGGGAAGGTTGCAAAAATTTAACCTGTGCATTATTCTGCATGGGTGGGTTTCGTGTTGGGGACTGGGCATATAACGGTCCTTGTCCCTGGTTTATAAATGGCTCTTGGGGGGGAGCTCTTCCGTCAACATGTCTAGCTACATACTGGGACCCCTGAGCCAGAGGATATGGACCTCCCAGCTGATGGTGGTACGATGACGCCATATTGATCATGTTTTGCGAAGGTGAATGAGACTCTGATAGTCAGGTCACTGTATGTTCTCGTTAAGATCATATGTGTAACCGAGGTATTGAATGTTGCTGCCTAGGTGATTTGGGTCAATGACCTGATCAAACTATTTGTGTAGTTCGACACACCTAGCTATTATTTATAAGTTTGTAGGCGTGGGGCATTAGGCAGGATATTATAAATATATCCTAACTGTTTATAGATCAGCTCGATTTGTTGGGCCTTGCTAATGGCGTCCTCTTTGGATATGGGCTTTTGTGTTGCCACATCCTTTGAAATCTCTGCAGTGATATTTTTCAAGAAAATTTCTAACAAAACTCGATTGTCGAGTTTGGATTTGAACAAACTACAACGTTGTTGCCATTCATGGATATGGTCCGAGATATGGATGGAAGGTGTCTACCTAAAGTGGGTCAGTAATTCCATTTTGGAATCGTGGTGGATAGGTAACTAAAAATAGGTCAAGAACACAATAGCGAGGGCGCTAAAAGTTCCATGTGTAGCATATGGTTTCTCCACATACCATTTCGCATCTATTCCGGTTAGGGTGTGCTGAAATAGTCTTAGTCGAATAGTATCGTCAATGATGTTGTTCAACAACCACCACATGTGCAAAGTCATAACATGATTTTTGGGGTCTCCCGCTTGCTTCCCTTCGAAATTTGGAATGTCCAAAGGGAGCTTCATGGGCATGGGTGGCCATGTAGGGTTGTGTGCAACGGGGTTTTTCATCAACTTGGTTAAATATAGTAATTTTAACGAAGCTAAGAAAGGTGACTGCGAGTTGGTAGCCATTGCACACTATGAAGACAGATTGTTCTGGTTAGGTATAGGGTTTATCTGTGACATACCATGCTATGAGTTCACCTGGCTTTGCAAATGGTTAACGCTCCTCTGTCCCCTAAGGGTTGTGGGAGGAGTGGTATGCAGTGACCCTATGGGGGTGTTCACCGGTGTGGCTTTGGGTGACCGAAGAGGATTCCCAACTAATGATGCCCCAATAAAGGATGAACCAATAAGGATGGTAGTGTTTCGTCTTTGATGCCTGAATGGAAAAAGATCTGGAACCCCTCCCGGTAATGGGGGGAGGTCCAAAAGACGTCTAGATTGACGAGTTCCCATTGGGTCCATTCTGGCATCGACTAGGTATGGTTTCGAAAATATTTGAGAGGATAGAGATTATAATCAAATAAAAAATTTGATCGCATACATAAAACAAAGCGAAAATAAAAGATAAATTTTCCCTTTAGATTAATCCTATGTGACCAGTCAATCAAAAAAATATGGTTTTGTTTTTTTTTGCGTATGATACTCAAATCCTAGAAGACCTAATCATCCTCACACACTCAAATGTAACTGGGCCTTGAGAATATATCTTGCGAATGTTGTCACAACGTCCCAAAAGAACTAGTGACACCCCCAGTCAACCGAAGAAAATCGACCAAGGTGAGGGTAGAGGATCTAGTGTTGCCTGCACTGTCACCTATAGGGAAGGATGCCCTTGTTTTGGCCACTAAGTACCGTCATCCCACATTTTCATTCAAGTCTTGAGCTTCTTAGTAATTTAGCTACCAGTATCGAGTATTAGACAGGTCATGTAGCTCCAAATAATACCGCACACACTGGGCCTAAGCTTAACCCCCTCTGAATCAGGTCTCTGTGGCACTCGGGTTTTGTTTTCCGTGGGGGGATAGACGGATTTAAAAGTTCCCTAAAAATTCAACTTCTATGTTTCAAGATGTAAATTGAACAAGGAAGCTTATTGGATGCCTACCCCTTTGGTCCTAGCTTAAACTATAAATTCTCTTGTGGCCCATGTGGGGAGATTTTAATGAGTTTAGTTAAGTTAGTTTTAAGGTGGCTTTGATTCACTTAAGGTGTGAAAGTGTGTGAGCAAGAGGTGAAAAATCACATAGTTTTAACATGTGGATATTTGGTGATCCTTTTCAAAATCCCCTATTAAGCTACGTTTCGTTGTTCCTTCCTCAAAATCAAAACATGTGCGAATATGGGTCGCTTACAATGTTTCTTAGTAAATATAAATGATCAACTAAAGGGAGATGGAAACTTATCAGCATAGAGTGTTCATATTCTTGCCTGGGATCACCCAAGGGTGCAAAGGCAGCAAATATTACTTTCTCTCTAAGGATAATTAAATCCTAGTCTCGAATCCTAGTGCCAAAAATTGAACTAAAATTAATGACTTTAAACTATGAAAATGAAAAAAAATTAGCTAAGCATGTGTGGACTAGGGCCACTTACTTTGGCTAATTACCTATGTGTTTTTGGTGTCTAAATTCGCAAAACATAAATTATTTTAGAATGCAAGTTAATTTCCCCCTATTTAAACTATGTGTTCACCTTGCAAAAATAAACTTTGGAATTCTAAAACTAACACATAAAACTACTGAAATGCAACCAAGAGTGAGTTTTAACAAGTCATGGGACACCTCACACAGTGCTGGCAGATTTCTTATGGGCTTCCAGTCAGTTTACAAACAGGAAATGAAGGGAAATAGAAGAAACTTTCTGCCTCTGGTTTCTGCGCGCAAAATTCTCACACAGGTGCGCAGTCTGCACATAGGTCACTGCTAAATGAGCACGATCAGGCGCATTTTTCTATGTAAAAGCCGCATGAATTTTTGACAACAAATATTTTGGAGATTCTAAGCTTCGACTTCTCACTAAGAGTGAACAAGCAGAGAAGAAGATAAAAGGGGTTATTCAAGCAAAACTCCATAGCAAAGAAAGAGGTCTCTGCAAAAGGCACAACCACATTAACTACGAAGTAAAATCAGTGGATCTGTCAATCCTGTGTTGGTGGATTCGGTGCATGAGTGTACCAATCCACGCTAGCTTAAGAGGAGTGGTTGTTTCCTCTTAAGTTCTTGGTCATAAGTAGATAAATAAGAGAGTTAGCAGGTTAGTTAACATGGCATAAAATAAAACATACTAGATAATGAAATAGCATGCATATGTAGAAAGAAAATAAAAACTAAACTAGATAAATAACACGAAGCTCATATAGATTCAAACAACACAATAATACCAACGGTGGTGTCTATGTCCCCTCTTATTGTATGCTATTAGGAATAAAAGGTATAACATTTAAACACTTGCCAAGGGGCCCTTAGAACTAGGGAGTTCTAAGACCCTATGAAATGACGTTTTTACCTCTAATTTTCCTTGGTGCAAGGTCCCTCTCTCTACTCCAAAGGATTGGAGTTGTCGGGTGGCCAATAACTAAATCCCCTCCCTACTTCTTCTCTAGATCACAGACTGTTTGATTGCTTGAAGTAATGTTGGCCAGCATAACAATGTTCTCTCCTTTTGTTCATCTCTTGGTGGCCTTTTATAGATGAATTCAAACTCTCCTTCCCTCTCTTGGTACATTGATGGATTGTGACCCAAGAGAGGGGGATGATTCCATTGTGTGCTCCCTTGAGGTCCTAAGGAGACTTGGGTGGCTATCCTTGGGCGGCCTCAAGTGTGGGATCAATTTCCTAGAGTGTGCCTTGTGGTCCCGGAAAGTGACTTCCGCCACTCTTAGGCACGCGCAGCTTTTTGAGGGAAAGATGCACAAAGGCGCACCTATCGAAGAAAAATGCACCTGAAGGCACATTCTGCTGGTTTCTTGAGTGTGCAATTTGATTTTTCTTCTGGACCTTAGATATTTTTTAAATTTTTCAAATTCTCTAATGTGCCTCAGCCCTGTAAATCCTTTTGCCTCACATTTAATAATGTCATCTTTGCTTGTCCTATTTTCCAGTAATAACACCCATTATAATGTAACAAATATACCATTACATATACAATAATCTTAACATGCAATGAACACAAGATTTAAAATATTTCCACACTATCCATTAACACTGTTATGCACTATTTTCTTCCAGTGCAACGTAGCACCTTCATAGTGAAGCAACCCCTACATCTAAGATGTTAGTATAATACCATGTATCTCATTCATTCATTCTTTTACATTCTCATGTAAATTTAAGCCTAGGTGTGACATGATTGGTGTAGGAGAGGCCCACCTACCAGGTATGCTTGATGGTCCCCACTCAAAGGTGCAAGGGTAGTAGTTGAGGAAAGACTCAGGAGGTAATGAGCAATATGGCATAGGCATGACCTCATGGGAAGGTGCGTCAACCCGAATGCTTTACCATTGGTTTGGGGGGGCCACTATCCACGCAAGCCCGTTGGAAGTATCTCAACAAATATCAAAGGAGAGAACTGGGATAAGGGCATTGGGATGATATCACTGGGTGGGACCCACCTGGTTAATCAATGAATGCAATGGAAGAAATTGTCGGGATAGTGCACCAATGTGATTTGGCACATAATGACAAGGCAATGTCACACGTGGACCAATTGAAGGAGAGGTGGTAGAATTATGTCCCACAATCCACATGGTTACGAAACCCTACCTTGGCAATGTTAGCAGGAGGAGGGGAAGGGTGGTGCAATTTCCCTAGACCATCAAATGGAGCATCATTAACGAGGGTTCGATGCAGGAGAGGAAACCCTGAGTTGGAACCCAATTGTACCACCATTTAATGAGTTATAAGTTGAGCATGTTATCTTGATGTAATCCCACATGCACCATCGATCTCCCTTTGTGGTTGATAACCATCGAATCAGGGTGAGGACAGACCCCGACTGATCCAGGAACCCGATTGTCGTGCAAGCTAGAGGCGAACTGCCACATGGAAATAAGATTATGTGGCTGGGTTTTCTCTTTGATAAGAAATATCTCTCATTCCGGAGGTTGTATTGAGACAAAATTTTATATCATTGGATTTTCTCGACAAGACGAATGCAATTGTAATGGTTATTCTGAGTTTAGAGGAGCATTAGAAAAATTTTGAAGTCTAAAATGGGCCTCAAAACAAAAATTTAAAACCAGTATCAACTTTATAACAAAAAATAGGATTCAAGATGATGATGTCAACCATGGGGGATGATTCACCATTTTTGAAGTAAAAAGGTAAAAAGATTAAAAAGTTAAAAAAAACTACCTTTTCAACTCGTATTTTCAACTTATCTCCCTACGGTTTTACTCAAATTTCGAGAAGAAGCACTCATTGGATTTAAAATTTAATTCCTCATCCAAGAAGTACCCATGTTTCATACTTTCAATGGACCCTACTATGCGAAAAATGAGAAATACATGAAAAAACGTGATTGCAATCATGTTATTTCATGTATTTCTCATTTTTCGTGTAGGAGGGTCCATTGAAAGTATCCAACATGGGTACTCCTTGGATGAGGAATTAAATTATGCATATAATGATTGCTCTCGCTCAAAATTTGAGTAAAATCGTAGGGAGATAAGTTGAAAAAGTAGTTTTTCCTTTTTTCCCTCTAAAATTTTATGATGTAATCTAATCTTATTTTATTATTTACACTATTATCTTATAACATTCCTTAGGAGGCCCATTTTAGACCTCAAAATTTCTCTAATGGTAAGAAAATTTTAAAAAAATTATACCCCATTTTCACAACGATACCTTGAATATTGGGTATCCATAGTGACCACCTTTGGCTTTGTGTATTGGGTAAGAGGTGTTGTTACATCAAACTTCTATAAAAGTTAGATAAATTACTTTTGTTCAGAACATCTATTTCAATGATAAATTTCATTTTAACACATTCTACATAGATTGTGTTGGAAATACACAATGACACTGAAAGGGGGATGAATTAGTATCATTTAGATGTAAAATATTTTTCTTTACTAATATTTAAAATAAAATATTATTACATAATTTTTGACCCTCAAGATTTCATTTTCGTAAGTTTTTTATACTTAGCCAAATTTCATGTGTGCAAAAGGAAGCTCACACCCTTTACCTTTCACATCATTTCTCCCCCACATGTCTCCTTTTTTGCACGTTCGTTCCTCTGCTCACTCCCCCACCTCTGCACATAATTCCTTTCACACCTCTCATTCTCTGCACACCTCTATCCAACACAGAACTTCTCTCCACAAACACGCTATTATGAAGTTACTTACTCTACACATATTGTTTATTACATGCTCTCCTACCCTCCATTATTCATTGTTTGTATGCCACCTTTCCTGATCACAAATATTTTGTAGCATAATATTTATTTCACTTTATAAATATCCTTGTCACTTATGGTACCGATATCAAGGGTATTAAAGGTGGATCAAGAACTCAATTAAATAGATATGGTTTCAGAATTTCAATACTTGTCTCCATAATCTCCTATCAACGACGAATTTAATCTATTATTTATATTTAATTAGAATGTCCCACCTAACTGAGCTCATACATCAGGGAGTAATATCTAGTGATTATATAGGAAAACAAATAATTTGCAGCTAAGTGGCATTGATAATGTCGGTTATTAACCACGTATTTATAAGTTCAAACCAAATATGGATAGCATAGGATGGAAAGAATCCATTTTTCATGATATATTTAGCTCATTTTCCCATCAAGATAAGAAATTTCATTGGTCAATTGCATATCAATGGTATGTAATCTTGTTTTCTGAGAAGAATAACAACAACCAAATTTGGACGAGTGGAATGGTGAATGTTGCATGTGTTCCACATGATTTTTATTTCAAGGAAATTATTTATCTTTGTGAAAATAATTTTTATCCAAGGATGAGAATAGTCATGCTAGGAGTGAAGAAGAATCCAATTCCTCTCACTCCCAAGGATTTCTAAAGGATATTTAAGCTACTAGAGTGGAATAAGTTACTAAATTTATCAAAATTAGATTATTTCTTAGACTCACAAGTAGGTTGAATGAACATAATTCAACAATTCATTTCACCTGCTACTTAGGTTCCTTTTGATATTTCCTTTCTAGATATTTCTTTGTTTGCAGATCCTTTTAGATACTTTTCTTGGATTTTCACCTGGGTGATCGGGTGAGAAACTACGGCCAATGTCCCAAAATCCATAATTTATGTTCTCTACTACTTGTATAAAATATATTTCCTATTTGACAAGGCTAACCACATCTCATATGAGTTATCTTTCCACTTAGTCAATTTGTCGAAGACGCACACTTTTTTTATGATGCCCTATTTGATAAAAACCCTTATGTCCAACCATTTTTTTTTGTGGCCTACCCCATAAGGTTAATTTCAACATGGATGAGGAATCAACTCAGTTCTAGTATCCAATATTGTGGAAACACAAATCCCCTTTTCATTTTTACGAAGTCCAAGGCTTTTTTGTGAAGGAAATCAATTAAATCATGATTAAACGAGATCCCACCGGAATCTCAGAAAAATACTGAGATTTCTTGTGGATTAAAGGTGACCATGAGGAAAGAGATAATAATAAAATTATTTGAATATATGTATTTCAATATAATCCATTTTTTCTACCCAACTTTGTAGCATATATGTATTTTTTGTTGAATTTTGTAAACAATATCACCCATGGTTAATTTTATTTGAACAGAAGAGTAAAAGCAATTCATTTCCTTTCCATTTTCTATTGGAGAAGTGATTATAAAGAATATGACCCACCTTGTAGAGTTTCCCCAATATTTAAATTCTTTTAATTTAACCGAAGCCAAATTTGTTTAAGTTTTTTATCCAGAATCTATATTTTCTAGGAACCTAATTACAATTAAATATAGAAATTTTTTTTACAAGAGTTGCAAAGGAAAGTGAAGAGAGTCACACCAACCCATCAACAGATAAAGAGTTTCTAGCACATACTAAATAAGTTCTTATACTAGTACAAGGATGGGAGGAAGATGCAATAAAAGAGGAAAAAACCCATAGATCAACCTCCAACCTCCATGCCCTAAACTCACCTATATTCATCCTCAAACCAGAGGAAGATAAAATCTTCTTTGAATGGAATATATAGTAATGATAGGTTCTCGAGTGGTGGAGATGAGGAAGATCCCCCTCCCAAATTCACCCCAAAAATGTCACACACTACTTATTGACCAAGGTAAGACACACCAAGAGTGGAAGAGATTATGGAGATTTAAGTTGATAGCACTGCACCACCTGATTAGGTTATTGCGTGTTTGGTTGAAAATAAAATAACGATATAATATATTACTAAGGAGACCATGACTTTCAATGATCACCTTGTCACCTTGCAGAATGCAAGCAATGATATAAGTAATAAAAAAATTAAAATTGAAAGTGTGAAAGTTCAAAATAAAAGAGTTACAAGAAAAACTAAAATGCACATTGTTGTTTTTGAAGTTTGAGCCACCAGGCTCATGAAATTGCATTAAACCAATGGAGAAGCACTAGCTCACTCTGTCATAGAACAGGAAGTGAAAAATTGGATGCTTAAAAAAAGGATAAAATAGCTAGAAGTAGCTCTCAATATTGTTCCTTTGTTCGTGACTCATCTCGCCATACAAGCACCAGCATCGGCAGTATCCACCCCCGACACACCCCATAGAGTTAAGAAAGAGGCCCACCTCCTAAATAGAGTAAAACTATATATTGTCAGAAATATAAGTAAAAGATTTAAAATTACTGAAGATGCATGGGAAGTAGCTTCCCAGTTGAGATATCTATCCTAGAGGATCCCTGCCTTTATAAACTAGGATAATAAATACCTTGAAAAGGACAGGAAATTAGTAGATAATGACTTATCTACTTTTATTTAGAAGGTCAATTCACTCAATGAACTATGAATATCTCAGCAAAATATCCTTGGGTCTAAACGATTGAAGCATATCTAAGCTATATGGTATGTGAAAATCAATATACTATAGGAGATTAATTTTGAATGTAGCAAGATAACTGACAGGAGGAGTAATTCCTTTTTCAAGGAAATTAAAATTTCTAATGATATGTGTGGCCCCAACATGAAAAGATACTTTGGTTTAATTCCCAAAGACATACTAAAAGTTTATTTAGATGATCTAAATGAATCAATGGGATCATAATTTAATTGTATAATTGATTTTACTAAGAAGGAAATTATGAACTGGTTGGTTATTTTTGTTAATGTTAATGAAGATCAGTTTGTCTTAATTGCACAATTACAGGAGTAAGCTCAAGAAATCGAGGAGATATTCAACCAACATGTCAAAATGGAAATTACAAACCTTTCGTTATATCCAAGAATGGCTACAGCAATCCCTCTAAGAAGTCATCAATCCAAATTAATTTTCAACCAGTTATTGTAAGGACTTCATTAGCAACAATAAAAGGCATCTGAAAATTTAACAATGTAGATTGCATTTTAATTCTTGAATCATTCCCTTTATTATTTCTATTATTTGATCATTCAGCTTTCTTTATTTTGATATCCATCACCTAAATCGATCCCTAGTTGTAGTCCTTATTTTCTTCCAGGTACCTTATTTATGTTATGGTTCATGGGAGCCCAATCCCAGTCCCCCTTGGGATGAATACATTTATATTTACCAATAAGTTTCAATATTTTGATGAGTTATTTAGGTATAAAATAGTTTAAAATATTGAATTTGTAATGTTTTTTATTCTCATAGAGAGCTCCCTTTCGAGAAGGTGGTTCATTTGTGATTCAAAAACTTATTTGTAGTTGTATGAGTCTCTAGAATTTTTTTCTCATGCTCTTTATGATATTACATGAATGAAATAATGTTTTAGCTCTATGATATTTGAAATTATTTATTTCATGGTTTTCCTTTGATATGATTCAATGGTATGTTCTTATTTTGATGGAATGTATAGATATCATGTTTAAATTTTTAAATTTATATGTTTTATTGTTTCCTTTATTTGCATATTTGAGAAAAAACTTGGTCCACTCAAAGGTGAATGTTTTGACTATTTAAACTCTATTTCAATTACTTTAGTTTGTTCATAAAGAGTAATACCACCTATATACAACATAGAGGGACCATCTGTCAGGCCCTAGGAGGTTGAATTTTTCCCTTAACCGGGAAAAATATCAACATTTTTGGCAACCATACTAAGGATGAATAATAAATATTCATTCACTAGTAAATGATTCAAACAATCATGTCAAAAATCACCTTATCACTGGACTTAATGATCAAATAAGTGTTTTGAATCAATTATATGATTGTGTCTTGAAGAAAACAATAATTAGAGAAGAACTTGAAATATTTTGGAATGCCTTTTCTTGAGAAGAATTTCCAGTGCCCAGAAATCCTGATAGGCGACTCTGCAACAACATTAGACTTTAAACTAGAGAAGTACAGTAAATTTAAAGGACCTTTGACAAGAATTCGTAGAAATAAATTGGTAGAAGAAACATCCTCTCCCTCTAGAAAATCATTGTCCCTCTTCTATCCCTTAAGTGACATTGAAATGGAAGAGTAAAGACAAGAAGAAAGAAGAGAGCAAACTTGAGAAGAAAGAAGAGAGGAACCAAGAATACAACATGAAGAAAGAAATCCAAGAAGAAGGGATAGAGAAATCCCACTTGCACTAAATGGTGAATTACATCCTCATCTTGTATTACTAATTGGATTGTTGTATGTATTCAACAGAGAATATGACCTTTACCCATAGAATCATATGGAAATTCCTGGAAACCTGTAACATTCAAGGAATTACTTAAGAATATGTAATGGTAATATTTTTTCTCCATACCATTCTAAACACTCAAATAGTCTATTTGTGGTTGTTATTAGTCTATACCAATTGGTTCTATCACTTCTTTTGATGATGTCTAAATTTCATTTATTAGACGATATTCCAACCCCATAGGGTACCACACTCTGTTGACTCATTTCACTCAAATAAAACTCCAAAAAAATGAAAAAAACAGATATTTTAACCTTATATTTTTCAAGTCTTTAC
The DNA here is from genome assembly GCA_034641835.2 of Pinus albicaulis. Classification (NCBI taxonomy): domain Eukaryota; kingdom Viridiplantae; phylum Streptophyta; class Pinopsida; order Pinales; family Pinaceae; genus Pinus; species Pinus albicaulis. The sequence continues at coordinate 269,319,827 of CM076584.1, read as the reverse complement.
AATTGATGCCTAAGAAATAATTTTTTATGCCTTCTAATGTTAAATATGTTGTAATATCATCATATATATAGAATTTACAAGATGCAATGGCCAAAGTTCAATAGAAGGAAGAAGATATGATACAAAGTGACGTTGACCTAGAAATAATTTTAGGGAAAACAAAGAGGGAGAAGGATCCCCTCGGAATTAAATATTCAAACAAACCAAATCAAGCTTGAACTATACAAGAGATCATAGGTGTGGGTAGAGAAATTTTTAAAGTACTTCCTTCAAATATAAGAAATATTCCAAGGCATGATGAGGAATCTACTTTCAATGTTGATTTTGAAATTTCTCAACTAAATAAAATAGTGAAGCATATGAAAAAATTAATACTTCATCTAAGGAAAAATGATGGACAAAGGCCTCAATAGAAATTAATTGTTGGGCCACCAAGGAATCAATTTTTTGGTAATATGCCACCAAGAGGTCCAAGACCTCCTAGATACCAAAATACAAGTGCAGTAATAATCAATGAACAAGAATTTCAAGAAGAATATGCTTCCAAGGGGGCCATAGGATGAGGCCCAAGAAAATTCTTCTCCTAGAGAAGCAATTAAAATGGGGGATAATCCAATATTTTCCTTTAAGAGACAATATGTGTAAGAATACAAAGAATATTTATATTAGGAAAATGTAGTCCAGACTCAAAATCAAATGAGTAAAGAAAAGGAGAAAACAACAATGACTGATCCAACTTCAAATCAAGAAAAAATAGTTGTACAAGCTAGTAAATACCAAGACAAATTTACATCATCACAAAATGTGACTAATATGACTTACAATATAGTGGATGATTTATAGAAATTGAAAATCACTTTTCCCTTCTCGAAGGTCATTAAAATCCCTGAACAAAGAGAGATCCTTATTCAAAACCTTAAGGGTGAATAATTCCTAAATGCAAGAACATAATTTGTTGCAATTGGTTTCCCACAGACATATCCATTGATCAAAGGAAAATCATGCGAGAAGGTGCATCCCTTTTACATATATCTTGAAACTTCTGAATTTATCTTAAAAATTTATTTTAATAATAGTGGCGCTAAATAACATCATGCCATTGCACATAATGAAATCCATAGGCTTAGTTTGCATTAGACATTATGAGACTGGAGAAAGTATATGTGTGATTGATTCTAGGAAATTACCTGCATAAGAGGGAGATAAAATACAGTTGTGTGAAAATACAATATGCTCCTCGTATTATAATATACTTCATAGTAGTCGTCGTCGATTTTCCAGTAGCATCTGGACTTGTGTTGGTTGTTTTATGTATTTTTCCACTCATAGGTTATATAATGAACAATGGTAATTTCATGATGATCACGTTGGAAATACTGAAAGGGGGGTGAATCAGTATTTATTATCAATTATCACTTTTAAATATTTTCAGAGCATTAGTTAATCTTCAATTATTCTTGATGTTTATCCAGTAAAAATAGTAAACAATAGAACACAATAGGCACATAAATTTTAGGTGGAAAACCCCCTCCGAGTCAAAAACCACCAAACACTTTTCTAATAAATTATTTAATATTCAGCCCCAACTGAAATGAAAGGTACAACTTCCTACAATTCTAGAAAATCATTCTTTTCCATATCCCACTAGAAGGATGCCCCAATGCCCTGGTTTATTCAGTAGTCAACTGAATGGATGCCACAACATCCTAGACCGACCTACCACCCTGAAGTTTTTAGCTCCCTATATTACTAGTTTAGTCCCTTATTGTTGTTAGTGTAGCCCCCTTATTGTTATTGTTGTACCCTTGTAACCCCCATATTGTTATTACTGTGCCCTTACATTATTATTGTTAGGTCAGCTAGGATTATATTGTGACCCCATGGAGTCCTATATATAGAAAGGAGGTTTTGTCATTTGATCATCCAATAATTTTTCATTTATGTAATGTAAATGAGGCTTCCCCCTTGAAGTGGCTTATTTCTAAGGCGTTGATATCTCTTTTCTTCTATTTTTGGAGATGGTTTCATAACATTTGGAATCATACCTTTGGATTCTAGGGTTTCACTGCTTCAAACAGGTCATCGTGGAATTTTCACTATAACGTGTTTTCTACGAAGGTTCAGATGCTAAAAAATAAAACCCATTTCGAATAAATCCTGAGGAACTTCATGTAAAAATTTCATATCTTTTTCTACAATATTTTCAAAGATATCATATATGGAATTTAGGGTTTTTTCAGGCTCCTGAATTTCATCTAAAAGATGCGACCTTGGGAAAATCGACATTACTCTCTCTCTGAGCATCGGATTGGAATTCTATAAAAAGTGGAATCACACAAAATTTGGTTTCCTGTATATAAATTTCAGAGCCAACGGAGGAAAAGTGACATGTAGAATGTTGTACAAGTTCGCTCTACTGAACCAGGCCATAATTAGGTCATTTTGGGAGATTGGGCATAACTTTGCCTTTAAGAATCCAAATCAGGTCAGGCATGTGGCATTCAAAAGAAGATTCAGAGGGCTACGACATAACCAAATTTTAGATATTGAAGATCTGAAAACATATAGATAGTTCAATTTCATTTTCAAGCTCCTCAAAAGCAAGAAAAAGGTGTGTATTTTTTTTTTAATTGCATAAGTCTTGTTTGAAAAATCAGTTTGAAGTGATTCCAAGGGCATATTGAATCATATATATCAGTATTGGGTTCTAAAATCCCCCCTAAAAATAATTCAACACCCATTAAGCCCTCAGAAGGCTCTATTATGACTCATGAAGAGGAAGAAGTGCAACATGATATATCAAAATTACAAGGTCAAGTGCATCAAATTTCGCTCTTGCAAAGAGCAACAAAAAATGAAATGGAAGTTTTGAAGAAATGCATGGAAGCTAAGATGGATGGTTTGAAGAAATGCATGGAAGCTAATACGGATGGTTTGAAGAAAGGTGTGGAAGCTAATATTGATGGTTTGAAGAAAGGTGTGGAAGCTAAGATGGATGGCATAGAAGCTAAGATGGATGACATGGAAGCTAACATGGAAGACATGAAGAATGATCTAAAAGTAGACATGGAAGGTTTGAAGGAAGTTTTGACAAATTTGATACAAGAAATGATTCCTAATGGTGAAAAGGTAGTATGGGAATCTCATGATGAGAAAAAAATAAATCATGATTTCATAAACTCTAATGTTGGATGTAAGACCCACCATATTCCAAAGATGGATATGAGGAAGTTTGATGGCAAGGATCTCGTAACATGGATACTATATATGGAACAATATTTTGATATCTATAATGTGAAAAACACACAAAAGGTACAAATTGCAACTTTACATTTAGAACAAAAGACATTTGTATGGTATCGATGGCTTTGCTCTCATAAAAAAATTGTCACTTGGTCAATGTTTATGGAGGAAATGATAGCACAGTATGAGGATAAAAAGAGCAACACCTTCTTTACCCAATTGATAAATCTCAAACAAAATGGTACAATGGTGGAGCACATTGAGGACTTCAAAAAAATTTATATAAGGGTAACTGATATTCCAGAGGAACGCAGATTGATGTCTTCATAGGGACTTTAAAGGATAACATCCAACATGAGGTTCGCCTTTGGGAACCTGATTAATTGGAGAAGGCATTCAGGTTGGCCAGAAAAATTGAAAGTAAAATTATGGTGACAAGGAAGCCTACCACTCACATTTATAAAGATGGAAGTGTTGCTACTCCTAGACTTCCACAACCTACAAGGTTGACATCACAACAAATGGAAGAAAAAGAGAAAAATGGCTTTGCTATATTTATGATAGAAAATACACTAAAGGTCATAAGTGTGCTGAGAAGAAATTATTTTACATAGATTGTGAAGAGGAGGAAGAAAGTGAACAAGAAACTTAAAAAGAAGAGGATATACACCAAGAACCAACCCTAGAGAAAGAAGAAATGAGTTCGACCATGTCTTGTAATGCATTGGCAGAAATTACCACTCCTCAAACTCTCAAGATAGAAGGACATATCAAGAAGAAAAAGGTAATAGTGTTGATTGACTCGGGTAGTACCCATAATTTTATTCATTGTAAGGTATCCAAGCAATTGAACTACTTTCTATACCCAGCACCAGAATGTCAAGTGATGGTTGCAGATGGAGGAACTATAAATTTCTCTGGAAAATTCCATAATATCAAGATAACCATGGGGGAATATGTATTTAATAGTCCAATTCTTTCCATTCCAATGGGAGGTTCTGATGTTGTACTAGGAGTACAATGGTTACAATCTTTGGGGACAGTAGCTTTTAATTTTCAAGAAATTTTCTTGAAATATTTTTCCGAAGGAAAGGAAGTTGAATTACGAGGTATCGCAGGGAATTCAAGAAAGATAATAATCTCTAATGTCATGAAAAATATTCTAAAGAAATAACAACAAGGCGTAATTGCACAATTATGCTCACTAGAAGTTCCAACATCAAAATAATCTATTTCTCCATATCTCCAAAAATTCTTTGAAAGAGTGTCATCATGGTGGTAGTTGATAGACTTACCAAGTATGCACACTTTTGTGCATTATCTCATCCATTTAAATCAAGTATAGTTGCTACTGCATTTATGGAAACAATTCAAAAGCTACATGGAAACCCTAAGATTATTGTAAGTGATAGAGTTCCCATTTTTACTGGAAATGTTTGGGTGGAATTATTTTCTTGTTTGGGTACTCAACTAGCTCATAGCTCATCTTATCATCCTCAATCCAATGGGGAAAATGAGATAGTGAACAAATATTTGGAAGGATATCTTCATTGTTTTGAATCTGATAAACAAACAAAATGCGTGAAGTGGTTACCTCTAGTTGAACGGTGGTATAACACTTTCTTCCATACTGCAGCAAAAATGATCCCATTTATGGCACTTTATTGATATCATCCACCATCCATCACATCATCTTTAAGAGAAAATTCTAAGGTTCAAGCAGTGGAAGATCACATCGAGAATCAACAACAAGTTCTCCAATTCTTAAAGGATAACCTAAATTTGGCACAAAATCGAATGAAACAACAGGCAGATCAACATCGCAGTGAGAGAATTTTTGAGGTAGGAGACTAGGTATTTTTATGGCTACAACCATACAAACAAATGTCCCTCAAGCAAGCTAAAAAGGATAATAAATTATCGCCAAAGTACTATGGTCCTTATATTGTGTTGAAAAATATTGGTACTATTGCATACAAATTGGAGCTTCCTACTTCTTCTCAAGTGCATCCAGTTTTCTATGTTTCATGCTTAAATAAGATTATAGGTGAAAAACTTCCAGTTCAAACAATATTGCCAGAACTTGATGAGGAAGAAAAAATCATATTGGAACTTGAAGCAGTCATGGAAACAAGAACTCAACAGCTACGAAATCGATCAATTTTAGAGTATCTCATCAAGTGGAAGAACTTACCCACTGAAGATTCTACATGGGAGGATGAGAATTTTATACAGAAGCATCCAGAGCTACTCAAGTGTTGAGGATAACACTTTTTTGAAGGAGAGGGGCATGTTAGGTCCCTATATTACTAGTTTACTCCCTTATTGTTGTTATTGTAGCCCATTTATTATTATTATTATTATTGTACCCTTGTAACCCCCATATTGTTATTATTGTGCCCTTAAATTATTATTGTTAGGTCAGATAGGATTATATTGTGACCCCATGGACTCTTATATATAGAAAGGAGGTTTTTTCATTTGATCATCCAAGAATTTTTCATATATGTGATGTAAAGGAGGTTTCCCCCTCGAAGTGGCTTATTTCTAAGGCATTGATCTCTCTTTTCTTCTATTTTTGGATTTGGTTTCATAACAGAAGTGTTCACAGACTCCAACCTATATGTGACTTCATGCACCAACCTAGCACCTCCCTGCCACCATATAATGATCAGAAACAAGACAAGAGTGTGGAATCTCATACCAAGGAAAATGATCCACGATACGATATGATTCGTAATGATTTTCTTGAACTAGACCAAACACCCAATCACACTATGACCTGCAACCCAACCATAACATTATCCAACAATGACACTTATACCTCCCAACAATGCCTCTCCAACTCTAGGAATATTGACTCTTTTGCAATAATGACTCTTTTACAATTTTACAATGATGATTTTTACAATATTGAATTTTGACACAACCTGATACTTGACTTTACATTGCTTCTTTGGACACTAGAAATTGTTGTGGTATTGTTGTGCTTGCTTTAAGTAATAGTACTTTGGTGTTGCATTGTCCTTATAATATGTGTCTGATTTGTCCTATTGTGTCCTCCTTCCTCAAAATGCATTAATGAACAAGACCCAAACCAATATACAAACAAAATACTTACATTTCCCTGCAAACCATATGTGAGAGAAATATTCAAAATTAAAATGTAAATACGTTCAACATTTATGAACAAAACCCAATCAAACATACATACAAAATACTTACGTTGTCCCACAAAAACACATTTCAGAGATGATATTCAAATTAAAATTCAAACACTAATCATACATACCTTTTTTTAGCAGACTTACCCTTGACTGTTGATTCATTGTCCTTGCTGCAGTGATCCTTGAATGCATATTTTTTCTTGCCTTCTAGTAGATCGATATTGAATATTTTGTATCTATGTAATTTTGGACCTATAAGATCTGAAATTGTGCCCTATGGTAGCCCTCTGAGTCCTCTTTCCAACCCCATAGTTTTGATCAATATTTTATTATTCAAGAAATAGTTATGCCCAATCTCCTACGATGACCTGATTATAAACTGGTTCAGTAGAGAGAACTTGTACGAAGTTACATGTATCACTGTTTCAACCTTTAGTCCTGAAAATGATATCCAACAAACTACAGTCCATCCTCTTTCTGTCACTTTTTATGAAATTTGAATCCAATACTCAAAGAGAAATTTATAACGATTTTCCCAAGGTCACCTGTTTGACATGAAATTTGGGAACTGCAAAAACCCTAACTTCCTTAGATCATATCTATGAAAATATAGCGAACTAATATCTGAAATTCGTTCATGCTCTTTATCAAGATTTTAGCTCAAATTAGTTGTTTTTTTCAACATCTGAAGCTTCGCAAAAAAAATTATAGCGATAATTCCACGATGACTGATTTTAAGTAGCGAAATCCTTGCATCAGGAGGATATGAGGGGCACAATTTATATAAATACTTAGGTTGAGAGGCTATTCAACAAGTGAAATTTGGATGGTTTTTAGGATTCTAAAAAAATCATTAATTATTGACTATTAAATTATCACAACCAATTATTAGTATCATGCCACAACCCCATGGGGTTTTAGCCCATTAACTGGGGTTACTAACTTCAAACATAAATATCTCTCAAACCGTGACGAATTATGTGGCATGCCATATATAAACGAAAACATCTCGACAAGTAGAAATCATCCAAAATATCCTTGACTCGGAATAGAGTAAGTTGTCCAGTCAAAATTACCATGAGAAATCGGGGTAGTCTGTGGTGTTTCTTGGGTTGACATCAATGACAACGACTGATCAACAGATTCCAGATAATCATGGTTTATTAAGGAGAATACCTAGAGATCCAAGGAATCCTCTTAACCTATTGGTTCTATCACTTCTTTTTATGATATCAAAATTTCATTTATTAGACGATATTCCCACCCCATAGGGTACTACACTCTGTTAACTCATTTCACCCAAATGAAACTCCAAAAAAATGAAAAAAAAAAACATATATTTTAATCTTAGATTTTTCAAGCCTTTACAATTGATTCCTAAGAAATAAATTTTTATGCCTTCTAATGTTAAATATGTTGTAATATCAGCATGGATATAGACTTTACAAGATACAATTTCCAAATTTAAATAGAAGGAAGAAAATATGATACAAAGTGACATTGACCCAAAAATAATTTTGGGGAAAACGTAGAGGGAGAAGGATCCCCTCAGAATTACATATTTGAAGAAACCAAATCAACCCCGAACTATACAAGAGATCATAGGTGTGGGTAGAGAAATTTTTAAATTAATTCCTTCAAATATAAGAAATATTACAAGGCATGATGAGGAATCCACTTTAAATGTTGATTTTGAAATTTCTCAACTAAATAGAATAGTGAAGCATATGAAATAAAGGGTTCTTCAGCTAAGGAAAAATGATGGACAGAGGCCTCAACAAAAATCAATTGTTGGGCCACAAAGGAATCAAAATTTGGTAATATTCAACCAATAGTTCCAAGACCTCCTAGATACCAAAATACAAGTGCAGTAATAATCAATGAACAATAAGTTCAAGAACAACATACTTCCAAGGGGGCCATAGGATGAGACCCAAGAAAATTATTCTCCTCAAGAAGCAATGGAAATGGGGGGGTAATCCAATATTTTCCTTTAAGAAAGAATATGTGCAAGAAGACAAAGAATATATATATTATGAAAATGTATTCCAAACTCGAAATCAAATAAGTAAAGCAAAGGAGAAAACAACAACAATTGATCCAAGTTAAAATCAAGAAAAAATAGTTGTACAAGTTAGTAAATCCCAAGACAAAGTTGTACCATCAGAAAATGTGACTAATATGACTTACAATATAGTGAATGATTTATAGAAATTTAAAATCACTTTTCCCTAAATTATGAAGAAATATTTCGGTAATAATCACATTACAATGAACAAAGTCGACGCATTTCGAACCAACCAGTGTGGTTCATCATCAGGACTAGGTGAGAGATCAGATCAGTCGAAGGTCCTTAAGTCCCTCAACAAAGAGAGATCCTTATTCAAAATATTAAGGGTGAATAACTCCCAAATACAAGAATAGAATTTGTTGCAATTGGTTTCCCACAAACATATCCATTGATCAAAAGAAAATCACGTGAGAAGGTGCCTCCCTTTCACATATATCTTGAAACTTTAGAATTTATCTTGCACAATTGTTTAAATGATAATGGGGCTAAATAACATCATGACATTGCACATAATGAAATCCATAGGCTTAGATTGCACTAGACATTATGAGACTAGATAAATTATATGTGTCATTGATTCTAGGAAAGTACCTACATAAGGGGAGATAAAATATATTTATGTAAAAATAAAATATGTTCCTCATATTACAATAGACTTCACAGTAGTCATTGTTCATTTTCCAATAGCATATGGACTTGTGTTGGTTTTTTAATGTATTTTTCCACTCATAGGTTATCTAATGAACAATGGGAATTGCATGATGATCACAGAAAATGGTTAATTAAGGAGAATACCTAAAGAGCCAAGGAATCCTCTTTTCTTTGAAAAGAAGCAAGTTGAAAGTTAAATTGAATATGAGGACACATGCATGGGTAACTATGTCATTCTAAATAAGCTAGATGTACAGAGAAGTGATGAATGTTTTGACCCCTAGAACTTGGACATGTTATTTTATAATTTTGTATCAAATATTTTTTCGGGAGACTCAGTGTTATTCTCAAGTGGCATGTGAAGAACATCTTCCAAATGATTTTTCTTTACAAGTGGATTTTGAGGTACTTATTCAAGGATTAGTGTTGGTCCACAAGAAAGGAATAATAAAAATCAAATTAATGGGAGACTTAGAATTGATTATTAATCAAGTTAAAAGAAAGTATAATACCAAAAAGAGAAAGTTGAAGCTTATGTAAGAAGAGTATGGGATCTCATCAATTTTGAATCATTTGAATTATCCTTTGTTCCAAGAGATTAAAATCATAAAGTTGAGTTATTGGTTGTTGTTGATTTTCCCCTTGTTCCAAATTTAGAACTCAACTCCTTCAAAGTTGAAATGGTTTTTTGACCATCAGTTATGGATAATCTGTTGAACCCTTAATTAAACTGAGAGGGGGGGGTAATTTAGTTTAACACATTCATGAGCTTTTAAAACTTTTCATCAAGATTATTTACAACTTAATTTCATAATCAACTTTATATGTGAATAGTCTTAATATGTGAGCAGCAAGTATTAAGATAATGTGACACAAAACTTATTATGAGAGCAGCAAGTATTAAGCAGATGGGATAGAACATATCAACACATAGGCATCACACACAAAGACAGCAGATATAAGTGGAAACCCATAAAGGGAGAAAACCACATCTTATTATTGTTGTGATGCAAAGGCAAGCTCCAACTCCCTCTCACCACTGATTTTCTATAGGCACCAACCCACAGGAAGCTCCAACCTCAATTCTGCAAGCTACAATTGCAAGGAAGCTCCAACTCCCTTCAATTTTCTGTAGGCACCAACCTACGGGAGGCTCCAACCTCAGTCAACTACCACTGACATCTATCAAGCTACAACTTGATAGGGAAGCTCTAACTTCCTCATTCTATCAAAAGAAAACATTTGCTGATTTACCTTGGATATCAGCTCTATTCTGTACCTTCTTTTGTGCTATCCTCCAGTCTTCAAATCTGTCTTATAGCATCTCTTTCTGCTCCTCCTTCTTCTTATCTTCTCTGCCTCAATTTTTCATACTCTGCATTCTCTCACCTCTTTTTGCATATCAATGTAATATCCTTTATACAGTTTGCCTCATATATGTTCGTATTCCACAGGGAATTCGAAGTGAATAGCCCTGACTCTTCGCTTTCTGCCTCCTCATTCCTTTGTCCAGTTCATTCAAAAAAGCTACAGCGATTGGTACAAATTTCAGTTTTACAGTGGAGTTTTGTTTCCTACGAAGACTTGCCAGTGCATCACAAACAATATAAACCAATTAAAAACGTTTACATTCAATTACAATATGGATTAAAAATCAACCCATTCAGTTTTTTTTTGGATCACTGCGTGTTGTCTTTTCTGCAGCTGTCTCTGTCTTTTTCCTCTCTGTATATTCTGTTGTTCACTGATGTTGCGTAACTGTTGCATATATTTAACTGCCTTTTTAATACAATGTAAATCAACTCTCGGTGTAATAATAAAGGCATTTTTAACATATAAACTTCCCTTTCTATATAATGCAAATGCCTCTTGGCGATATAATCATAATAGACCCTTTTAATATATAAAACGACTTTTCGGTCCCACTAATCGATATTTTATTACGCTCCGATGCGATTACACCTCTTGCAATGGTTCCAATGCGATTGATCACAATCAAAACTTTCAATGGTATGTTCTGATGTTCTTCTTTACTCTGATGTGATGGTTCACTGTTCACTTGCACTTCACTGCACCGATGCGATTGGAATTCTCTGATGCAATGGTTCACTGTTCACTTGCACTTCACTGCATCGATGCGATTGGAATTCTCTGATGTGATGGTTCACTGTTCACTTGCACTTCATTGAGCCGATGCGATTGGAAATATCTGATGCGATAGATCCAATGGCTATGATTAGTTAGAAACGGACGGTTGCGATTGAATCGCTCGATCGCAATCGCAATTTCCAATTTGTTCGCCTCTCTGCGTCTCTCGTTCTCTGTCGATGTGATTGAGTTCGGCGGAACGATGGATCATTAACTCGCTCTATAACCTTTTGGGTCTGGACTTTATTATTTCCCTTGGCCCCACATATTCAATGGTTAAATTTTGTTGTTTGACTTAGTTAAACCAACACGTTGTAGCTTATATCAGCAGGGACTTTTGGGCCCACAACTCTATTCAACTCATATCAATCATAACACATGTATATATATATATATATATATATATATATATATATATATATATATATATATATATGCCTCCATATATATGTATTCCCCAATCAAATGTTGTAAACATTAATAACCCGTAGCTTATATTAAAAGCCATATCAATGCATATGCTTTTCTCCTATCCTTGTGCTCTAGATTTAATTTAACTCGCCCTAGTTATAGTACTATAATGCAATGTCTAAGGCTTGGCTTACCTCTCGTTAATCCACAACATAATCAGGGTCCACAATTTATATATATATACATATTAGCCATTCAAAATTTTCTTCAATGGTTAATAACTAACCATTAACGTGATAATTCAGCTGGGCCCACCGCAACTTATATCCACATATACAAACTTTATACGCGCACTCTTTGTGGTATTTCATATTCACAAATACTATATTGACATATATTACCTCCTCCATCATACATTATAGAAAAACCCTTTGGAATTACCCAAGTGATAACATATATAATCATTTTCTGGCCCACCTTCCTCCACACTGTATTAATACTACAGTTTATATCAACCTTGACGCATAAAAAAGATCTTTCAAACATTATACCACGACTTGAATTAAAACTGACCTTTGGTCCCACAATGCATTGTTACTTACCTTCCGCTTTTTTATTAACTTTTATAATACACACAATATACTGAACTTCGCATAATACTTGGCCCCACAGCAATGAATGTAGGTCCCACAGCCTCGGTTCCCTTCCCCGCAACTTCTCTTCTGATCGGACGGTCAATCTACTCTCATGCTCCAACTAAACTTTCAACCCCCATCTGACGGATGACGCGCAATATCACGTTTTTCTTTGGACCAAGGGTTAACACACAAAAATTGTGCAATGTAAGTGGTATTCAAATACCACCCAAGAACACGTGGTGAGCGGCGACCCTAATCGCGTTCAAAAAGGTGAAACCACTTACCATCTCCAAACTCACGCGATACTGCTGGTGTTTTCACCCCCGGTTTTGTTGTTCATGCAAGGTTCCGCGTTCTCTAGCTCAAGGTTCCGGTTCTAATGATTCTGCTTCAAATTTTATTTGTCCTTCATATTTCGTTTATATGTGTAGTTTGTGTATTAACCCTGCACTATAACTAGAGTGTATATTTATCAATTTATTCCTTTTTCCTTTCAATTCCGCTCGTTTTTCATGGTTCCACATCTTTTGTTTTCATTTTATAGTGGATTTTTTAACGGCTCTGCCTCTGTATTCTCTATCTCTATGCATGATTGTTTCACTGTACTCTTTGCAACCTTTCTCTGTTGCTCGACCCTCTCTACAGTTTCTCTATATTCTCTGCATCTTGTCTCTGCTGCGTGACCCTCTCTGACTGTTTCTTTATATTCTCTGCATATTCTGCAACCTGGGATGCTTCAAATGGCCTTGCTTTGCAGCTACTCTACCCTCTACATCCTCTTCAGACCTCTGCTACCTCTCTACTACTACTCTGCCTCTTTTGCTCTCTTTGCCTTTCAATAGTATTATTTTGCTATCTCTCTGCTTCTATGTTGTCTCCTTTTCCATCTCCTTTGCCATCAATGACAACATTTCCAACAGTCTCCCCCTTTGGAATTGATGTCAATACACTTCCTCTGCTTTCCTTTTAGGACCCTTTCTTCTGTTGCTGGCTTTTCCTCCCCCTTTGACATCAATAGGAAAGGCTTTCCCATTACCAGTGTGCTTTTAAATATCATCCATGTTACTCTGATCTTGAGGAACTGTTTCATGCCCTGCTTAGTTGCTCTATCTCTTTTGTGACTCTCTTTGTTGACTGATCTCCCCCTGGAATGATGTCTTCTTTTATGTTCTCCCCCTAGAATGATGCTTTATTTTTCTGTCAGAGAGTAGCATCTGCAGACACTACCCCTATTTTGTCTCTCAGAAATTCGAATGGTTCTCTAGCAAGGGGTTTTGTGAATATATCTGTTGTTTGTTCTTTTTTTGGCACATATTCCAAATTCACTACCTTCTGTGCTAGTTGTTCTCTTAGGAAATGGTACTTGATTGGGATGTGTTTAGTTTTTGAATGAAGTACAGGATTTTTTGATATACTTATTGCACTTGTATTATCACATTTGATAGAGATAGGTTCATCAATGCTTACCTTCATGTCTTGGAGGGTTTGTTTCATCCACATGACTTGTGTGCAACATGTTGTTGCTACTATGTATTCTGCTTCTGCTGTAGATAGATAGATAGATATTTGTTTCTTGCTAAGCCATGCCACCAGAATTTTTCCCAAATAGAATGCACCTCCACTTGTGATTTTTCTATAATCCACACAGTTGGCCCAATCTGCATCTGTATATGCTGTTAAAGTGAATCTCTTGCCTTTTGGATACCATAGCCCATACTGTGCAGTTCCTTGTATATATCTTAATATTCTTTTGACTGTTAGAAGGTGATTTTGTTTTGGTGCTGCTTGATATCTAGTCACAAGTCGTACTGCCAACATAATGTCTGGTCTAGATGTTGTTAGGTATAGTAGACTTCCTATCATGGATCTGTAAAGTCTTTGATCTATATCAGCAGATCCATCATCAGCACATATCTTGCATCCAGTGATCATGGGAGTTGACACAGGTTTGCAGTCTTCCATTTTGAACTTTTTCAACATCTCTTTTAAGTATTTTTCTTGTGAGATGAATGTACCTATGTTCTTTTTCTGAATTTGAAGTCCTAAGTAGAAGGTGAGCTCTCCAATCATAGACATCTCAAACTCTGATTTCATTTCTTCAGAAAATCCTTTTTCTAACTCATCTTTGTTGCTTCCAAACATGATGTCATCAACATATACTACAACAATCAGGAGTTCATTTTCATGGGCTTTTATGTATATATTGCTATCTACTCCTCCTCTCTTAAAGCCTTGTTTTTGTAAGTATTTGTCCAGCCTTGAATACCAAGCATGAGGAGCTTGTTTCAGCCCATATAGAGCCTTCTTTAGTCTGCACACATAGTCTTCTTTATCTATTAATGAGAATCCTTCAGGTTGTTCCATGTAGACTTCTTCTTCTATATCTCCATTCAGGAAGGCAGATTTCACATCCATTTGATATACCTTGAAGTCAAGGTAGCATGCAAAGGCCAAAAACATTATAATAGGTTCCATTCTAGCTACAGGGGCAAATTTTTCATCATAATCAAGACCTTCAATTTGTGAATATCCCTTGCATACAAGTCTAGATTTATTCCTGATTACCTGTCCTTCTTCATTCCTTTTATTCTTGAATACCCATTTTGAGCCTATGACATTTTTCTTAGTGGGTCTTGGAACTAATTCCCAGGTATTATTCTTCTCAATTTGGTCCAATTCTTCATTCATAGCATTCACCCAATACTTGTCCTTGTTGGCTTCTCAAACTTCTTTGGCTCTATTTGTGATAACATAGCTAGGTATACCTCTTATGTCTGTTCAATTAGCTATCTTCTTGTCTGGACTCCTACACTCTTGTCCCCAATGATTTGATCTTCTAGATGGTTCTTTTGAGTGTATATTGAGGGGCCTTTTGAGTTCAGTTCAGTATCTTCTGTTGTCTTGCTTATTTCATCATCATCTTGGTTCTCTTCTTCATGATCTTCTGGAGGATTGCTGCAATCTGTACTTCTTGTCTTGTTTGGTAGTTCTTCATCAAATCTTACATCAATGCTTTCCACAATTTTTCGAAGTGTTTTGTTGTAGCACCTATAACCTTTACTCTTGGATGCATATCCTAAAAATATTCCTTCATATGCTCTTGCATCAAACTTCCTCAGATTTTCATCATTATTCTTTATGTAACACTTGCTTCCAAAGACTCTAAAATGCTTGATTGATGTTGGTTTACCATGCCATAGTTCATAAGGAGTCTTGTCACTTTTTGGTCTTAAATGAGCTTTGTTGAGAATATGCACAGCTGTGTGTACTGCTTCTGCCCAAAAAATTTGGGGAATGTTACTTTCTTGCATCATGGCTCTGGAAATTTGTTGTAAAGGCCTCTTTTGTCTCTTTGCCACTCCATTCCGTTGAGGTGTCCCTGCAATAGTAAACTATTGTTTTATCCCATGTTCATTGCATAGGTCTGCAAAATCATATTCCGTGAATTCACCTCCTATGTCTGATCGGATGCACTTTAGCTTGCATCCTATTTGATTTTCTGTCAATGCCTTGAGTATCTTGAATTTTTCAAGTGCTTCCAATTTATATTTGAGAAATGCAACCCATGTCATTCTGGAGAAATCATCTATTATCAGCATGAAGTAGGATTCTCCACTTGGTGTTTTAGTTCTTGAAGGTCCACACAGGTCCATGTGTACAAGCTGAAGTGGCCTACTTGTTGATAGCTCATCTTTGGTCTTAAAGGATGTACGGGTATATTTTCCCAATTAGCAAGATTTACATATGGTATTTTAGGGCTTCTTTATTTCTGGTATATCTCTAACTGCTTTCTTCTTGCTCAGTCAGATGATATGGTCGAAGTTAATATTTCCCAATCTCCTGTGCCATAACCATGACTCCTCAAGTTTTCTAAGGTGGCATGCTTCATTCTCTTCTTTCACTATGTAGACATTACTCTCAGTTCAAACACCTTTGATTAGAGTCTTTCCTGTGGTGCTTGATCTGACTTCACAGTCTTGTACTCTAAAAATAACTTCACAGCCTTTATCACACATTTGACTGACACTCACCAGATTTTCTTTCAGCCCATCCATAAATAGTACATCTTGGGCCTTTCCTCTGCCATTATCTAGACTGACTGAGCCTTTTCCTTTGATTTTTCCTTCTTTATCATTGCCAAAAGTAAAATTTCCAAATTTCTTCTCATCAAAGGTTATAAACTTGCTTCTATCTCTAGTCATATGCTTTGAGCAACCATTTTCCAAATACCATTGGCTTTTCAGGGCTTGAGTTGTTAGAGCCAGGTCACATTTATTAACCTTCTTTTTCCACTGCATACACCCGTTTTCCTGGTACCTTTTCTGAGATGATGAACCACATTCTCTGAGAGGACACTTGGAAGGCATATGTCCAATTTTATTGCATACACAGCATTTGATCATATTTTTAGCAGAATTATGAGTATGAGTAAACTCTCCATGACTGATAAACCTCATTGAGGTTTTGAACATCATTCTTTGTCCATATTTTCTGCATTCTATGATTTTCTGGCCAAAATCCTTACAGTAAAAACAGTATCCATAGAAACAATTTTCATACCTGATGAAAGGTTGTCTTCTCCATTTGTTTTCTTGAGGTATTCTCTTCACTGTTTGCATCCTTTGCTGGTTTGAATTAATTCTCCTTGTATGACAGTATGCAGCAATATGTCCCAGCTTTTGGCAGGCATAACAGGTGGCATTTTTCATAAGAGGGAAGAATCTCCTTTGATGGCTTCCAAATTTGACATACTCAGGAGCATATGAGCCTTTTTCTGTTGGCTGAGTATTTGTTTCATTCTTTTTCATTGGAGGTTCCTTCTGGTTCCTATCTCCTTCATTGCAGGTTTCTTTTTCTGTAGGAATCATCTGAGTTGCTTCATCATCCTTATCTGATTTTACAAAAATAATATTTTTGTTTTCCTTTTCTTTGCCTTTACTTGATTCTCCTTCATAGCCTATCCCAATTTTTATCAGAGGAGATATTTGAGCATCTAGAATTTCATTCAACTTACCAGAGCTTGTCATTTGAGAAGAATTTATTGGCACTTTCCTTTGGGCATTTTCTAATTTCTTCCTCAATCATACTACTTCTTCTTCCAATTTCTCTTGTTCCTGAATTTTATCCTTAATCTGCTTAAGTAAAATGTCTTCTACCTTCTTGGCTTCTTCAAGCTCTACTTTCAACTGAATGAGAACTTCTGAATTTTTTTCTTCTCTTACATACTTGAGGAGAATGTCTTTCTGTTTTCTACACTTCAGTTTGAGTCTGTCAATTTCCTCCAGGGCACTCCTTAGCTCCCCCTCAAGATCAACTTCACCTTCTTCTTCATCTTTAAGAATGAGTCCTTCAAGCTCTTCTATGGCCATCAATATAAATTCAAAGGTTCCTTCTTCACTTGAGGGTTCATCTGAGTCTTCACATGCACTGTTGTCTTATTGAGCATAGAAAGATTTTCTATTGAATTTATTTCCTTTCTGCCAGTTCTTTGATATAGTTTTCTCTAATTCTTGAGATTGACTCCTTGTTTTCTTATGAGGACACATAGCAGCATAGTGTCCAAATATTCCACAGTTAAAGCATTTAAATGGAATTTTACCTTTATATTTACCTGAGCCTCTATCCAATTTCCTGACAAATTTGGCTTCTTCTTCATCAGAGCCAGAGCATATCTCTTCATTTTCTTATTTCTTCTTCTCTATCTTAAAGGCTGCCTCCCTTACATTTGACTTCCTCTGTGGCAGTGTCATCTCATAGGCTGTTAGGTTTCCAAGTAGTTGGTTCATGGTCAACGTTTCCCAATCAGTTGTTTCTTCTATGGCAGAAACCTTGGGGTTGAAGCTGGGTGGAAGAGATCTCAGAATCTTTTGTACAATTACACATTCTGGTATGGTTTCTCCAAGAGCTTTCATATTGTTAACAATTTCTGAAACTCTTAAGAAGAAGATGGAAATATCTTCATCATCATTCATTTTTAAATTTTCAAAATGAGCTCTATATACTTGAATTTTGGCTATCTTCACCTTTTTTTTTCCCTCATGGATGTTTCCAAGGGTATCCCACATTTCTTTGGCAGTCTTGCTATGCATTACTTTGATAAATTAAGCCTCACATAGTCCATTTAAGATTGCATTCATGGCCTTTACATTAGCTACAAAATCTTGTTTGGCTTCCTTTTCTGAGTCAGTTGCCTTTGGGGCATATCCAAATTCCACAAACGCCCAAAATTCTATTGCTAGAGACATTATCTAAGTTCTCATTCTGATTTTCCAGAAGGCGTAATTTTCACCGATGAAGAAAGGGGCTTTGTTAGTTGAACATCCTTCTTGACTAGCCATCCTGGGGACCTAGGATCTCCTTTCAGTTGTTAAACTGATACAAAAAGGAACCAACTCTAATACCAATTGTTGAACCCTTAGTTAAACTGAGAGGGGGGGGTGAATCAGTTTAACACATTCATGAGCTTTTAAAACTTTTCATCAAGCTTATTTACAACTTAATTTCATAATTAATTTTATATGTGAATAGTCTTAATATGTGAGCAGAAATTATTAAGATAATGTGACACCAAACTTATTATGAGAGCAGCAAGTATTAAGCAGATGGGATAGAACATATCAACACATAGGCATCACACATAGAGATAGCAGATATAAGTGTGTTGACGGGAAAATTTGTCTGGCCAACAGTAGGGGATCTCCCCGGTAGAAAGTCCCAATTAGACCTTAAACCGTTTGGAGTAGGGATCCCGTCCGGGTGTGGGTCCAGCTACCGCTTAAGACGCCTTACCTTCTAGTCTCAAAAGAACCTGATTGAATCTACGGGCACACACTTATTCATAGGATAAAAAATACATGATTGATGCATAGAACATGTCTACGACACTATGCGTAGCAAGAGAATGAATAAAACATATACACCCGAAGAGATGCAGTTAACGGCACGTCTTTGGGGTTATGCTTGCAAGGTATCTTACCACAGAAGAAATAGTTCTTAATGGCAAGATTCCTCCTTACTTTCTGAAAGATAAAACGAAACGCTAATAGACAAAGGTATTAACATCCATTTAGAAAGCGATAAAACTGAACATCATTAACACAAGCATAGATAAACATGATGCATAAATGATGTTCTTGGAAATGCAGTTTCATTAATCATAGGATGTTCTGAAACTGTTCAAGAAATACACACAGTGCTGTCACAGCAAAACACATCATCCGAAAAAGGGGTTTTAACAAGTATTTGTATTCATATGCCTAAGAATATGATCTTTCAATACAATACAATGTAGCTCTTGAGTCTCCCAAAAGAAAAAGCCCTTATTACAAGCTCTCGTAGGAGTATTTATAATGCCAAAACTGCCCGTTGGGCTTCCCTGACTGTTCACCTTCTTGACCATTGGGTTGCCTTGCGACCCATTCCTTTTGCGACCTACGACCTAAGCCGTTGTTGCGACCTGCGACCTGGCTACTGTTGCAACCTGCGACCTGAGGTGTTGTTGCGATCTGTGACTTGACTGGGTCGCGGGGTCGCAGGTTGTAAGAGAATTGCCAAAATGCGACCTTGCGACCTTGCGACTAGGTCGCTGGGTTGCAGAGTCGCAAAAGGTGGAAAAACATAGATATGCGACCTTGTGACCTTGCGACTAGGTCGCTGGGTCGTTGGGTCGCAAAAGGTGGAAAACCGACGAAATGCGACCTCGCGACCTTGCGACTAAGTCGCTGGGTTGTGGGGTCGCAAAAAGGAGGAAAACCAAAGAAATGCGACCTTGCGACCTTGCGACTAGGTCGCTGGGTCATGAGGTCGCAAAAGGCGGAAAAACTGAATAGGTGCGACCCTGCGACCTTGCGACTAGGTCGCTGGGTCGCGGGGTCGCAAAAGGCAAGAAAACCATAGACGTGCGACCTGCGACCTCGCCATATCTGCGAGTTATTTGGAGTTTCGCCAGCATCTGCTTGTTCTGAAAATGTCTCCTTGTGTGCTGGGGAAAACCTTGGCTCTTAAGTGTAACAGAGTGGTTCCTCCTGCAATAAAAAAACACAAGTCACATGTCTTCAAGATTTGAATAATAATAATGGGGTAACATTAATTAATCGCACAAACGAAAATGACGACTGTAGAACCCTGTGTGGTCAGGTATCGTGCCGCAACGTGGTCTTCACTAGGCTCTGAGTGTTTGCAGCAAAAACCTTTGGAAAGATGAAAGGTCTTCTGTTTGTGCCATCTTCCATTGCATGTGATGCATTTTTTATTTCCATCTTGGTATTTTGGTAGCAGGCTAGAACTGTGCCATATAGCTCTCGTGAGGGAGGTATGTATAGACCTCATAACCCCCAATAAATCATGCACAACAAGAAGCTCATGGTGCTCACATGGCGTTGCCTTGGACACTATTTTGGTGCAGACAAGAGCTTCCCACATGAACGGGCAAACAACATTACCCTCTTCATCTTCCAGTTTAAATTTCTTTGATCGTTTTCCAACATGACTCTTTGATGGATTTGTAATCAAAGGAGACCAGAAGGCTCGACTTTGCCTCATCTGAGATGTGCTGCCTTTTCCCATATCACTTCATATGTATAGGCAGCGACTATCCATCTAGTAATATTATATTTACTCACTCGCCCTCTTGCATATGACGCAAGATCAACTTCGTATCTCCTCTCGATCAGGCAGGGGACGTAAAAATACAGGCTGTTGGACCTGATCAGATTAATGAACCATTCCGTGCCTTATCTATTACAAGTCGCAACTTTTGTTTGCCCCGCAAATTAGTGATTCAGCGACCTGGAGGGGTCGCGCGACTTAATCTTAAGACAGGTCGCAAGGTCGCAAATACTGACAAGTCGCACTACATCCTGGTTTCATTGATGTGCGACTCAGCAACCTCAGGTGAATTTGCAACCTCACGGGTCGCACAGTCACAGATTTAGGCAAGTCACGCTGCATGGACTCTAGGTGCGCTGCGACTCAGCGACTTGGCTATTCTGCGACCTCTCAATAGCCTTTTGATTAATGAAATGAGAATCTGGTCATAGCGTGAAGTATCAAACCATTACTTGCATGAGATCTCTGCTGAGGGCGCTCACGGACTGCTTCGTTGACACCTTCGACAGGCCTGCATGCGTTGTGAATCTGTGGCAGGACCTACGATTTTTGAATGCAGACCGACATTCGTTACCCCAGCACGTCTGATCTGTTATCATCTTTGTTTTTCAATGAGCATCCCAGCGTGCAACTTTTCTTCAATTCGCAGAAAATCTTTCCAACGCATACAATCTTCATCAGCGTTCTTTCTGCTGACAATGGGATTTCGTTTTACCAGTCACCGTAGGCAACTATGTTCAAGCTGTGGGGAATATCATTATCGCTGGCAGTAACGAAAGATAACATTGCTGCAATGGCATTGATGGCCACGTTAATTAAGGAACCCATGCCGTGAGAAACGCCTTGGATCCACGCATTCTGGTAGCACATGGTTTATGACCATGCATATCGCACGACTCTTACTATTCTCGCACTAGAGTTATTATACCATGCCAGCTGCCACTGAAGGTTGGTTTAACATATTCTCTCCATGCTTTGAATGTAAGGTTTATATATGTATGTTCCCCATGCGTTTATCCGTAGGTTTAAAACCGTGCTGATGCCTTTATATAATTCGACATTTCCTTTGATTATATCCGCACAATAATGGTTATATCATCGCCGTCATTATTTTCGTGTAGGGTTCTGGTTTCACGTCCACACATAATATCCGGTCGTTAATACATATACGCCCCACGTCGAATCACAATATATCCAGTCATTAATAAATATATGCTCCACGTCAAAACACAATGTTTGACCACTTATATATATGCTGCAATCGTTTACTTCGGATGGAAACTTCAGTAATGAACCTTTGAGCCGACTGAAATAGTACGTCCCATGCAAACGTGCCCATGAGTTTATGCGCCACGTTTCCACATCCTGTTGACCGTAAGCTATGTAAACTACTCCACACATTTTCCACCAGTTTGAAAACAGTCGTTGGACCTTTGCAACCGCTCCACGTTTTTTTTTTTTTTAAAACAATAAAACCATCGAACGTTGGATTCCGATGCCACTTGTCCAAGCCTATCTGTGCCATGCAATGTTGGGCTCCATGCATTTCTTGCGCCGTGTTTCCACGTGTTTCATGCTATGTGTATTGCTCCAAATTGTTAAACATTGGCACTCATGTGAGGTTTCACCGCCATAATAATATACGTTGGCTCAAAGTATTTATTATAGGTGGAAGACTTGCCATCGCACGTGGTTTGAAAACATACTGCTTTACCTACTTTGCACCTTAGTTCAACCATATAACGTGGATAATTGGCTTTTCCTCATATCATTAGTGCAAATAAATAAACATATTCCCGCCAAGGCCATAACCTCATGATAAGAATGCTTATTTCCTTGAAATATCGAGATTAGACATCGATTACTCAGCAACCAAGCATGGGGTGTCTTGTGAAAACAATTGGAGATGTGAGGTCGATGAGAAGTCTCCAAGTCTTACTTTAGAGTGAAAGCATATCCTTCTCGAGGAATTTCTTTTAAAACAATGCAGCTTCATAGGGTAGATTAGTCACTTGTTCAACCACATTGATGGCCCTTTTCATATTGACCTCTTCTACCTGGCTATCGAAAGGCGTATACATTTCAACATGACCTTTTAGGTTCAATTTGAAATTCCCCATTTCTTATGGTCTCGTTTAGACAACTTTCAAGAGCAAAGAAGGCTAGGGTTTTAATGCCTTATCATTCCTCCACATTATACTCCTTGCATCACAGATAAATCTACACTATGTGGCTCAGGATTAATAAATGTTACTTTTGAAAGGAGCGTTCACATGTTTGAAATTCTGTCGTTGGCTTGCCGCACCACCCTGTGTGTTTCCGGACTGCTGCCCGGCGCGAGAATGCCTCGAATGAGATTGTCATTGTCTAGAGAAATCTTCTGAGTTCGCTTTGTTCACCGGGCAATAATTCAAGCTAGATTCATCGAAGTGGAGAAATATGTTCCTTTGCGTGCACCCCTCGATATTCAGATGATATGTGGTAGGATCTAGACATTCCCAAACGGAGCGCTTTAAGCATCTGGTGTGCACTAGTGAAGGAGGCCTTTGCATCAGTGACGTAAAGGTTCTTTTCTGATCGATGTGCATCACACCATCCTCCTTTTAACAGTACTGATCAGTTGCTCCTGATCCTCCCCTGTTCCGCAACTTTGGCCTCGTCGTTGAGCCCAATTTTATTACCCTTGATGTCCTGACACGACTGGGGAGTTTGTCACCTGTGGGGTCGACCTGTGTGGAACATAACGATATCATGATTATCCTTTGATAATGGTGACCATAGATAAGACATATGAAACTAACAAACCTAAGAGAAGTATTCAAACAACAACTTAATGACCTACAGTGGGAAGGCTTTTATTGGTCAATACACAAAAATTTTCCATTCAAACGTATGCATGGCAATCTCATTACACATGGCGTGACTGTGACAAGAGTGTTCGGGCGTACGCTGAGTGATCCTTCCCACATATGGCGTGATTGCAACAGCAACATTTGATCATGATGGCGAGACAACTTGTGAGGGGTTGGGGATAGGTCGCTGGGATGTAGTTGATTGCAGGTCGGGTGGAAGACTTTAACGCCTAAGCGAGCAGAGGGGGAACCCGAAATTTTAAATATACCCAAATTTTGGGTGGTGTTGTAGCGGCTACAACAAATGGCGAACCACTGGTAGGATCCAGCATCTCTGTCAATATCACCACAATAGTCTGAGTCCAGATAATAATGCAAGGGAATATTGAACAAGTTCCGTGCGTACCCTTTGTATTACTTTGGCCCTTTACAGGTATGCCTAATCCTTGTGCCTCAACTAAGTCCCGCTAATCAGAAACACATCAAAGAGAAGGCTCACAGACGCCAGTAGCTTGTTGATGATGTGAAGAGCAAGGCACTGGGTTTATTATTCTCAGGATTTTTAAAGTAAGCTTCTGGTGTTGCTCCGCTGCCAGCAGGTCTGAACAGTACCCCGGCAGAGTCACTTCAAGAAATCACAAACGTTGCTCCGCTGCCAGCGAGCCTAGTCAGTACCCCGGCGGAGTCGTTGCATTGCCTCTCTGCACAGGAATCCTTTCTCGATCCTTTACCCTTATTTGTTTCATGTGCTTACAGCACTTATTTTCATGTGCGCGTAGCACTTATTTTCCATGGGCGGATGAGGGATCCCGACTTATTTTACGAGCAAGAGAGGTTGTTTCTCGTGTTACAGAACTGAAAGATATCCTGATTTGGGTTTTCCCTTGTGCCGAACCTTCACATACCATTCACCACAATAGGCGAAGCGCGCAGAAAAATCATTAAAACATCCAAGACTATGTTGGGCACAAAGTTTAGACTTACGAGTATGGGCCATTTCAAACTCATTAGGTCTCCCACAATCAACCGGCTCGTATCTCCCAGGCTAAATAATTTTAGACTCATAGGCATATGTTGAGAATGCGACTTCAATGACTTGTCCTAAGAGAGCTGCCTCTTGAGATAGCCACCACAACCTCACGTAAACAATGGAGTTATTGCTTCAGCGATCGGGGCAAAACAAGACTGCAAGGTGATAGGGTTGTAATGAGGGCTAGTGCAGCGGCAGGCGACATGACAGAAATGATGTGAGGAAGAGAGAGTATGATGCAATGTAAAAGGCGAGGCTCAGGATGAAAATGCAATGCCATGTGTGAGAACGATCAACCAGTTGTAGGTGAAAAAGAGGCACAATACAAGAAATGATTATTTATGCAACAACAAGCAACTGGAAAGGAAATGAAAGAACATACTTGTAACATGATGATGCCTAAGATATTAATCGTAAACAAAATAACAAACAAACTTTTAAACTATGAAGCAAAAAATTTACAAGTAAAACTAAAAAAAATTATTGCAGGTCCTAGCTAACCTACACCTAAACCCTAGTTTAACCAATGATGCGGTCGAGTTATGTAAAATCAGTTTTCCAATGCAGCCACCACATTAGTTTGCATCCTGCAATGACAACAATGATTAGGATCAGAGCCAGTATCCAAAAAAGTGCAGTAGCAACAAAACTTACCCGAGGAGCAGGTGCAACGGTAGGACGATCATAGATACTTATCAAAGAACATGCCAGAATACGAGGTGCAAGCTGAATCCCACTCTCATCTTGATACACAGAAATCTATTCTTGAAACTCAACATTATTGATAAATGACACCAAATCATTCATGCACGATCCTAGATCTGAGGGGTGATGGGTAAGCTAATTCCTATTTGCAAGCACATTCACTGGATGGGGTTGGTCGAACAAATCAGCATGCTCATTATGGTAGTGAGGATCATCATTTTTATGGAATGGAAACAATAAGCAAGTGCCAGGCGAATTATAGATGCATGTGCATCCAAGCGTAGAAACCCTAGTTTGGAAAACCCTAGCTCGAGGTTGCTCTTGGGTTGGGTCAAGGGTATGAGGATCCGAATCCACTTTCAATGTAGGCTGCAATTCCTCACTGCCTTGAACAAACTCCAAACTTTCGAGCGGAAGGCTTCCCAACTTTGATGGTTGGGCAAGATCAACAAGCAACTGGATGTGACCATGGATTGTGGTGAGTTGCAAAATGTCAGTGGGCTTCGTATCAATTTGGTCGAACATTTGCGCACTGACAGATTGATGATCCAAAATGTCGGATTCTTCAGATTTGCCATGATGGGGTGAATTCGACGCGTTTATGCTGGAAGGAGCATGGTACTGGGGACTTTTCATTTCAGAAACGTTCGGTGGAAGCTGACGCGTTTCAATTTTCTGGTGGGTACTTGAATCTTCCCAAAGCGGATCATCGAATTCAGGTGTCTTCGTATGGTCGGCAAAGAGATTTGAGTGACGGTCGTCAGCGGTATGATTGCATATGTTTTCAGATAAGGAGTGATCACTGCAACCATCGGTTTGGTCAAGTTCGGTACCTGGCAAGTTAGGCTCCCTGGGGTTTACCAACTGGGATGGATCGATAACGGGGACATCTTGAAGTTGCCCAGATAGGAAATCACTCCCATGGTTGTCT
Organism: Pinus albicaulis; assembly: GCA_034641835.2. NCBI lineage: Eukaryota > Viridiplantae > Streptophyta > Pinopsida > Pinales > Pinaceae > Pinus > Pinus albicaulis. The sequence goes on along the minus strand of CM076584.1, from coordinate 269,293,373 downwards.
AAAGATTCCGAGTGAGGCAGATCAGATTTAAAAGATTGATCGATTTTAGACTGTGATTGTGAAACACCACCTGCGTGTTTATGATTTTCGCCAATACCAGTATAAGAAAACTCTGAATGTCTAGACAAATTTACTGGTATGGCGGGATCAAGAAACAAACTAGGGAATAATGAACGAAAAGATTGAATCGCAGGGGTGTTAACCCTACAAGGCTTTTCAACACGCGCATCCGTGTCATTCAGAGGACACAAAGATCTGGCAGGCCTCACAAGGGAATCAACTTTATGCGGGGTAGGAGTCGATTCATAATCTGTATGTGAACCAGATTCATAGTCCGAATGTGAACCAGATTCATAATCCGAATATGAACCAGATTCATCATTCGAATCTGAACTAGATCCATAATCCGAATGTGAACCAGATTCATAATCCGAATGTGAACTAGATTCATCATTCGAATGTGAACCAGACTCATAATCCGAATGTGAACCAAATTTAGGACTAAGTCCAGGGAGACATCGAGTGGGATCGGGGTAGGTTTCATGAGTCAAAAGAGATAATGAGCCACTGGGGTGTTCAGATTCGACATGGTATGTGAAAGACTCAAGGTCAGAACAACCGTTGACTTGCGGGTTGTCATAGGGAACACTAGGCTCAGGTCAGGTTGCTAACTGAAATGGTTGAAGGGAAACGAGAATCGCATACGCGAACTGTTCTCTTAACAACCTCCAATCGACATCCTTATTAGGGAACTCAAAACAATAATGAACGAATCTGATAGAGAACTCATCTAAAGATTCCTGGGGTTCCATTCTGATGTCATTTATCTTTAGTAAAACGTTATGAAAATCATACCTGTGAAAAGCTTGTTGTAATTCACTGGCGAGTTGTTCAAATGAATGGATGGAAGATTCCGGCAAAGTGCAGCACCATTGCTTAGCGCGACCTTCGAGGGTGAGGAAGAAAAACAAACAAAACAAACCCTCATCGTCAATTTTATAGCACTCACCAAAGTCACAAAAATCTGAACAGTGTTGCGTTATGGACACCCCATTTTCACCATCAAATTTTAACTGGGACAAGTGATACATAAGTTCATCGGAGATGTAGTATCCAGGCTCATAAAACTCTGACAAACATCTCGGGTGAATGATTTGGGAATGAGCCATTACAGATATGAGATTAACTGCAGGCTCTAAGGGCTCAGCTTGTCATCTACCCCCCCCCCCCTTTCGTTAAACATCTGGTTGGAGGTTTCAGGCCCTCCTTCTAGCGCCAAATCTGTTGACGAGAAAATTTGTCCGGCCAACAGTAGGGGATCTCCCCGGTAGAAAGTCCCAATTAGACTTTAAACCGTTTGGAGTAGGGATCCCATCCGGGTGTGGGTCCAGCTACCGCTTAAGACGCCTTACCTTCTAGTCTCAAAAGAACCTGATTGAATCTGTGGGCACACACTTATTCATAGGATAAAAAATACATGATTGATGCATGGAACATGTCTACAACACTATGCGTAGCAAGAGAATGAATAAAACATATACGCCCGAAGAGATGTAGTTAACGGCACGTCTTTGGGGTTATGCTTGCAAGGTATCTTACCACAGAAGAAATAGTTCTTAATGGCAAGATTCCTCCTTACTTTCTGAAAGATAAAATGAAACGCTAATAGACAAAGGTATTAACATCCATTTAGAAAGCGATAAAACTGAACATCATTAACACAAGCATAGATAAACATGATGCATAAATGATGTTCTTGGAAATGCAGTTTCATTAATCATAGGATGTTCTAAAACTGTTCAAGAAATACACACAGTGCTGTCACAGCAAAACACATCATCCGACAAAGGGGTTTTAACAAGTATTCGTATTCATATGCCTAAGAATATGATCTTTCAATACAATACAATGTAGCTCTTGAGTCTCCAAAAATAAAAATCCCTTATTACAAGCTCCAGTAGGAGTATTTATAATGCCAAAACTGCCCGTTGGGCTTCCCTGACTATTCACCTTCTTGACCGTTGGGTTGCCTTGCGACCCATTCCTTTTGAGACCTGAGACCTGAGCCGCTGTTATGACCTGCGACCTGGCTGCTGTTACAACCTGCGACCTGAGGTGTTGTTGCGATCTGCGACTTGACTGGGTCGCGGGGTCGCAGGTTGTAAGAGAATTGCCAAAATGCGACCTTGCGACCTTGCAACTAGGTTGCTGGGTTGCAGAGTCGTAAAAGGTGGAAAAACATAGATATGCGACCTTGCGACCTTGCGACTAGGTCGCTGGGTCGCTGGGTCGCAAAAGGTGGAAAACCGACGAAATGCGACCTCGCGACCTTGCGACTAGGTCGCTGGGTCATGGGGTCGCAAAAAGGAGGAAAACCAAAGAAATTCGACCTTGCGACCTTGCGACTAGGTTGCTGGGTCGCGAGGTCGCAAAAGGCGGAAAAACTGAAAAGGTGCGACCCTGCGACCTTGCGACTAGGTCGCTGGGTCGCGGGGTCGCAAAAGGCGAGAAAACCATAGACGTGCGACCTGCGACCTCACCATATCTGCGAGTTATTTGGAGTTCCGCCAGCATCTGCTTGTTCTGAAAATGTCTCCTTGTGTGCTGGGGAAAACCTTGGCTCTTAAGTGTAACAGAGTGGTTCCTCCTGCAATAAAAAAACACAAGTCACATGTCTTCAAGATTTGAATAATAATAATGGGGTAACATTAATTAATCGCACAAACAAAAATGACGACTGTAGACCCCTGTGTGGTCAGGTATCGTGCTGCAGCGTGGTCTTCACTAGGCTCTGAGTGTTTTCAGCAGAAACCTTTGGAAAGATGAAAGGTCTTCTGTTTGTGCCATCTTCCATTGCATGTGATGCATTTCTGATTTCCATCTTGGTATTTTGGTAGCAGGCTAGAACTGTGCCATATATCTCTCGTGAGGGAGGTATGTATAGACCTCATAACCCCCAATAAATCATGCGCAACAAGAAGCTCATGGTGTTCACACGGCGTTGCCTTGGACACTATTTTGGTGCAGACAAGAGCTTCCCACATGAACGGGCAAACAGCATTACCCTCTTCATCTTCCAGTTTAAATTTCTTTGATCGTTTTCCAACATGACTCTTTGATGGATTTGTAATCAAAGGAGACCAGAAGGCTCGACTTTGCCTCATCTGAGATGTGCTGCCTTTTCCCATATCTGCTTCCGCTGTGTATGGCGGCGGCCCCATCCCATCTAGTAATGTATATTTATCGCTCACCCTCACGCTGTAGGTCTGAATCAGAATTCTTATCCTCCTGTCGAAGTGGGCGAGAGACAAAAACGAGGCTGGGAGGCACGGTCGGATTAATGAACCATTCCGTGCCTTATCTATTACAAGTCGCAACTTTTGTTTGCCCCGCAAATTAGCGATTCAGCGACCTAGAGGGGTCGCGTGACTCAATCTTAAGACAGGTCGCAAGGTCGCAAATACTGACAAGTCGCACTACATCCTGGTTTCATTGATGTGCGACTCAGCGACCTCAGGTGAATTTGCAACCTCACGGGTCGCACAGTCGCAGATTTAGGCAAGTCATGCCGCATGGACTCTAGGTGCGCTGCGACTCAGCGACTTGGCTATTCTGCGACCTCTCAATAGCCTTTTGATTAATGAAATGAGAATCTGGTCGTAGCGTGAAGTATCAAACCATTACTTGCATGAGATCTCTGCTAAGGGCGCTCACGGACTGCTTCGTTGACACCTTCGACAGGCCTGCATGCGTTGTGAATCTGTGGCAAGACCTACAATTTCTGAATGCAGACCGACATTCGTTACCCCAGCACGTCTGATCTGTTATCATCTTTGTTTTGCAATGAGCATCCCAGCGTGCAACTTTTCTTCAATTCGCAGAAAATCTTTCCAACGCATACAATCTTCATCAGCGTTCTTTCTGCTGACAATGGGACTTCGTTTTACCAGTCACCGTAGGCAACTATGTGCGAGCTGTGGGGAATATCATTATCGCTGGCCGTAACGAAAGATAACATTGCTGCAATGGCGCTGATGGCTGCGTTAATTAAGAAATGGGGAATTTCAACATGACCTTTTAGGTTCAATTTGAAATTCCCCATTTCTTATGGTCCCGTTTAGACAACTTTCAAGAGCAAAGAAGGCTAGGGTTTTAATGCCTTATCATTCCTCCACATTATACTCCTTTCATCACAGATAAATCTACACTATGTGGCTCAGGATTAATAAATGTTGCTTTTGAAAGGAGCGTTCACATGTTTGAAATTCTGTCGTTGGCTTGCCGCACCACCCTGTGTGTTTCCGGACTGCTGCCCGGCGCGAGAATGCCTCGAATGAGATTGTCATTGTCTAGAGAAATCTTCTGAGTTCGCTTTGTTCACCGGGCAATAATTCAAGCTAGATTCATCGAAGTGGAGAAATATGTTCCTTTGCGTGCACCCCTCGATATTCAGATGATATGTGGTAGGATCTAGACATTCCCAAACGGAGCGCTTTAAGCATCTGGTGCGCACTAGTGAAGGAGGCCTTTGCATCAGTGACGTAAAGGTTCTTTTTTGATCGATGATCATCACACCATCCTCCTTTTAACAGTACTGATCAGTTGCTCCTGATCCTCCCCTGTTCCGCAACTTTGGCCTCGTCGTTGAGCCCAATTTTATTACCCTTGATGTCCTGACACGACTGGGGAGTTTGTCGCCTATGGGGTCGACCTGTGTGGAACATAACGACATCATGATTATCCTTTGATAATGGTGACCACAGATAAGACATATGAAACTAACAAACCTAAGAGAAGTATTCAAACAACAGCTTAATGACCTACAGTGGGAAGGCTTTTATTGGTCAATACACAAAAGTTTTCCATTCAAACGTATGCATGGCAATCTCATTACACATGGCGCAACTGCGACAAGAGTGTTCGGGCGTACGCTGAGTGATCCTTCCCACATATGGCGTGATTGCAACAGCAACATTTGATCATGATGGCGAGACAACTCGTGAGGGGTTGGGGATAGGTCGCTGGGATGTAGTTGATTGCAGGTCGGGTGGAAGACTTTAACGCCTAAGCGAGCAGAGGGGGAACCCGAAATTTTAAATATACACAAATTTTGGGTGGTGTTGTAGCGGCTAAAACAAAGTGGAAACCCATAAAGGGAGAAAACCACATATTATTATTGTTGTGATGCAAAGGCAAGCTCCAACTCCCTCTCACCACTGATTTTCTGTAGGCACCAACCCACAGGAGGCTCCAACCTCAATTCTTCAAGCTACAACTTGCAAGGAAGCTCCAACTCCCTTCAATTTTCTGCAGGCACCAACCTACAAGAGGCTCCAACTGACATCTATCAAGCTACAACTTGATAGGGAAGCTCAACTTCCTCATTCTATCAAAAGAAAACATTTGCTGATTTACGTTGGATATCAGCTCTATTCTGTACCTCCTTTTGTGCTGTCCTCCAGTCCTCAAATATTTCTTATAGCATCTCTTTCTGCTCCTCCTTCTTCTTATCTTCTTTGCCTCAATTTTTCATACTCTGCATTCGCTCACCTCTTTTTGCATATCAATGTAATATCCTTTATATAGTTTGCCTCATATATGTTCGTATTCCACAGGGAATTCGAAGTGAATAGCCCTGACTCTTCACTTTCTGCCTCCTCATTCCTTTGTCCAGTTCATTCAAAAAAGCTACAGTGATTGGTACAAATTTCAGTTTTACAGTGGAGTTTTGTTTCCTACGGAGACTTTTTAGTGCATCACAAACAATATAAACCAATTAAAAACGTTTACATTCAGTTACAATATGGATTACAAATCAACCCACTCAAATTTTTTTAGGATCACTGTGTGTTGTCTTTTCTGCAGCTGTCTTTGTATTTTTCCTCTCTGTATGCTCTGTTGTTCACTGATGTTGCATAACTCCTGCATATATTTAACTGCCTTTTTAATACAACGTAAATCAACTCTCGGCATAATAATAAAGGCATTTTTAACATAAAAACTGCCCTTTCTATATAACGCAAATGCCTCTCGGCAATATAATGATAATAGACCCTTTTAATATATAAAATGCCTTTTTGGTCCCACTAATCGATCTTTTCTTATGCTCCAATGCAATTACACCTCTTGCGATGGTTCCGATGTGATTGATCGCAATCGAAACTTTCAATGGTATGTTCTGATGTTCTACTTTACTCCGATGCGATGGTTCACTGTTCACTTGCACTTCACTACGCCGATGTGATGGTTCACTATTCACTTGCACTTCACTGCATCGATGCGATTGGAATTCTCCGATGTGATGGTTCACTGTTCACTTGCACTTCACTGCGCCGATGTGATTAGAATTTTCTGATGTGATGGTTCACTGTTCACTTGCACTTCATTGCACCGATGCGATTGAAAATCTCTGATGCGATAGATCCAATGGCTATGATTAGTTAGAAATGGATGGTTGCAATTGAATCGCTCGATCGCAATCAAAATTTCCAATTTGTTCGCCTCTCTACATCTCTCATTCTCCGCCGATGTGATTGAGTTCTGCGGATCCGATGGATCATTAACTCGCTCTATAACCTTTCAGGTCTGGAATTTATTCTTTCCCTTGGCCCCACATATTCAATGGTTAAAGTTCGTTGTTTGACTTAGTTAAACCAACACGCTATTTCTTATATCAGTAGGGACTTTTGGGCCCACAACTATATTCAACTCATATCAATCATAACACATGTATATATATATATATATATATATATATATATATATATACTTGCATCCATATATATGTATTCCCCAATCAAATGTTGTAAACATTAATAACCCGTAGCTTATATTAAAACCCATGTCAATGCATATGCTTTGCTACTATCCTTGTGCTCCAGATTTAATTTAACTCGCCTTGGTTATAGTACTATAATGCAATGTCTAAGGCTTGGCTTAGCTCTCGTTAATCCACAACATAGTCGGGGTCCACAATTTATATATATATACATATTAGCCATTCAACATTTTCTTCAATGGTTAATAACTAACCATTAACGCGATAATTTAGCTAGGCCCACCGCAACTTATATCCACATATACAAACTTTATATGCGCACTCTTTGTGGTATTTCATATTCACAATACTATATTGACATATATTACCTCCTCCTTCATACATTATAGCAAAACCCTTTGGAATTACCCAAGTGATAACGCATATAATCATTTTCGGGCCCACCTTCCTCCACACTGTATTAATACTACAGTTTATATCGACCTTGACACATAAACAAGATCTTTCAAACATTATACCACGACTTGAATTAAAACTGACCTTCGGGCCCACAATGCATTGTTACTTATCTTCCACCTGTTTATTAACTTTTATAATACACACAATATATTGAACTTCGCATAATACTTGGCCCCGCAGCAATGAATGTAGATCCCACAGCCTTGGTTCTCTTCCCCACAACTTCTCTTCTGATCAGACGGTCAATCTACTCTCACGCTCCAACTAAACTTTGGACCCCCATCCAACGGATGACACGCAATATCGCATTTTTCTTTGGACCGAGGGTTAACACAAAAAAATTGCACGATGTAAGTGGTATTGAAATACCACCCAAGGACACGTGGCGAGCGGTGACCCTAATCGCGTTCAAAGAGGTGAAACCACTTACCAGATCCAAACTCACGCAATACTGCTGGTGTTTTCACCCTCGATTTTGCTGTTCATGCAAGGTTCTGCGTCCTCTGGCTCAAGGTTCCGGTTCTAATGATTCTGCTTCAAAGTTTCTTTGTCCTTCATATTTCGTTTACATGCGCAATTTGTGTATTAACCCTACATTATAACTAGAGTGTATATTTATCAATTTATTCCTTTTTCCTTTCGGTTCTTCTCATTCTGCATGGTTCCACATCTTCTATTTTCATTTCACAGTGGATTTGTTAACGGCTCTGCCTCTGTATTCTATGTCTTTGTGCATGACTGTTTCACTGTACCCTCTGCAACCTTTCTCTGCTGCTTGACCCTCTCTACAGTTTCTCTATATTCTCTGCATCATGTCTCTTCTCTGTGACCCTCTCTGACCGTTTCTCTATATTCCCTACATATTATGCAGCCTGGGCTGCTTCAAATGGCCCTGCTTTGCAACTGCTCGACCCTCTACATCCTCTTCAGACCTCTGCTACCTCTCTGCTACTACTCTGCCTCTTTTGCTCTCTTTGCCTTTCAACAGCCTTCTTTTGCCATCTCTCTGCTTCTATGTTGTCTCCTTTGCCACCTCCTTTGCCATCAATGACAATATTTCCAACATAATCAATAATATTTAAAAATATTCGATAATGAAGAACACATTTTTTAGTTTTTGGTTGATATTGAAGATGAAGAATGTGATAATAATAATAAAATTCCAACATCAAATGAATCATTTTTCAATCAAAATGATCAAGTGGAAGCATCAAAAATCACTAAAGAGCTATCTACAAAAAGTGTAAAAAAATTCATAAAAAATCGATATTTGGAGATATAGAAAATCTCAAATGGCTATTCCTTAGAGCATATTATTCTTAGGAACATATTAAACAAGACATGGTTTTATTTACAAAATTATAGGATGTGTCTACATGGACTTGTCAGGATTTAATACAATATGAAAAGAGAGACATCTAACGTACAATCCCACTAAAGGAAAATGCCAAGACAATCAGAAAAAAACCAAGAATAATAATTATTGGGCTCAAGGAAATGGTTAATATGGAAATTGATAAATCTAGAATTATTTTCAAGATACACCATTATGAATGGATATCGAATCTTGTCACCTTGTCCGAAAGAAAAATGGGAAAATTAGAATTTGTATTGATTTTTGGGATTTGAATAAATCCTTGATAAAGGATAATTAACCTCTTCCAAACATGGAAAGGTTGCTTCAATCGGTTATAGGATCTTTGATAGTGTCTATGTTAGATGGATTTTCTGGATATAATCAAATTCTAGTATCAGAAGATGACAAACACAAGACAACTTTTGTCATGCTATGGGGAATGTATTCTTATGCATGCATTCCCTTTGAGTTAAATAATACAGGGGAGAATTAATTTAGAGGGTCATGGATGCATTCACAAATTTAATTGGAAATATCATAGAATGTTATCAATATTAATTGACCAATTATTCCATATTGTGAACTTTACTTTGTTTTATTTGAGGCAAATTTTTAAAATATGTAGACAATATGCAATATCACTTAACTAAAAGAAATTTTTAATGGCCATATCAAAAGGAATATTGTTGGCATATATAGTTAGACAAAACAAAATATATATTGATCCTATAAGGATTAAGGCCCTAGAAAAATTGAAAGCCCAAACTACGCATAAGGGATTGCAATCATTCTTTGGAAACATCAATTTTGTCAAAAGATATGTTTCAGATTATGCCTCAATAGTAAAACTAATCAATAAGTTTCTCAGGGAGAATGAAATGTTTGATTCGATAGCCAAACAAAAAATAGCATATGAAAACATTTAAAGTTCTATTGATTCAACATCAGTCCTGGTGTTCCCTGAATATACAAGTGATTTCATCCTATACACCTTTTAATTTGATGACACAATTGTCATTGTCTTAACTCAAAAAATAAATCTTAAATAACACCCAATTTCATACATGAGTAAATATCTTCAAGATCATGACTTGAAATGTTATTTGCTAGAAAATAATCTTTTTCTTAGTAAAGGTCATTAGTTATTTTAGAAGTTACATATTAAATTCCCACATCATATAATATTCTCCCTGCCCCCTTGTCAATATGATGTTAATCCAACAACTCAGAGAGATAAAATGGAAATTTCTTCTCACAAAATTACAAACTTTTGATGTAGAGATAAAGTCTATGAAAGTTTTTAAAGGGAAAGGATTATGAAAATGGATTGAAGGAATTGAATCATTAAATATTGAAGCTCATAATGAAGATGGAAATAATAAATCTTTAGTTGTTTTCGAATGGTATAAAGATATTATTTTCTATTTTCTATTTGAAATATGGTAAATTTCATGTTGTTATGATAGGAAAATAAAGAAGGTAATTGAAATTGAATTGAACTTTTCATGTGCTAATTTCTGGGGGTTTTATTCCAAAGAAGTAAAGAAGGGATTTTTTTATTCCATGTGTCCCAAAATCCAAAGCAACCCTTATCATAGAATAAATGCATGGAGTATGTGGGGAACATTTTTCTCCAGCCACAACTTCCCATAAGATTCTCAGAGTTGGATTGTATTAGTTGAGCCTCTTCAAAGATTCATATGCCTTGATAATAAAGTTTGTTCCATGTTAGAAGTTTGTTGGAAATGAGAAGAGAATAGCTATGCTCCTTTAAAAAATTACATTTGATACATCGTTTCCTCAACAAGGTCTATATGTTATTGGACCAACCAATCCCAAGTCAAGTGCATGACACACTTACATATTAACTGCAACTGAAAATTTCGTGAGGTGGACAAAATAAATAGCATTGAAGAGAACAAGGACTTACGAATTAATACTTTCCTTGGAATAAAATATTCTAGCACGATATGGGGTACTGGAGAAATTTATTATTGATAATGGTTCCATATTCATCGGATCCCAATTTAATAAATTTTATGGAAAATATGGGATAATCATGGGCCAATCTTCAAACTATTGTCCATAAGGAAAATGCATGATGAAAGAAACTAACATAATTATTGGTAATAATCTAAAGAAGACAATCCATGAGTATTATAACTGGCACAAGAATTCAGTGAATTAATTATGGGATTCTAGACTTACTCCAAGGAAAAGTAGTGGACAATCCCCATTTTACTTGGTTTATGGAAAGGATGCAAGATTACTTATACATATGGAGATAAATTCCCTATCTTTAGCATCCAATTAAGAAGAAAATTGTTCTTCTCCAATTAAAAGTAGACTACCTCAACCAATAAAATTGGAAGAAAAAAGGAAGGAGGCCCTCAAGAACATTCAGAAAATACAAAACATGAATATCAATCTTTTCAACAAAGGTGCCACTAGTAAGAGTTTTCAAATGGAAAACTTGTGTTTCTTTAGAATAAGGCAAATAAAAACCATCAATGCATAATAATTTTGACACGTTATGGATTATACCTTACATCATTCATAAAATAAATGGATGCAACTCATATATTCTTAAAGGGATAGATGATCAGCTACTCGGTGTCCTTGTGAATGGGCAGCATCTCAAGAATTTATTCACATGATATATTCTCTTATATTCTTGAATTATAATGTGTATATGATATATCATCTATAAATATAACCATGTAAATTCTAGACTCCATAGCCCAATGGACTAGGCAACTAGTCACGATACGGGTTCTTAGTAACCCAAAATCAAGTTAATATCCTCAGTTAAAGACAAATGTTGACCCTCAATATTGCACTCTCTTAAATGTTTTATACTTGGCTAAATTTAAAACGTCTAGAAAGAAGCTCATGCCCTTTTCTCCACACACAATTCCCTCTACATATATTTTATCCCACACATGTCTCCCATTTGGCATGTTCGTTCCTCCACACATAACCCCACCTCTGCACATAATTTCTTTTTCACCTATCACTCTCCACACACATCTACATCACACAACACTTCTCTCCACACACACACTATGTTACACAGCAATTTTTCACCGTCCCTACAATTCCCCATCCCGCACATTGGAGGGCTTATTCTGTGACCTGTGAGCAGTGACATAACCTGAAAAAACTTTCATGGCATTCCCCTAGACATGGACTTTCATTCCCCTGAAGACATCTCCTTGTGAAAAACCCTAAAAATAGCCTTTTCACCCTTGGAGCGACTAGCCTGTGTTATACCCGCGCCAATGGGGGAAATCCTTCAAAGAGGGCACGCCAATTGGCGCTCTATCTCAAAGTCGCACTCGTGCCAGGCTTAATAAAGGGTTTTTTTTTTTAAATAAATGGCAGAAAATTGACTTTAACCAACTCCTGAACTGGTCTCTAAATTGAGTTGGGACGTTTGGCTCCAGATTTCCATGTAGAGGAAGTAGTTTGCCACCTCTCATGGAAGCTTCCTTGAGGATAGGGCCAATCCCATGATTGTAGGGATCCCAACTCCTCTTCCACCATCTATATAAGCTTGTCATTTCCCTTTGCAAGCTAGTCTCCAAGAATCTCCAAGAGCCTGTAGAATGCTGCAAGAGCTTCGATAGTCTTCATAGTGCCAAATCCATAGCAAGGAGATTAACGATCGAAGAGAGAGGCTTGTCCCCATTCCTAACAAGCTTTACTGAGACGTGTTCCACTGAAAACCCATCGAAGGAAGGTTCAGCATCAGAGCCTGGTTGTATTTTCCTTTGATGAATTAATGATAAGTGACTATTGTTTATGGTTCCACTCGTATTGTTCATTACGATCATGAGTTGTGTCTTCTCTGACTGATACATAATTGCATATATCGGGTTTTACGCTTATGTTTGTCGTTTTTCTTGTGTGTGCAGGTGTTCGATCGCGGTGAGCGAAAGGATTGTGATCTGCCGGAGCAAGGAAACGGGAGCGTCGTCTCCTCTACAAACGACAGCGTTGGACTTGAGGTAGGCCTTCTTCGCGATTTGGTTTATTGCAATTAGGAACTTGCACCATAGCATGTTATGATTGTTGCTAGACCCGATCTGGGCTAGTAGGGATCGCCTTTTTCCACAGAGGGGATTTACCTCCACAAAAAATTGGCGACTCCGCTGGGGAGTCCAATAATTCTTCTCTTCCCACCCCTCCAGATTCTAGCAAAATTGCGGAGGTTAACGTCGTTTAGGCTAATCCTACGGAAAAAACCTCTAAAGGGAAAAAGAAGGGAAAAGGAAAATCCAAACCCGACGCCCCAAAGCCAGACTCTTCTAAACCTCGTACTGAGGATGGTTCTCAATGTAAACCGAAGTACCCCTGCCTTATTTTTGAAGGAGATCATTATACCAAAGATTGTCCACGACGATCTGAAATTAGTCAACTTCTCAAAGGCACCAAAGGGACTCCGGCAGTTCTTAAAGAACCGTTCCCGTCTCATCAGACCCAGATGGTTGAACAGCCATCACCATCTGCACCATTTGGGTCCTAGGTCTTCATGATGAATGGTGTTTCACCTGTTTTGATTGCTACGCGTTCGAAGGATTACACTGGATCGCGGCAAGCAGCTGGAAAGGAAGTTGTGGATGGCCCACCTCCTCCACCTATCTCTGGTTCTTTGGAAATTGAGAAGCCTACTGTTGAACCTGTTGTGAGGCCACCTTCTAAAGGTGTTCTACGAAGGTCTTCCTACAATCCAAATGCCCGTGCCGCTCAGCACTACAGTATTGTTGAGGATTTGGCACAAGCACCTTCTACTATGTCTGCATTGGAAGTCCTTGAAAGTTTCCCTTCGCAACGGAAAGCTTTGTTGTTTGCAATCGATGGAATTGATCCCACTGATTCTAATCTTCTCACCTTCAACTTAGAAAATTTTACCCCCCAGCTTCCACATCAAATCGCTCTCGTCATTCAAGTATGGATCAACGGTCTTAACATCCATAGGGCCGTTGTGGATGAGGGTGCTTCTACCTGTGTCATGTCATCCGCCTGCTGGAAGGCCATTGGCTCTCCGGCTCTTTCATCATCTCCCAATGCCTTAGAGGCATTCGATGGTTGAGAATCCAAACCCCTGGGTGTTCTTGAGAGTTTGTCGATTACGTTACAAGGGAAGATAGTCAACGTAGAAGTAGAAGTGGTTGATGCCAAGCTTAACTACAATCTGCTTCTCGGCCGCAGTTGGACTCACGCAGTGCTATGCATAACATCGACCCTCTTTTGACTTCTTAAGTTCCCTCATGAGGGAAAAATTGTTACTGTGGATCAATTGTCTTTCTTCACCTCCACCTCTGAGAACAACATTCCTTACATGGATAAGATCCCTAATCCCCTTGACAGTGTAGGACCCGGTCTCTTCAAGGACCCTGTCCTCATGGGTATTTCTCCCGCGCCACCACCGCACACCACTCAATTTAATATGATCTCTAGGTCTGACGACCCATGGATCATCCCTTCACCTGAACAGGTGACTGATTTTGGAGAATCGATGCCCTTAACTCCAGTAGAGATTAACTACTATGAAATCGTCGCCGCATCTGATCCTCCTCCCTCTCAACATGCTCCCTCGAGCATGGCTTTAGATATCTATTCTCAATCCCCCTGGCTCAGTGAGGCTGACTCGCCTGATCCTCTTAAAGAGACTTTTCCTTCTCACGAAGCCATTTTTGAAGCAATGTCTCTTGAGGAGTTGCCTTGGAGCGATGGACATCATCGTTCCTCCTTCATGCCTGGCCTGGGGGCAATGTCAGAATGTCTAGAGCGTTTTTCATCTCAGGTTCCTACTCTGCCTCTTCAGACACCCATTTTGAATCATGAGGTTCTTTCGGAAGGAAACCTGAGCAACATTACCCAAACCATTCCGATCGACATCTCCGTCAAACCGGGGATAGTCGAGAATATACATGTGGGAGTAACTTGTTCTCCTGATGAGATACAAGTTTATACTAATATTTTCCGTGAATTCAGAGACGTGTTCACTTGGTCCTATGAGGAGATGCTTGGGATTGATCCCAGCATAGTGGTGCACGAAATTCCTACCTACCCCGATGCGAAACCTGTGCGCCAACGCCTACGCCCGGTGCATCCTCGCAAAGCCGCTGCCATTAAAGCAGAAGTTGAAAAAATTCTGAACGTGGGCTTAATTTACCCGATCCCCCTCACAGAATGGGTCTCAAACATTGTCCTTATAGATAAGAAATAGGGAACTATAAAAGTCCATGTTGATTACCATCATATTAATCGAGCCTGTCCTAAGGACAATTATCCCACCCCCTTCATAGATCAAATCATCGACGAATGTGCTGGGAGTGAGATTTATTCCTTGATGGATGGCTTTTCCGGGTATAATCAGATAAATATTTTACCTGCAGATCAACACAAGACTGCATTCATCTATCCGTGGGGTACCTTTGCTTATAAAAATCTCCCGTTCGGCTGGAATAACACTGGAGCTACTTTCCATCGTGCTATGTCTTATGCATTCCACGACATATGCCATATCATTCAGCCTTATCTGGACGATCTGCCAACTCACTTAGCTTGGCGGGAAGACCATCCCGAACACCTCCGCCAGATTTTCCTTCGTTTTCGGCGCTATAATATCAGGCTCAACCCTCATAAATGCGTCTTTTGCGTGGATTCTGGCCATATTTTGGGATTCATAGTCTCCAAGGATGGGATTCACCTCGACCCTCTAAAATTTGAGGCTATTGTCAATCTCCCATCACCCTCCTCATTATATCAATCGCAGAGTCTACAGGGAAAAGCTAATTTCCTTTGACGCTTCATCCCGAACTACGCAGAAGTTGCCAAAGGTTTCACGCGTCTTTTAAAGCAGAACGTTCCCTTTTTTTGGGACGAGATTGCTCAACGATCCTTCGAGAAGCTAAAGACGTTACTTGTTAATGCTCCGTTGCTTCATCCTTTGAACTATCACCGTGATTTCACTCTATATTTGGCCGCCGCGTTCAGCACCATAGCTATGGTTCTGGTACAGGATGACGATGATGGAAATTAACACGTCGTTTATTATCTATCATGGAATCTTCTCGACACAGAAACACGTTACGCTCACGTCGAGAAATTGGCGTTAGCCGCAGTACACGTTGTGCAGTGGTTTCGCCACTACATCCTGTTGCGTACAATAACCATGGTTTCAGATTGCAACCCCATGACGTACATTCTATCTTGACAATTACTGGGGGGAAAATACTCCAAATGGATCGTTATCCTTCAGGAGTTAGACTTAGAGTTTGCCACTGCTAAGTCAACCAAATCACTGGTTTTTGCAGATCTCATTTGCTCTCTCCCGACTGACTCCACCCCATCTCATTCCGAGGATCATATCTCGAATGAAACACTCTTCCTTATCAGCACTCGCGACCCATGGTACGGCGACATCATAGTGTATCTTCAAACATCAAAGTTTCGGTCTGAGTTGACCAAAGATTCCCGACGTTGGATTCGGCATCAGTCTCAACCCTACTGCATTGTAGGAGATACGTTATACCGGGTTGGAGTAGATTCGGTGCTCCGCCGGTGCTTAACCCTGGAAGAGGTTGAAAGAGTCTTGAATGACTGTCACAGTGGTGCCTGTGGTGGTCACATGCCCAGATATGCCACTTCCCAGAAGATTCTGTGTGCAGGTTACTTCTGGCCATCGATATTTAAAGACTGTATTGTTGCAGTCCGCAAATGTCATGCGTGTTAGGTTTTTCAGTGCAAAATGTGCACGCCACCTATTCCTCTGCACTCTGTCATTACCGTCGACCCTTTTGCAAAGTGGGGCATAGATTTTATGACGTGTAACCCTCATTCGGTCAGGGGGCATGCATACATAATCGTCGTTGTCGACTACTTCACTAAGTGGGTCGAAGTGATGCCTACACTAGCCGCCGATGGTAAGACAGCTACCCAGTTTATTTTCAACCACATTATAGCATGTTTCGGGGTCCCTCAGGCCATTTTAATCGATAATGGCACTCACTTTCGAGATTACATGATGGCCAAGCTAACATCAAGATTGGGCTTATGACATGATAGCACAATGCCATATTACCCCCAGGAAAATGGCTAGGTTGAGGCTGTGAACAAAATTCTGGTCACAATGCTTCAACGAACAGTTGGTATTCATAATTCCAATTGGCACCTCCAATTGTTCTCAGCTCTGTGGGCCTACCAGACGCCAGCAAAGAGTGCGACCGGTTTCACACCATTCCAATTGGTGTATGGTCTTGAAGCAACTCTTCCGGTTGAATGCGAAATTCCTTCCTTAAAGTTGGTTGTGGAACTTTTGCCCGATACTTCTCCTGAAGAAGAGCGTCTCTTGTATTTGGAACGGCTAGATGAAACCCGCCGCTTAGCTGCTTTAGTCATTGAAGCACAAAAAAAGTGGGTCAAAGCCCACTTTGATCAATCAGTCTCTCCATGTTCCTTTGTCGAAGGGGACCTTGTCCTCCTATACGACCAAGCGCACGACAAACTTGGAGCAAGAAAGTTCCAACCCATGTGGCATGGGCCCTACATAGTAAAACGAGTATTTAAAAATGGGGCTTATGAGCTCATTGATTATGAAGGAGTTCCATTGGCGCAGCCTAGAAATGGGATGTACCTTAAAAAATACTATGCTTGAAGTTATTTTTGGTGTGGTGTGTGTACATAGGTGTGTATATTCATTTGTGTGCATGTGTGGTGTGGTGTGCGATGTAAGCATCTTTCTGTTGATCGGGTCTTCCTGATTTTGCAGATGTCTATTACTCCGTTTGTGGGTTTCACGGATGGTGCCTCCTGCAGTACCAGGAATCTATCCTCGGCAGCCTGGGTAATCTATGATCCTGCTGGTGAATTGGTTAACCTACAAGGTGTGTGTCTGGGTCCTGCTACAAATAATATCGCGGAATATAGTGATGTATTGGAATTATTAACCGAGGCTGTGAACCTCAGCATTCGTGAATTACTTGTGTATCTAGACTCACAACTTGTATTATTACATCTTAATGGTCACTATTCAGTTAGAAACCCATCCATTTTACGTCTGTATCTGTGTATTCGTTTACTGGAAAGGAATTTTGATTATATCACATATCAACATATACCTAGGCAGATGAATACATTAACAGATGCAGTAGCTAATTTGGTTTTATATATGCATTTGTGCAATTTATAAAACAAAAACATCATCACATGTAAAGAGATCCATCCAGAAATAGGTATATATATATATATATGTGTGTGTGTGTGTGTGTCGAAATGTTTACATAGTGTGCATCACATGAAATCAAAAATGTACATGTGCGTCTTAATACAGCCGGAGACGACATGTCTCTCAAAAAATATGCATATGAAAAGCCCTAATGTCTAATCTACATGGTGCTCGTGGTAACAAGCCACCACACGCACTAAGAATATCAGTATTCGGTGGAGGTGACTAGGCACCCCCATAGTGTGTCACTGGTATGCTAGCAGAACATCTACTAGCCGTGCATAGTCCTGGATTCCCCGAGCAATGCCCTCCAAGTTCTGGATCAGTTCGTCGCCTTCGCCACCCTCAGCCTGAGGGTCATGTACAGCATGGGTTCTCCGCGCAATGGGTGACATGCCCGCGGGCCTCTCTGGGCCGACATCTGCATACACATAAAACTGTCATTAGAATGAACATGTATTGCCAAAAAAATCATAAATACGAAAAATCAAAAATAGTATCATACCCAACTCCTCATCCCAATCCTCCTCCTCCAGGATCGAAAGATCGCGATCTCTAGTGAAATCGGTCCCAGCATAGGGCCAATCCTCGACCACGATCATTTGTCACCGTAACCACCCAAAGAACTCGGGCCTCCAAGACATATGTTGGCCTCCTCCTGACCTGGGCATAAGTGCTGCCCAGCGAGCCATCCTCAGCTCTCTTGGTACCGGCTCAGCAACTATGGCCCCTTGGCCCTAGAAAATGGGTAGTCGTTCCAGGACGAACGACACCAAAATGGAACCATAGCCAAACTACTTTAGTTTGACTTGCTTGCATCTTGTCAGTTGCCTCTTGATATGTGGGGATCATACACTCGGAGGCTAGTATGAGTCGGGCTTTGGTCGCCTCATGAGGAGCTTGCGATCCTGCAGCTCGTGTAATGGTGTGTAGCACTACTCTGAGTGCTATATCACGGACAGTGTGGATGTCCACCTTCCCATTTCCCGATCCGGTTCATGCCCCCAGGCACACCCTCGCCATTACTTGCTCCATCTTTTCTCCGGAAGGTCTACTGCCTGTCAAAATTGGTACTGGGCCTCTGCGCGACATCCCGGTGATGAAATAGACGTCAAAAACCTCAAGTTCCAACACTTGGTCCCGAAGTTTAAATACTTCCTCATTTTCATCCCATATGCTGACCAAGTACTGTCGCAACTCAGGTTGAGCTCGTAAACATGGAGTAAGGAAGAATTTTTTGGGCCCACAGTTCTTCAGTGCATTCATACAGGCTTCATTTTCCATAGCCATTTCATCCTCCTCCCCATGTTCCCTCTCCTTCCATTCAATAACCATTATGCTTGGTTACCTGCATCAACATGATCAAAAACCCTTGTTAGATCTTTGTCATGATTGAAAATCCAGATCGATGCCTCACTGTTTGGAAATCTAAAGCAAAAGATTATGTTGCGCCATTGGCGCGACTGTTTTCCTAACAGTCGTGCCAGTTGGCGCGACCCCTTTGTGAGGAAAAGTCCACTGGCGCGGGTCCGTGCCCGATACCTGCGCCAATGGCGGAGCCCTAAAATTTTTAAAAGTCTCCTCCGGAGATCGACTGTACAATGGAAACTCATAAAAAATGAATTAAAATGGAGCTTAAGGGAACGCCTTTTACCTGGAACAAACGAGGAGCTGAATGACGTCCCGGAACAGTCGTAATCACTGCCGCAAGTTTGCACACAAACGGACCACTGTTGCTCTCCAAGTAAGGTAAAAAGTAAAAGTAAATTTGTTTTACCATTTGAAGCCTATTTATAACTTTTTAAATAAAAATTAGGTTTTAAATGTCATTTTTCTCATTACTTTAATATATTTTGTCGAAAATGGATTTTACACTTGCTTTTATGTGCAGCAACAGGTTTTTATGCGACTTGGGCAGTGATACGAGTTGTATTTTATACTTTTTCGGACTCGGTAAAAACACGAAAAAGTCATTGTGGAGTCATCTTTCAGCTCTTTTCTAACTCTCTAAACATGAAAAGATGTCGAGTCTCTTGTCATTTTCGATCTCGTTAAACTGGACACGAAACGACATCTACCGAGTATATGTTTACCCCTTTTTCGGGCTGGGATAGATTATTTACGAAAAAGGAATACCCTAGCCTATCGCGACTAGGAGGTTTTCTCAGACATAGTTTTCTACCTTTTTGGATCTGAGGAACTATTTACGAAAAGGGACCGTTGGATTTTACTTTTCCACTGTCTTTTCAAACTCTCTAAATATGAGAAGATGTCGAGTTCTTCCTTTGTCAGACTCGTTAAACCCTGATGACATCGGATCCAGTTGTAATGACGATATTTGAGTTCCTCCTTCCTAGGGCTCGTTAAATGTACTAGGATGGATTCATCCAAAGGACGAACTTATATGACAAGCATATGTTATCCCCTTCAAGTTTGTTTTCAAAAATAATTGGGGTACTCGCCAGAAATGGTGGGGGAAAATGGAACCAGCATCATTGTCGTGTCGGCAGTATCTCGCTCTTGAACATGGCACTTGTCTGCATTCATGTCGGGTTGGGGACATCTCATCTCGTTTTCCACTTGCCTCTGTGGGTTTGGGTGATCCCTTTTGGCCTCTCATCTGCTCCTTGCCTTGTCATCATGACCTCTAATCTTTTGATGTCAAATACTGCCAAATCCACTGTCGTGCCGCCTATATGTTCAAAGGAAGTTGACCTCTGCAAGTTTTAACCTTCCTCTGATTCTCATCTGATCTTGATTCACAAAGATATTGTGTTCCTTGGTCTCGTGTCGATGATGTGGGAAACACTATGGCCCACCTTCAATCAAGGTCACTTCCTGTTGACTTCAGCTCATTATCCAGGAAGCTGATCTAGAGACTCCCTTCTGGTACCTTGGAGCCTGCATGCCTCAATGGCAAGTTCTTCGCGTTCGACGTGAGGTTTTCATCACTGGCCTCCGATCGAGTGATTCTACGGGTGTTCGACGCCATCTCATTGATTCACATGTCGTAGATTGTACCTATAGTACCTTGAGGACCATTTTCATTATTGGTGGTACCTCTCGCATATGTTAACAGCTTTCATCATTGGCTGGTAATCAAAAGATGTTCTTGCATGTTCGACTTCAGCTCACATATTCACATGCTTGAACTTGTACTCTGTTCGGGTCGAGATGGATCACAAGACCCTGGATTCCTGTCTGTTATAATCCAGACTGCGATTTTGTGGATTATTGTGATTGGTTACATGACTCATTCACTGGATGGCTGCGACCATACCTGCGTCTATTTATCGATCCTCACTAGATGGCTACGACCATACCTTGGATTTGGATTATTGTATACTCTGTTATGGATGGCTACGCCCATACCACATATATCATGTATTTGAGATATCAGTTGTACTTCTCTACACAGGTTTTCCGACAGCGGTGTTTTTGGTTGGACACATTCTCGTAAAGCATTTCACCCCTCTCTCTCTTTCGGGCCTCATGCTTTAGGGGGAATCTGTTACACAGCAATTTGTCACCATCCCTGCAATTCCCCATCCCGCACATTGGAGGGCTTATTCCGTGACTTGTGAACAGTGCCATAACCTGAAAACACTTTCATGGCATTCCCCTAGACATGGACTTTCATTCCCCTGAAGACATCTCCTTGTGAAAAACCCTAAAAATAGCCTTTTCACCCTTGGCGCGGCTAGCTTGTATTATACCTGAGCCAATGGGGGAAATCCTTCAAAGAGGGCACACCAATTGGCGCTTTGTCTCAGAGTCGCACTCGCGCCAGGCTTAATAAAGGTGTTTTTTTAAAATAAATGGCGGAAGATTGATTTTAACTAACTCCTGAACTAGTATCTAAATTGAGTTGGGACGTTTGGCTCCGGATTTCCATGTAGAGGAAGTATTTTGCCACCTCTCATGGAAGCTTCCTTGAGGATAGGGCCAATCCCATGATTGTAGGGATCCCAACTCCTCTTCCACCATCTATATAAGCTTTCCATTTCCCTTTGCAAGCTAGTCTCCAAGAATCTCCAAGAGCCTTCAGAATGCTGCAAGAGCTTTGATAGTCTTCATAGTGCCAAATCCATAGCAAGGAGATTGACGATCGAAGAGAGAGACTTGTTCCCATTCCTGACAGGCTTTACTGAGACGTGTTCCGCTGATGACCCACCGAAGGAAGGTTTAGCGTTAGAGCCTGGTTGTATTTTCATTTGATGAATTAAGGATAAGCGACTATTGGTTATGGTTCCACTCGTATTGTTCATTACGATCATGAGTTGTGTCTTCTCTGACTGATACATAATTGCATATATCAGGTTTTACACTTGTGTTTGTTGTGTTTCTTGTGTGTGTAGGTGTTCGATCGCGGTGATCGAAAGGATTGTGATCTTCCGGAGCAAGGAAACGGGAGTGTCATCTCCTCTACAAACGACATCGTTGGACTTGAGGTAGGCCTTCTTCGCGATTTGGTTTATTTCAATTAGGAACTTGCGCCATAGCATGTTACGATTGTTGCTAGACCCGATCTGGGCTAGTAGGGATGGCCTCTGTCCGCAGAGGGGATTTACCTCCACAACACACTATTATGCACAGTATCTTACTTTTCACATATCATTTCTCACACACTCTCCCACCCTGCATTAATGATTGCTTGTACACCACATGTCATGATCACAAATGTTTTGTAGCATAATATTTATTTCACTTCATAAATCTCCATGTCACTTATGGTATTTATATCAAGGGTATTAAAGGTGGATCAAGATCTGAATTAAATGTACAATATGGTTTTATAATTTCAAGATTTATCTCCACCATCTCCCATCAACAATGGATTCTCTATTAAGTTTCTATTTAATTAGCTTGTCTCGCCTAACAAAATTCACACATAAGGGAGTAACCGCTTGTTATTGTATAGGAAAATGATGAATTTACAACTAAGTGGCATTGCATTAGAGAAATTTTGAGGTCAAAAATTTACCTAAAAAACAAAATTGTATAACAAAAATCAACTTTATAAGAACTAATAGGATTCAATATGATGATGTTAACCATGAGCGATGATTCATTGTTTTTTGGAGTAAAAAGGTAAAAGGATAAAAATAAAATAAAATAAAAAAATACTATTTTTTCAACTCTTATTTTCAACTTATCTCCCTATGATTTTACTCAAATTTCGTGTAGGAGCACTCGTTGAAGGCATAATTTAATTTTTTGTGCAAGGAGTACCCATGTTGCATACATTTGATGGACCCTACTACACGAAAAATGTGAAATACATGAAAAACTTGATCGCAATCACGTTTTTCATGTATTTCACATTTTTTCATGTATTAGGGTCCATCAAAAGAATACAGTATGGGTACTTCTTGGATGCAAAATTAAATTCTACATCCAATGAGTGCTCTTGCATGAAATTTGAGTAAAATCATATGGAGATAAGTTGAAAAAGTAGTTTTTATTTTTTCCCTCCAATGGTTGATGAGGTAATCTAATATTATTTTATTATTTCCACTGTTATTTTATAATATTCCTTAATAGGTCCATTTTAGACCTCAAATTTTCTCTAATGATAATGTAAGTGATTAGGTATGTATTTCTAAAGTACAAACAAGAGATGGTTGGAAAAGGAAGGAAAGAATCCATTTGCAATGATACCTTTAACTTACTTGCCCATTAAGATAAGAACTTTCACTAGTTGACTGCATACTAGTGATATGTAAACGTTTTGTCTAAGAAAAAGAACAACAACAAAAATTGGATAAGTGGATTGGCGAATGCTTCATGTGTTCCAGAGGTTTTTGATTTCAAGGAAATTGTTTATCTTTGTGAAAATAATTTTTATCCAAGAATGAAAACACACATGTTAATTGTGAAGAAGAACCCAATTCCTCTCAGTCGAAAGGCATTCAGAAGGATATTTAAGCTGTCAAAGCCGAATAAGATACTAAAGTTATCAGAAGCAAATAATTTCTTGGACTCACAAGAAGACAAGGTAAACATCAATAAATAATTCATGTCGCTAGCTTCTCAGGTTCCTTTTGATATGTGTTTTCTTACATAACCTTTTAGATACTTTTCTTGAAATTTCGCCTAGGTGATGGGGCAATAAATTACAACCAATGTACCAAAATCAATACTTTATGTTCTCTACTTCTCTTATAAAAGAGATTTGTTATTAGATTAGATTGACCTCATATCAAATGAGTTAGCTTTCCAATTAGTCAATTTCTCGAAGACCCGCATTATTTTTATGATGGCCTATTTGATAAAATCCCTTGTGTCCCACCATGTTTTCACAGTCTACCCCATAAGGATAATTTCAACCTAGATGAGGAACCAACTTAGTTTTGGTATCCAGTACTATGGAAACAAAAATCCATTTCTCATTTTTGTCAAATCCAAGATTTGTTTGTGACTAAATTCAATTACATCATGATTGTAATGACTTGTGAGGGATAAAATAATAGTGGAAATAATAAAATAATATTTGATTACATCATCAAATTTTAGAGGGAGAAAATGAAAAACTGTTTTTTCAACTCGTATTTTCAACATATCTCCCTATGGGTTTACTCAAATTTCAAGCGGAAACACTCATTGGATGCATAATTAAATTTCTCATCCAAGGAGTACCCATGTTACATACTTTTGATGGACCTTGCTACATGAAAAATGAGAAATACATGAAAAACGTGATTGTAAACACATTTTTTTTTATGTATTTCTCATTTTTCATGTAGCAGTGTCCATCAAAAGTATGCAACATGGGTACTCCTTGGATGAGGATTTAAATTTTGTATCTAACAAGTACTCCCGCTTGAAATTTGAGTAAAACCTTAGGGAGATAAGTTTAAATTACGAGTTGAAAAAGTAGTTTTATTATTTTATTATTTTTAATATTTTTACTTTTTTACTCCAAAAATGGTGAATCATCCCCATGGTTGACATCATCATCTTGAATCCTATTGGTTCTTATAAATTTTATTTTTGTTGTACATTTTTCTTAGGAGGTCCATTTTGGAACCTCAAAATTCCCCTAATGACTTCAACAACATAGACTCCATCCATCCACATTTTGTGAGTATTCTAATTTTTGAAGCATTATCTTTATTCTTCCCAATATTTGATCATTCATCTTTATTGTTTTCATTATCCATCACCTAAGTCAATCCTTGACTAGAATTCACCTTTTCTTCTAAATACCTTATTGATGTTATGTTTCACAAGAGCCCAATCCCAGTCCCCCTTACGACGAATGCATTTACACTTTCGTTTAAATATCATGATTTTGATTAGTGCTTTAGGAACCAAACAGTATAAAATTTTAAATTTGTAATATTTTGTACTCTTGTAGAGACCTCACTTTTATGAAGGAAATTCATTTGTGATTCAAAAACTCATTTGAAGCTGTATGAGTCTCGTGAATGCTTTTCCCATGCTCTTTATGATATTACATGAATGAAATAATTTTTTAGCTCTCTGATATTTGAGCTTCATTATCTCATGTTTTCCCTTTGATATGATTCAATGATATGTTCTTATTGTGATGGAATCGATGGATATCATGTTTAATTTTTTATCTTTATATCTTTTATGTCTCCTTTCTTTTCATATTTGAGAAAACACCAAATCCACTCACAAGTGCATGTTTTGAATGTTTTAATTATATTTCAATTAATTGAGTGTGTTCGTAAAAAGGAGTACCACCTCTACAAAAACATAAAGGGACCTGTTATCAAGCCCTAGGAGGTTGAATTTTTCCCATAACCGAAAAAATATATATATATATATATATATATATATCAACAATAATCAATCATCAACATATTGCACGAACACTGCATAGATTAAAGTGGAAATACAAACTTGAAGAAAAAATCTTCAATTTATTGCAACCACTTGAGGACAACAATCCTTTCTAAGCACCAAGTTACAAAAACTTGCAAGCTCTAACATATAAAGAAGATGAGGACACCAATCCTTTGTAAGCAACCAACTTAAAAATTTTCAAGCTCCAACATGGCAGCTTGTACTCAACCTTGATAAATTTGTTGTCACTTATGTTTAAGTAATCTTGATGAATTAAGGCTTGGCCTCCTTCATAACCTGGTCTCTAGAACAAACCTCGTCCTCTAAAAAGAAAGAAATTAGGCCTCTTAGAAAAAACCTTAGCTTCAATAGAACTCGGACTCTCAACGAAATAGAATTTGACCTATAGAACAAATATTCAAAACAAAGTAAATAGTTTCCCAAAAATTATGCCAAAATCCCTCCCACGACTCAAGTGAGGCAATGAAACCTTCTTCTTCCCGATTTTATTTTCTTCTCATTGGCTCATGAGGCATGAACCTTAGACCTCTACTACTCCTCATTAAATTGGCTTGAGAAATTTCTAGAAATGATCCTTCTCAAACTTTTTATAGTGTATTTTGAGTCTACGATAGGGCCGACTTGTTCAACTGGAAAAATATATAATGAATATTCAAAAAACCATTCCTCCTCAACCATAAGGAGTTATAGGGAATTGCATATAGCGTTGAAAATGTATCAAAATATTTTATTTGAATATATATCTCTCTTTCATTTGGACAACCTTTGACATCAATAAAAACCATTTTCAACAGATTATAACTTATACCATTTTGTTTTAATTTTTTTTGGAAATTATATTTCATATTATTTTTCCAAGGAGTCTAAATTAATATTTGAAATGACATTTTATACACATTTTTGTTCCCAAAAAATTATTTTCACCTTTTTATGTGGAATTAAAAAATAGAAATAACATTTTGAATAATAAAAACCCATGGTGATCCCAAACATTTTTTTTCTAATTTTTTTATTGTGATATTTTTAAGAAGCTTATTTTTTTTTCAAGGGCTTCACTACCTATTATAACTACTTTAAAAACCCCAAATTTTTGACATTCCTAAAATTTGGAGTCCCCTTATAATGAACTTTCCAAAGGAAAATTTTCCATGATTCTTCTAATTTTATTTATATTTAGGATTCCTTTGAATTTCTTCTACTTATTAAAATTTTCCCAAAAGGATTAATCTCCACTTACCTCTACAGTGTGTGACTAATCACAATTGCATCGTGCATTCTATATCTAGGATAATTGCACATTATTGCATTCTAACTTTCACTTCATTCTTAACCTATGATAACAGCGCACTTTCATGATCTAACCAGTGCCATCACACCTTACATTCCTAATCTGCGACTAAAGCAATGTGTTGCACTAACTTACCTTAACTCATGGTTTCTTCTGTGAGAATGCATTTATTGTGCCTATCCTCACACGTATGACCAAAAACCTATATAAAGGGAAACCCCCCATTTCATTTTTCACTTTCTCTTTTTCTTTGAGCTCTCAAGTACATAACGCAAAGAGCCTCCTCAAATCGTGACCTTCCAATGCAACCTAGTGTTGGGACCTCGATAAGTCAGTTCTCTCTGTTATCACTCTAATAATTCTCAAAGTTGTGAGATTTTTTATTATAGTTTAAAGAATATCACAAGTAACCACAAACCTACTTTCAAGCTTTAGGATCTAGCCTTCCTAAGGCTCAGAGAAGGCTCTCTCTATAAGATTTAACTTTGTTTCTATATATGATTTTAGGCTAGTTAAATAGGGAAAATTGGTTTTGAGGTTTTTATTTGGTTTGGTGGGAAAATTACTTAATGAGATGGATAGTAATAGATATGTTTTACATTGGGAAAATGGAGTCAATGTGTCAAGCAGACAGATCAGGATCAAGGTCTAAAGTCAAATTTTTTCGGGGCAAGATATCAGAGTCACTCAAGATCTTTAGAGGCTGATTGGTGAAGTGGTTTTAATTAGGATAAAGAGAAATTAATGGTTCTTTGATCTAGATAAGGAATGAATAGGTAGGTTTTAATCAAAATTAGGGAGAAATTAAGGGTTCCCTAGTCTAGATATCAGCAGAAAACATTTAAATGAAAACCAGTAAATAACAGAGTGCCTTTAACAAATTCTGATATAACAACTCCTTATTTCACATTAACATTTAGAACACATTTATGAATGGATGAAAAAAATAAGAATATTAACAAGTAACATGATAAATTACTTCACTTAAGTGGCCCAACACATGAATCCTGAAATATGATGCTTTATTGCTTTGATCCAGCCTGCTAACTTGAACTTGGTACAAAAACCCTTCAGTTTCAGAAAATATAACTACAGAAATATTCAGCAATTTATCCACCCTCAATACTTCAAATGATGAAGTATTTATACAAAAAGTAGAACAAAATATCCTAGAAAAATCTAAGGAAATTTTCTTGGAAAATAAAATATCTTTTACAAAAAGATAGTAGCAGTTGCCTAACAAATTGCAAGTTGTACTTTTTATTGAAATTAAATAGTCTTTTGTTTGGATTTGGGCTGCAACTGGGCTGATGAGGTGTCCCTCATGCTAGAAATCTGATCTTTACTATGTTTTAGTCTTCCTCTTTCATCTGATACTCTTTGACTGCTGATACTCTTTAACCTGATACTCTTTTACAGTTTACAAATCTGTTTACTGTGTAGTAAAAAACATCAGCTCTATTTTTTCATCTTTTCTTACTGCAAACTGATTTTACAGCAAATTAGTTAGCTTTTCCCAGAATTTTGTCTCAAGTAATTTTATATTCTTTAACTTTTTGAAATTGTAATCTGCCTCTATGTATCTTACAAAATTTGGCTTGACCACAAAGAGGTGCTTTCGCTCATGATGTAAATAAAACAGATTCTCAATACTTTTATACAAGACTTTACCTGTTGGAATCCCTTTCCAATATGTTTTTTTCACCTATTCATTGGAAAATTCCCTTATCTTTTTATTGTAATCTTCTTGTTTCATCAACTTATCATTGATTACCAGAAAATTAGGAAGTCCTTTTTTCCTCAAAATGTCAAATTTCACCATGAATCTTGTGATGGCTACATCCATATTTTGACACTTTTATTCCAATTGTTTCATCAGATTATTCTTGGAAATTAATTTTCTTACCTCCAGTATAGTTTTAGTTCTATCTGTTATCCCAATTTCATCCACTTCTTGCTTATTTTTAGAGTTGAGGAATTTGATAATTTCCAATGCTTCTTCAGGTTTGGTGCCCAATTCATCCTTGGTTTTATGAATTTCTTCTCTAGTTTCTTTTAGCAAATCCTTTTGTTCATATATCACCTGTATTGATGGCCAAGTATCATTGATTGTTTCAATGATATTGGTCCCTAGCTGATTTTTTATTTATGCCATGGGCTCTTTCAAGGTCAACTCTGTTTCTACCTTTTTGAGTTGTGCAGTAAATATTTTAGCCTTTTTTTCTTCAGTTTTAGCATTGATCTATGCTAACCTCTTGGCATCTTCCAGATTTTTTATTTTCTCTTTCAACCTGTTGATTTCATTGGTTTTTATTGTCATGTCCTCTGTTGCCTTTATCAATTTGTTGGCCTCATCTGACTGTTGAACTGCTGAAGTAGAAGACTCAGTGGCAGAAGTGGTGGATGAAGTGACTAGCACTATTGTGGCCAATGGAACCTTTGGAGCCAATTCTTCTACTAAAGTGGATGGGACTGTTGTGGTTACCATAGGAATTACAGTTGCAGGGATTTATTTTGTTTTAATGGCCTCTTTTTCTTCGACTAACTTGTCCATCTCAATTTCTATCTCCTTGATTTTTGTTGTCATCTGTAATATGAGATTCATCATCTTGTCCATTTGATTTGCTTCTTGTAAAATCTCTTTGGCCTGTGGGTGTTCTGTGGGGGGTAATTTCAGTTGTTTTCTGAGTGCTGCAATATCAGCATTTTTTTCTTTACTAGTTCTTTTGCAGCTTTCACATTAGAAGGGTCATAACCCACTTCAATCACTAACTTCTCTAAAGATTTGGTTCTCGTGTCTTTAGCATATCAAGAATATTTTTCAACCTTAAGTTGATCTTTCATATTTGTTAAAGCATTCTGGAGCTTTTGAACACTCATTTCTCTTGTGGTCATTGTAGAATATAGCATTTCTGAGCTCTGTTTGTAGAATACAATCTGATCCAAGGGATGAATATCTTCTATTGGTACTTCAAAATCTACCTTTTTGTAATCAACTATTGTTTTAGGTGTTTGCACTGTAGGTTGAAGTACTAACATCAGCAATTTCTTATTTTTATAACCAAAGGCTAAAAGCAGCCTATTTTGTGTCCCTGAAGTTTGCTTCAAGTATTGAGAATAGATTTCGTTTTTTATTTCCTCATTTTTTGCTTTCATCTCTTTATACTTCTCTTTTATATCCATATCTTTATCCTCTACTTGTTTTGATGATGATACTTCCACACTGTTCTATTTTTTGATTAACTGTGTATTGGAAGTAGTAAGTTGCTGCTCATTTTCAATCTCTTTTGGTGGCACATTGTCTTTATCTGGAACATTTTTATCTATAACCTAAATTGTTTCATTTTCTTTATCTGTTGTATTTGTCTTTGGCTTCTTGGTATACCTTAGTTTAAACTTGGTTTCTATAGTAGTTTCAGCGATGTATGAGCCTTCTTCCCTATTTATTTTTATACCTCTGCCTTCCTGAGCTGGTGTTTTCAGAGTGTGACTAGTATCAATCTGTTGATCAGCTTCTACCAATATGTTTTCTAACCATTCAGATTGGTTAGAAAATTTCTCAATTTCAACATTTTTCTCATGAACATAGGGAGTTAACTTGCACTTCAATCTCATTTTACTAATGATAACTTAAGGATCATAGTTCCAAAGGAAACTCTTGTTTTTCTTCTTATGTACCTACTTCTCTGTTGTTGCATATAAATGGACCTACTTGGTTTTTCAATTTAAACTGAGTTTTCTTTTTAGCAGCCAAGAAATTTATTGAATCTAAATTCAGAATCTGTCTTATATATTCTAGGGAAAACAACCTCATAGGTAAATACTTAGGTGATTTGTAAGGGATGAGGGTTGTGCCAAAAACTCTGATCTCACTGTGATTTTGGTATAAATACCAATCACTATTCATGCTCTGTTTTGAAAACTGTAACACCTTCTTGATTTCATCACTTATTCTAGGTTGCAAATTGTTTTGAAGAAGATTTACCAATGGATACATAAAACAGGCTGTGAATTCTGCATATGTAAACTCATTTGACTCCTTTCTTATCAAGGAAGTCCAGAAAATAACTGATAGTGGATTTCCTTCCACATCCATCTTTTGAAGATATATTGGAAATTCATCTAACTGAAAGTAGAGGAACATATGGAAGAGAAATGAGGTGTACCTAAAAACACCTTCAGTAGGAATTCTAATAAGTTATTCATGTATACTATCAACAATATACTCAACAAAATTATAGATGGCTGCAAGAGGTTTACCAGGCACAAAATTGGACAAGAAACCAAGTATAGATGCATCTATATGTTCATCAGTGAAGTAATCAAGAATAAAATATAGCATTAAGATAATGTGTCTTGTTCCTTCTAGGAATTTGGATGATGATTATGGAGGGTTAAGCTTGGGGATTTCTACATGTGAGGGCATGAATGTCTAAAATATTTGAATTCTTTTGGGAAATTCTAATTCCAAATAGGAATTTGTCAGAATTTCAATGGACAAAGGGACTGCATTGGGATCAGGTTGCAAATGAAGCATTTGGTTTATGGATTCAGCTGTTATTGTGAGGTTTTCTTTCATCATTTACAATTTCTCTCTTATCTGGGGAATAAAGAGTTTGGCACAATCTGATGACCTCAAGGCATTGATGGGTGTGCAGAACAACATACTTGGGCAAATTAGACTCCCAAATAAGCACATCATCTACTGGGTCCAAATATTTCTCTTGGCTCCAGCAGTGGAGCTCAAGAAAGTTATATTCAGTTACTGGATTAGTGATTTTATAGTCTACATCAGCCAATGGGGTATTTTCAACATCTACAACAGGAGGTTGTAGTGGATTGATGACAATTGTGCTTTTAGAGGCCATTGGTAAGTTTTTTTTTAACAATTTAACCTTTCTGGATCTTTAAAACTCTGTTTTTTGGTTTTTAACACACTTCTGTAAGATTAAACTGTTTACAGAAGGTATTTTTAGTATAACAGAGGTTTCTCTTGGACTGCAACAGATAAAATATAGGTTTCTCTACCTCAAATTATCAATTTTGCTTTAAAATCAATTTCTTAACCTTTTACAGACTCAGGAATAGCTAGCAAGGGTTTACTGCAAATTGTAGAAATTTGAATAACTGTTAAATTATTCACCGAGATTATCCTGATCACACACTATTTGAGTTTCATGCATAATACATAACCTCTTCTACTATTGATCATTAATTGTGTAAATATAAACAATCGCATGCGCACATTAAAACCATAAACAATCACACATATAAACACAATATTTATGGGAAAGCTTAAAGCTGAAAACCCCCAACTATCTGTATATCATAATGATAGAGATCATGTAACAATAATTGTACAAACTCCTCACAAGCTCTCAGTACAATCTCCAATTGTTACACACTACACAAGCTCAGATCTACCAAAACACATGCTCCAATATGCTCCACCTGTTAGCCTTCCTCTATTGCGCAATCCAAGATGAATATTGGCCCTGACTAAGTTCGAATCCACCTGGTATGCACTGCGCAATCCTCATTGGCATCTCCATCAATGTGTGGTGCAAACTCATGCACCAGTATGGTCACAACTGATAGTCACACTTTCTCTTTCACCTACCTCTCCACTGGTCTCCACTCAAACTGTCCATGCACTGAAGTTAACTGATGTATTATTTTAGTTGATTTATGAGTTAATAATTAATTCACGCCACTCTCACTAGTGTATCAATTATTTAGACTAGATACAACTAGCTCAACTATGTTTAACTGAGTTAAACTAAATACAACTCCACTAACTTCCTCAATCAACTCCACCAAACTATGTCACGTGAGTTCTAACTTAAGTCTCCATGCAATAGCTCCACTTAACCCTCAGGAATAGCGTAATTCTTTCTGTCAGCTGCATGTGCCACATCTGTGCACTGAACTGAAGTGCTCCAAGAGAATAAGTTGTTGTTTAGAGTCTGAATATTATTAAGAGCTAATAATAATCGACATGCATCTATTTTTAGATTGACGATCTATAAATAGACTTCGCCCAATATTCTAAAAATAGAATTTCATCTATTTTTCCAACTTGATCAACCATCCACAAATAACATCTTGCAACTTCTGAAATATGATCATCATGTCTAAAAATAGACTTGCGCCAAAAATAGCCTGCGGGCCCACTTAGTGAAGGCGACTCTTTTCACTAAGCTCATCATCTTGTTGAATCTCAACACTCCCTCTCAACAAGATATGGATTATACGCAACCCCTATCCTGCCTCTGTGGTATTCGAATTTTCTTCTGGTGAGCGCCTTTGTCAAGATATCAGCATCCTAATCCTCCGTGGGAATGTATGAAAGTAACATGATCTTCTGCTGCACACAATCTCTGATATGATGATACCAGATGTCAATGTGTTTAGATCTATCATGAAATACTAGATTAACCGAGAGTTTGATGCAACTCTGATTATCACAATAAATCACAGTAGGCTCTAAGTCTGAACCGAACAACCCGACCAAGATCTTCCTCATCCATATAGCCTTGCATGTAGCCAAACTTGCTACCATATACTCGGCCTCTACTGAACTGAGTGCCACGTATCTCTACTTCCTGCTGTACCAAGAAACTGTTATCGACCCGATATTGAAAATACCTCCAGATGTGCTCTTTCTGTCCGTTGGGCTCCCTCCCCAATCTTTATTCGTGAAGCCACATAGCCTCACCTCATCCGACTGTCTGTACCATAATCCATATCCTGATGTGCCCCTGCGATACATCTCAATGTGCTTCTGCCTTCCAAAAGAGCTTGATTGGCTTAACCATTAGCTTGTGAAAGTTGAGTTGCATGACATAGCATGTGTCGGGGTCGTTATTATTCGTCGGATACACTGCGCGGCCACCAGCGGCCAGTAAACGGTGGCATCCCTACCTCCGCAAGTAACATACTCGCTTATCCCATCCCGGAAGAAGATGTGTCAGGAGGCTGCTGACCATGCATGTTGAACTTCTCCGGTATCCCGGGCATACTTTTCTATCGCATCGAAACATTCCCTCGCTACTTTTAAATTTCCAATCCCGGAAATAATGAAGGCCCAAGTCCTTCATCTCAAACTCTTTCGCAAAGATCCTCCTTGCATGAGAGTGTCCAACTGACTCATCACATGTCCAAAAATCAAATCATCTACATAAAGTACCAATGATCCAGCACCTTGCCACTCACCACAAATGCAGTGTCGGTTAGGATCCGCCTCACTCTTGGAGAATCCAAGTCCAGTGAAATAACTGTTTATCCGTGTGTACCAAGCACGGGTTGTTGTTTCAACCCATACAACGCTCTCTTGAGCCTGCACACATGCGACTCGCTACTAAAGATCTCGAAACCTTCGGGCTGCTCTATGTACACCTCCTCCTCAATCACCCCATTGAGGAACGCAGTCTTCACATCCATCTGATGAATGTGCCACCCCATCTGTGCTGAGAGAGAAAGAATCGTCTGTATGGAAGAATACCTTGCGACAGGTGCAAAGGTCTCCTCATAATCGATCCCCTCAATCTATGAAAAGCCTTGGGCAACAAATCTTGCCTTGTACTTCTCCACACTCCCGTCAGCTACCTGCTTCACTTTGTAGATCCATCTCGAACACACCACTGATTTCCCTTTCGGCCTTGGGACAATCTCCCATGCACTGTTTCTGACAATCGAATCATACTCTTCCACCATGGCATCTACCCATGTGGGATCCTCCATAGCTTCCTCGAAAGAGGATGGCTCTGTCACGACACATTTGCTCACAAGAGCCATGTATCCAGTGTACCGGTCCGGTGACTGTCTCTGTCTGCGCTGTGCTGTAGGTGGTCCTACAACCTTCTCTGCATCTCGAGCCAGTCGCTCAGCTTCTGTAGTGCGCTTGTGCCCTCTGATGGTTGGCGCTGCATGGGTGGTTTCTTCCACCTCCTGAACTTCCTCTTGTGGCTGATCCACATCCGGAAGCTCCTCCTTAGGAACTAACAGCTCCTCATCTGCATGCAAGTGTAGCTCCCTCTCAAGCGAACACTGCATGGCTTTCTCCTCCTGAAATTTTATATCCGGTCGCACAACAGGCTTGCGTTGTCTGTGATCTACCACGATAGTTGTGGGGTGTATCAGTGTACCCCACAAATATCCCAACCTCTACAGTCGACTCCAGCTTCTTCCTGGCATCCTTCGTCACATGAATGTAAACAGGTGGACCAAAAATCCTCAAATGGGAAATATCAGGCTTCTTACCAGAAAATGCCTCCTCAGGTGTACTCATGCCAAGTATCCTGTGAGGACAACGGTTCTGCACATATACTGTTGTATTGCATGCCTCAGCCCACAAGTGTATGGGAAGGCCCTGATCATGCAACATCACCCGTGCAGCACCCACGATCGTTCAGTTCTTCTGCTCAACAACCCCATTCTTCTATGGGTTATGAGGTGCTATGAGCTCTCTTTGAATTCCTTCTACGCTTCAAAAGTCCTTGAATTCGCCAGAGATGAATTCACCACCATTGTCGCTCCTAAGAGCCTTCACCTGCTTCCCCGATTCTTTCTCAATCAGTGCCTTGAACTCACAGAACTTTGAGTATGTCTCACTCTTCTTCTACATGAAGAAGATCCAGCACTTATGAGAAAAATCATCAAAAAAGATCACATAATACCTGTGCTTTGCTGTCGAAGCTACTGAGAAAGGTCCACACACGTTTGTGTCAATTCTCTCAAGGATCGTCGTGGCGCGACTATCCTTCTCGTGAAAGGTGGCTTTCACAAATTTTCCCAAGGTACATCCCTTGCACTGATCTGACTGCACAAGAGTACCCTTAGGAAGCCCAGTAGAAATCTGTTGCAGTATCTTCAAAGCTCCATGGTGACGGTGGCCCAATCTCCGGTGCCACAACTCGCCATCATCTCGGCTCACCACTCCTTCTGCCTTACCTGCCATTGTTGCGCAACCATCTACCTGCAATTGATAAAGGTTCTTAACTCGAACCCCTATCCTTCGGGTCTCACCAGTTGCCTTACTACGCAGGAAAGCCTTTCCCTCGCTAAAGACAACATCATATCCCTTGTCTTATAACATCGCCACAGAGATAAGATTCTTCTTCAATCCTGGAACATGCATCACTTCCTTCAATATGAAGGGTTTACCAGACTCCCTCTCAAAGCAAATGGTACCGATACCGGTCGCACTGTATCTACCATCATCGCCCATCTCGATGTGCACTCCAAGATCTTTCTCATCCAGATCAGTAAACAAATCTCGATCTCCTGTCATGTGAAAAGACGCACCACTGTCCAGAAACCACACTAAACCCATCACACTTGAAACCAAGCATGCGATCAGCGAAAAATCCAGCTCAAACTGCGAGGCTAAGGCCTCTCCAGCTGCAGATCCAGCAGCCTGCTTATTTTTCTTCTTCTGCGGACAATTTGTGGCATAATGTCCGTGTTGGTGACAGTGAAAGCACTTCACCTTGGACATGTCCTGCTTCTTGCCTTTTGCACCGGATTGAGAAGCTTTCTTGCTCTTCCCCTTCTTTGCTTTGGCAGCCAAAGCGCAATTTTCTTCATCAGAGTTCTTTGATGAAGATCCGTCCCTGGTACTTCGCCTTATCTCCTCTTGCATAAGATCCGACCAAAGTCGCTCCCATCCTGGCAATTTCTCCCGACCATTGACAGAGTCCTGATAGGAATGCCAACTCTTCGGAAGCCCAAGGAGAGCCAAGCTCACCAAGTCCTCATCATCAACAGTCACCCCCACACTTCCCAGCTCATCCCTGCATTGGATGAACTTCGTGAGGTACTTGGGCATACTATCGCCTTTCTCCATCTTTATGTTTCTGAGTTTATCCTTGAGCGCCAACTTCCTCTGGTCGCTCTTGCTTTGGAATAAATCTATCAAGGCTTTCCACATCAAGAATGGAGAAGCCTTACCATGAAGGCTGGACACTATGTGATCCTTCACACCCTCTAACAGAATCCTTCGACACTTTGCTCTCTTCTTTTGCCATGCGTCAAGTACGGCAACATCACTAGAAGTAGGCTTTGGAATTTCTGCATCTATGAACTCCTTCAACCCATTGTCATCTAGCACCGCCTCCATCCTGTCCTTCCATGCAATATAATTCGAGCTGCCCTCAAGGGCATACTCCAATCACAATCTGTTGAAAGACATCTCAACTTCGACACCAAGAACACACTGTTGCAAATTCGAATTCCACCAGCACAAAACTCAACCGCTTCAATGTTTTGCAATTGCTCCAATGATCAATATTTGCTCCGATACCATGTAGAAATTTGAATAAATATTAAATTATTCACCAAGATTATCCTGATCACACACTATTTGAGCTTCATGCATAATACATAACCTCTTCTACTATTGATCATCAATTTGCGGAAATATAAACAATCGCATGCGCACATTAAAACCATAAACAATCACACATATAAACACAGTATTTATGGGAAAGCTTAAAGATGAAAACCCCCAACTATCTGTATATTATAATGATAGAGATCATGTAACAATAATTGTACAAACTCCTCACAAGCTCTCAGTACAATCTCCAATTGTTACACACTACACAAGCTCAGATCTACAAAAACACATGCTCCAATATGCTCCACCTATTAGCCTGTCTCTACTGCGCAATCCAAGATGAATATTAGCCCCGACGGAGTTCGAATCCACCTGGTATGCATTGCGCAATCCTCATTGGAATCTCCATCAATGTGTGGTGCAAACTCATGCACCAGTATGGTCACAACTGATAGTCACACTTGCTCTTTCACCTACCTCTCCACTGGTCTCCACTGAAACTGTCCATGCACTGAAGTTAACTGATGTATTTTTTAGTTGATTTATGAGTTTATAATTAGTGAATTAATTAATAATTAATTCACACCACTCTCACTAGTGTATCAATCAGTTAGACTAGATACAACTAGCTCAACTATGTTTAACCGAGTTAAACTGAATACAACTCCACTAACTTCCTCAATCAACTCCACCAAACTCTGTCACATGAGTTCTAACTGAAGTCAACATGAAATAGCTCCACTAAACCCTAGGAATAGCGTAATTCCTTCTGTCAGCTGCATGTGCCACATCCGTGCACTTAACTGAAGTGCTCCAAGAGGATAAGATAATGTTTAGAGTCCAAATATTATTAAGAGCTAATAATATTCGACATATCTATTTTTAGACTGGCAATCTAAAAATAGATTCCGCCCAGTATGTCTAAAAATAGAAGTCCATCTATTTTTTTTCCAACTTGACCAACCATCCACAAATAGCATCCTGCAACTCATAGAACATGATCCATATGTCTAAAAATAGACATAGTCTAAAAATAGACTTTGCGCCAAAAATAGCCTGCGGGCCCACTTAGTGAAGGCGACTTATTTTCACTAAGCTCATCATCTTGTTGCATTCTCAACACAAATTTATTTGATGAAACAGTCCTAAAACAATCAAATTCATGCACAAAGGGCTTATGAGCACTATAAAAAGATTTTGAACTATTCAAATGGTTTCTAAAGGTCTGTAAATACCTAATTTCTTTTCAATTTGCTTCAAAAACAGATTATAGTCTTTAGAAATGTGAAATTCTCAGGGCTGGCAGCAGAGATGATTTTATAAGGTAATATGGGTGTTTCTAAGGCAAACAGGCTTCAAGAAGGCTTAATATTCGGTAGTATACTTCTTTTGTGATGAAGGAATAGGCCTTTTTCTTGAGAAATACCTATGAATTTAGGAATTTGGACGCAAAAAGAGATTTGATGGAAGTTTAGAAGCTTTCAAAAGCTTGTTAAGGTATTTTTAATGCAAAATGGAGGCTTTGAGTGGTCACAGTACTGAATTTGATTGAATTTCGTTGGTTTTTACCTTCAAACAGGGGTGGCAACATCTTTTTCTCAGTCGGGAATGGTTTAATGAGTAAAAATAGCAACATAAGGTTTAAACGCATGCATCTGGTGTTTTATAAATAATTTGGTTTTGAACAATATTTGCATTTAATAATAGTCATTTCAAATGGGAAGTAGTTTAGGCGCAGGGGTGATTTACCGTTGAGCAGTTATTGCATGGGTAAAAGGTGGTATATGGTATTGCTTGAATGGATGTGATCAAGTAAAAAACTGACATGTGGAGGAGAGAGAACTGGACAAAAATTCTTTTAACGCAAATCTCAATTTGTTTAACAACCGCGCCATTAAATTTGCGATGAATATTGTGGGCTGTTGGATCAAGCTGAGGGATGCGAATGGTTGAGATTAATTGATGGAGATGCAGGGTAATGGGCGTGGGGCCCGAGGCCCGGGGGTTTCTTTTATGCTGCGGGTTTAGATTTCTATGTTAAAACATAGTTTTAACATAAAAATTTTAATGTTAACAGGGATGGGCAGATAGGTGAGTTTTAACGTTTTACATAGAAAATGAACTATATGCGGGTGTAATGTATACCTTGGGTGGATTAATACATAAAAGGATATTTTAAACCTATGGGGAGTGGGGAAATCATCACGTGGGGTAAATACACCATAGGATGAATATAAAATATGGGTTGGGTTTATTTAATATAATGAATTAATATAATACGGGATGGAAGGTTTATAGGGAATTAATAAAGAAGTGTATGCGGGAATAAACAAACACACTAAGTAAAGTGTAAAAACATTTTTTTAGGCAGGATTTTCATAGTCGTGGCCCATATCTAATATTTCACACTTATACTTAAGGTAAAGCATTTTTGGCTTCTCTAAGTATTTTTGTGTGAAAAGGGAATTAATCAAAGGGGTTTTACTTTTCCTAGGTGAATATGCATTTTGACTTAGGAAAAGGGGTTTATTAGGACAAAATGAGTGATATTAAGGAAAAGGGTTTTTATGAAGGGGAAGGGTTTTAATGAGTTAGGATTCAATACTTTAGTACCAATCAGTCATTAAGCTGTGAGTCTGGTCCCACAAAAAGTTAGAGAAATGCTCTAAGCCTCTATAACTTAAGGTTTTAGTATTGGAATGCATTGCAGGGAGGAAAATTAGTAATATACTAGATAATTTTTACCCATTCCTTGTAAAACTACTTTCTACCAACCCATCATTTATTCTACCATTTTTTTCCTTTATTTGTATGGGTGCATTTGAGCTTGAAAATCCTAATCCATTTTTCTTTTAAAATAGGAAATTATCTAATTATAACCTTATTTTATCCAAGGGCTCAGATTAAACTGTTGAGTTCCTCATTTATTCTCTAACTATTTACTGATTTGCCAAGATTTTACTGTTTGGCAAGATCTTTATTCTCTATCTATAAACATAAAATTTAAAGCATGAAAAAGTTAAGATTAAACTATTTAACTCATCATTGATTATGGCATTTTGAACAAGCTGCACATAATCATTTATTTGCAGTGAAAAGTAATTAGTAGAGGCATTTTGACTTGCATCACTTTCATGTCTTATTCTTATCTCTTTTTTGTTGGGGTTCATTTTTTCTATTCTTTTGATATTTTTCTTTTCAAGTCCAATGATTTTCTTTTAGGACTTTTACCCTCTTTATATTTTTTTATTTTATTATATGGGAAAATAATTTTCATAAAGCAAACTATGTACATATTACAAGACTATCAAATTCAATTCAAAAATTATAATCCTTTAATTATAGGACCCTAACACTCTCTACTATTCTAGTTTGCGATTTTTTCTTTTGTTGGCATATATTGTTTCATTTTCTTTTCATTTCACATTCCTAACATTTAATATTCCCTCACCCTTAGATATATATGTGTGTATTCATCTAAATATTCTCTTTTACTCCTTTTCCCTACTGTCAATCTTAACCTCATTCCATACTTAGTCAATTTTTCTATCTAATGCCATAAATCATTCTTCACCTTATCGCATCGGAGGAATCTAGGAAAACAATCCTTCCCTCTTTATATCTAGCATTTCCAATGTCGCTAATATTTGATCTCACCTTATCGCAATCTCCCTTTGAAAGGTGTGATTGTGCCTAGCCTAACTCATTGATTCCCATTATTGTAACCTAAGATTGCAAATTACGACTATGAAACATACTTCCAAAATTCCCCTTTGTCGCAACCTACGCTCGCAATTTGTGACAAATTCAATCGAAACCTACTTTTGCAATATGCAACTAAATCCCAATGCATTATGTTTTCACAACTTGTGACACTTTCTAGAATAATGAATTTTTTTTGTTTTTTTTACTTGTAGAAATTATACAATATGCATGTATATCTTTGATTCACTCGATATAACAATATGCTAAAGTTAAATGTTGAATCTCTTCTACAAATCTTTGCGGAATTAAAAACACAATTTCCAATTACAATATCATGAACAAAGATGAATCACACACAACACAGATAATTTCTCGGGGAAATATTACAGCTAAAAAACCCACTATATTATATTGTATATTATATCATGGATCATGAAGCACTTACATACAAAACTCTTCTCACAAGAGCCCTCAGTACATGAGCTAATTGTCTCACACTGTCATACAAAAATTGGCAAGTTCCTTAGCCAATTTATTGCCTCCACTACACAATCTTTGATGGTAAAGAAACCTGCATGATGGATACATTGCTTGCCTTGACTATGTAAATATCATGGGATCATCCAATGTGTGTGTGCTTGCATGTGTGCAAGCGAATAATGTCACAACTGAAAGTTATCTTCCCTTTCACCTAGAACTCAACTGGGTCTCCACTGGATCTAACATGCATGTAGTTAATAATAGTAAAAACATCAGTTACAAGTGAGATCACTATATGTGAATTAATTAATATTTAATTCACTTGATATCTCACTAGTGTATCTGCAGTTACAACTAGCACAACTGACTTTAACTCACTTAACTTAGTTAAACTGATTTAAAAATTGCATTAACTCATGCACCACTGCACTTCCAACTCTGTTACAACTTGAATCACTCAGTTACAACTAAAGTCAACCTGCATGTCCCATCAACCAACCTCTTAACTCAAAATTCTCTTAGCTAACTGATTTTCCACTTCAGTTAACTATTTTCAAGTTCTCCTTGAGAATAGATTACAGTTTAATGTCCATCTTAATTAAGGGATAATAAAAATAGACATGCATATAAAAATAGACATACACCTAAAAATAGCCTGTGTGGGCCCCATCCTAGTGTAGGTACTTAATTTTCACTAGGATCATGGATGTTGTTTCTGGATGCCAATTTCACTTTTTCTTGTTGCAAACTTCAACACTCCCTCTCAACAAGAAAATAATATCCTTTCATGTGACATGCAACTCCATGCATTCGACATGCAACCCTTGCATGCGACATGCAACTCATGCATGCAACACTTCTATAGTGTTTCTCGCACATGCAACACTTCGCGAGTGTTTATGGCACATGCAACCTTTGCATGCAAAACTTCTGAAATAGAATAGCCTCCAAACAACTAAATTAGTATAATGCATATGTCATCAAAGTCTTCTGACTTGCTGCTAGCTACTGCACATGTCTATTGGATCCTTTGCGTTGTTGACAACTACATCCATGCACTCTGCACTTGCTGCCAACTTTGATTTGTGCTCCAGTATCTGACATTGTCAGTTTGATTTCATGTCCTCACGACATCTGACTACATCAATCCAACTGATCCTACTACTGCTGCTATGTGGTCTCCTCGTAGCTAGGTTTGATTCATGAGATCCACACCATCTCAATGAAACCTGCCCAAAATTTCTTCTATGGATTATTCATGCATCTCGCCCCACCTCTCACCTGGTGGTATAGCTGCATGCACTCCCTCTACCCATCTAGCTCAAAATTTCTCTTCATGAGTGGTTTATCCCACTCCATGATCATCCACATGTGGTTGCTCCACATCTTGAGGTT
This sequence comes from Pinus albicaulis, assembly GCA_034641835.2. NCBI lineage: Eukaryota > Viridiplantae > Streptophyta > Pinopsida > Pinales > Pinaceae > Pinus > Pinus albicaulis. The sequence goes on along the minus strand of CM076584.1, from coordinate 269,250,501 downwards.
CACTCTTACCTACATGCAAATCCATCTCCCTCTCAAAGGTCAATTGCATGACTTTCTCACACTTCCAAATGGTAGGAAGCTCTGTAGAAATAACATCTACGTCGTCTATAGAGATTGTTAACTCCAATCCAAATATTCTTGGCTTTCCCTATTTCTTTGCCTTGCAAGGAAACTTTTCCTTCATTGAAAAGAACATCATAGCCTCTATCCTCTAAAATTGCAACTGAGACTAAATTTTAATTCAAAACTGGTACATGCATTAAATTTTTTAATTGAAAGAGTTTACGTGGCGCCCTTTGAAAGGTAATGGTACTAATCTTGGTAGCACTGTACTGTTCATTTTCACTCATTTCAATATGCATCTGGAGATCCTTCTCCTCCAAGTCACTGAAAATTTTCTTGTCTCTCATCATGTGAAAGGAAGCACTACTATCCAAGTACCATCGTGATCCCAATTCACTTGACACCATGCATGCGATCAATGAGAATTCAAGCTCAAATTGTGAGTCAAGGGCCTCACCAGCTGCAAATCTAGCAGCCTTCTTGTTCTTCTTCTTTTGTGGAAAATTTATGGCAATATGTCCATGCTCGTGACAGTGAAAACACTTCACTTCTGACATGTTGTGCTCCTTGCCATCTTCACCGGCCTCAGATTTAGAATGGAATTTCTTCCCCTTCCCCTTCTTCACCTTGGCATCAAAAGAAAAATCCTCTTCATCATCATGCTTTGATGAAGAGCCATCTCTGGTGTTCCGCCTAAACTCCTCCTGCACCAAATCTGACCACAGTCGTTCCCAATCCGGAAATTTTTCCCGTCTGTTGATAGAGTCTTCATAACTGTGCCAACTCTTAGGAAGTTCTAGGAGAGCCAAACTCACCAAATCATCATCAACGACAGTTATTCCTACACTCCCAAGTTCATCCCGACATTAGACAAGCTTTGTTAAGGATACTGGAATAGTGTCATTCTTTTCCATCTTGACCTTCCTGAGTTTATCTTTGAGCGCCAATTTCTAATGGTCACTACTACTTTGGAATAGACCTGTAAAAGACTTCCACATAATATATGGTGTGGCTTTCCCATGGAGGCTTGAGACAATGTGGTCTCTTACTCCCTCCAACAGGATCCTCCTCACCCTTGCCACTTTCTTTTTCCATGCATCAAGATTTGCAGCATCTGGCTTAGGAATATATTTGTCAATGAATTCCTTCAAGCCATTGTCTTCGAGTACTGCCTCCATCTTGTACTTCCAATAAATTTATTTCGAGCTTCCCTTGAGTGCATACTCTAACCTCAAGCCATTGAAATCCATTTCGATCTTGAATCAGCTGTAGCACCAAGAAAGTCTTTCTGCAAGTTTGAATTCTATCTAGTCACAAACTCATCTCCTGCTTCACTTCTGAAATTTTCGATGCTCTGATACCATGTATAAATTATACAATATGCATGTATATCTTGGATTCACCTGATCTAACAATATTATAAAGTTAAATATTGAATCGCTTCTACAAATCTTTTCGGAATTAAAAACACAATCGCCAATTACAATATCATGAAGAAAGACCAATCACACACAACACATATAATTTCCCAGGGAAAGCTTACAACTAAAATCCCCACTATCTTCTATTGTATATTATATCATGGATCATGAAACAATTACATACAAAACTCTTCTCACAATAGCCCTCAGTACATGAGCTAATTGTCTCACACTGTCATACAAAAATTGGCAAGTTCCTTAGCCAATTTACTATCTCCAGACATCCTGCCTCCACTACGCAATCCTTGACGGTAAAGAACCCTGAATGATGGACACCTTTCCTGCCTTGACTTTTTAAATATCATGGGCTCATCCAATGTGTGTGTGATTGCATGTGTGAAAGCGGATAATGTCACAACTGATAGTTATCTTCCCTTTCACCTAGAACTCAACTGGGTCTCCACTGGATCTGACATGCATGCAGTTAATAATAGTAAAAACATCAGTTGCAAGTGAGATCACTACATGTGAATTAATTAATATTTAATTCACTTGATCTCTCACTAGAGTATCTATAGTTACAAATAGCAGCACTAACTTTAACTCACTTGACTGAGTTAAACTAATTTACAACTTGCGTTAACACATACACCACTGCACTTCCAACTCTGTTACAACTTGAATCACTCAGTTACAACTAAATTCAACCTACATGTCCCACCAACCAACCTCTTAACTCGAAATTCACTTAGCTAACTAATTTTCCACTTTACTTAACTATTTTCAAGTTCTCATTGAGAATCGATTACAGTTTAATGTCCATATTAATTAAGGGATAATAAAAATAGGCATGCATCTAAAAATAGACATACACCTAAAAATAGCCTATGTGGGTCCCACCCTAGTGTAGCTACTTAATTTTCACTAGGATCATGGATTTTGTTTCCGGATGCCAATTTCATTGTTTCTTGTGTGACCTGCACTATGGCTGAGAACAGATGTGAAAATGTTCTTATTTTGAGTTCTCCATAACTCTAAAAAATAATGAAAAGCTCGATTCCAACGAGTCGCACACTACCTTTGAGCTAAGCAGGCTCGATGAAATATAACTCCTCATTTCATTGGTGTGATGCCTACCCTGCATAATAATATAACAAAAAACTTGATTATCTCGTAACCGTGCATGTAAGATTACAAAATTTTCCAGATTGGAAAGCCCTTTGTTAAGGAGACCACACTACACATGTTTTGGTTAGCCCCCTTATTGTTATTTTTGTACCCCTCTAACACCCATATTGTTGTTATTGTGTCCTTACATTATTATTATTAGGTCGGCTAGGATTATATTGTGACCTCATGGACTCTTATATATAGAAGAATTTGTTTTCATTTGTATCATCCAAGAATTGTTCATTTATGTAATGTAAAGGAGGTTCCCCCTCGAAGTGGCTTAATTCTAAGGCATTTATCTCTCTTTTCTTCTATTTTTTGGAGCTAGTTTCATAACATTTGGTATCATAGCTTTGGATTATAGGGTTTCTCTGCTCCAAAAGGTTGGTCCAGTATATTTCTCTTTCCTTGTGCCACATTCCTAGCATAGTATGTTTCCATGAATATATTTGAAATGTCGGGAGCCTTCAATCTCGATTTCTTCAGCATATCATCATCCACGGGAGATATGGCATCAATGAAAAGAAGTTGGCCTGGGAAAGAGATAACGGAAATCATTATTGAAGGAGTGATTAAAATCCAAAGAGCCAGAGTGCCTACCTATGAGTACATTGCTTGTTATGTAGACAAATCAGTGCCATTAACATGGATAGTAATGTACCAAGCATTTTATAGAAAATAGATTATTAAAGAAGAATAAGGTTGTAATGTGTACATTACTATTAAGAAGTCATGGTTTCAAATACTAACTACCAATCCACCTAATTTTCCATATGCAAAAAGCATTCAATGGATATTATATTGTACTGATGATGACAACCTAATAGTCAACAGAATTCAGGGTAAAAGAGTGGAATTATTCACACTGCGGGGAATTTCAAAACATTATAAAATTCCTCTGCCTCATGTGAATCTTAGTCCACAATGGTATTTCAATTTTAGGACACCAACTAAACATATTTTGAAGACATGGTGGCAAGAACTAGCAAATTCTAGAAAAAAAGTGATAGAATCTATATGACTAAAGTGCTCATGAGGGTATACCAATTGTTCATGCCTATGTGTTGTAGAATTTGTAGGAGAGGCTGAAAACTTCTTTGACAAGATTTGAGTTCCTATGATACATACATGTGATACACAAGGAACCATTTTCAATTGGGTTTATCTCCTAGCATCTTCACTCAATTCAAATCTTAGGAGAGCTAGGCATCTAGCAAAAGGGGAACAACTGGAATTTTTATATGGCTTCATAGTTGCTAGATGGAATCTTTGATAAATTTTAATTCAAAGCACTAGGATGGAGATGGAACTTTTCCCATGATATCCTACCAGTACACATTTATTGCAATAATTTATGGGAAACTGGGTATAGAGGGATGTATGCCCAAATCATCGAGTAATTTATTTCAATGGAATATCAAAAGATATTTGAAATTGATCCACCTTGTAAGTCTCATAGAACAAGGATGTCAATTTCAGATGTACTTGATTATTTTACTTCAGGATATTTCACATATATAATCTTATTTAGTGCCTATAGGATTCCTCATCAGTTACCACTATTTATCATGGACAAGGTGGTGTTACAAGAAATAGATTATCAACTCACAACAGGGCTCACTCGCTCACTGATAAAGGCAAAGAAATCTCCTTCGCCCACCATCCCTTTATGCATAGGAGCATATTGCATGAAAATTTTTAAATACGTGGAAGTTGAAGCATAGGAACTAGAATTCCTCAAGTTTGGAGAGCTTTGTTATCATAGACATGACTCAAAAGGTATTTCCACGAAGCATTATTAGAAAATAAAATATAGTTTGGAATATACTCTGGTTATTTGGGCGGATGAAGAGAAAGTAAATAATTTTTTAATGTTGTAAAAGAATTTGAGGCAACCAAAGGGATAGGCACCTCTTGTCAAGCCAGGAGGTAACTCCACACAATGAACCGTGAATTTGATTGAGGGTGCTCATGAATATATACATGGAGGTGAGACTTTTGGGATTCATTTCCCATTGTCTATTAGACTTCCTTATTTCATATTTTACACTAATATACAATTTCGCCCAATCCCTTAGGATAAGGTGTCAACATTCCCCCCTTTAATATGAAGGGATGTTGGTGAGTCCAAGCATCATTCTGAATTTTTTAAACTTTTCTCTTCCAAGTTCTTTGGTGAAGATGTCTGCAGTTTGATCATTTGTGAAATAATGATGTAGATGGATAGTTTTGGCCTCAACATGATGTCGAATCAGATGGTATTTTTTTATTGATGTGCTTAGTTATATCTTGGAACTTTGGGTTCTTGGCCAACTTTATTGCAAATTTTTTGTCGATCATGAGTGGATTTGAATGAATTTGTTTCATCTTCAAATATTCTAGGATTTTCCTTAGCCACACAATTTCCTTTTTCGCTTCAGCTACTGCCACATATTATGCCTCAGTTGTGGAATATGTTGGAACTGATTGTTTGTGTGATCTCCAACAGACAACTTCTGATCCAAGACTCATATTATAACATGAAGTAGATACCCCAATTTATTTTTCCCCATCAAAGTATGAATCAGAGTATCCAATCAAGCTGAAGTTGCCCACCTGTGTATATTTGATTCCAAAGTCTTCAATCCCTTTCAATTACTTTAGAACTCTTTTTGCAGCAGACCAATGTCCTTCACAAGGTTTTTGCATAAACTGGGAGAGGATTCCAACATCAAATGAGATGTCTGGTCTGATAGTAGTCAGGTGCATAAGACTTCCTACAAGCTGTCTCTACTTCGTTGCATCCTCAAATTCCTTCCCTTCAATGGATGTGAGCTTCAATTTTTGTTCCATTGGAGTGGTCAAAGGATTCATTCAGCCATGCCAAACTTGCTCAATAGATCTCCAATGTACTTCTTTTGAGAAAGGAATATAAATTTAGGATGTTGAGTTACTTCAATACCAAGATAGTAGTGAACATAGCCCAAATCAATCATTTCAAAACCTTTCTTCAATTCATTCTTTATGGATGCAATATAACTCTCATTGTAACTCCCTATCATCAAAAGATCATGTACATACACCACAAGATATACCATTGTTTTTTCAACTTTCTTAACAAACAAATTTGCATCATTAATATCAAAATGTTTGAAGTTAAGTTTCAGAAGATGCTCAGTTAATTTTTCATAGCAGACTCGCGGTGCTTGCTTGAGGCCATACAAGGATTTTATAAGCTTGCATACTTTGTGTTCTTGTCCCTTCACAACAAATCCTTCTGGCTGGGTCATAAAAACCTTCTCATTTCAATCTCCATTAAAAAAGGAATATTTTACATCCATCTGATGGACTTTCCAACCCTTCTAGGCTATTAAGGCAAAGAGTGTATGGATGGTGGCCCATTTTGTTGTGGGGGGGGAATTTTCCTCATAATCAGGGATAATTTTAGGGGCGAATTTTAGCCCAAAGGCGAATTTTAAGGGATTTTAAATTTTATTAGGGCGAATTTTTTATATAAAACCCAATTTTTATAGTTTAATAAAGTTAGCCCAAAAAATATTTTAAAAATAATTAATTAGTTAATATTAGCCCACCAAAAAAAGGGCGCACAAAATTGAAAGCATTAAATTCGCCCCCGATTTTTCAGTTTTCCATGGCGTTCGCCCCATTTTTTCAACCAATTTTCCAGATTTCGGAGAGGTGGCTGAGCTCTGTGCACACCAAATCACCGATCTTCTAAGTTCTTGTAGTCATAGGAACCCCATCATGGTCCGTTAGGGCCTGGCCGATTCTCTCTGGTCCGTCACTCTCTGGTCCGGACTCCGTTAGGGCCTTCCATAGTTCGTATATAGCAGAGAATCGAGATACACTTCGAGGAAATGGTGTTGTGGGAGATAACACTCGCCACAGCCTACTTTCTCGGTTTCTCTGGATTTGAAACAGGAACATCAGCTACGGGCTTTCGAAAAGATGTTGTAAGCTTATCTCCTGCGTCTGGGGACGGCATTTCACAATATTGGGCGGGCCTTTACATAAAACTCTTTCACTCATCAGGTATACCAGTGTATGTATTTGCATAAATCATTCTCTTCTTCTAGCCCTTTCGGGTTTTCTTTCGTCAACCGGACTCCATTTTGAATAAACCAAAGGTTTGCATGCAAATTCTACCAATTTCCATCATTCATGTGATTCTCTGTTACATTATATGTTTCTGTTTGTGATATGTAAAGCCCATGGATGTATAATATATCTCCACACCTTTTTGCACCCATTAATGGGTTTTGGGATTTTCTAGACAATGGAACACTCAGCTGAATTTTTTATAACACAGGCATTGAATACTGTTGAGAAAAATTCCTGGAAATAAGTAGGAAGATTTATCTTATTGGGTGACCTTGCATTCTCGATTTTATTTGCTTTTAAGATTGAATTTGTTTTTTTTTTTTGCCATCTCAGTTGGGGTTTAATTAGTGCTTTTTTATTGGTGTTGCTCTGTTTTCACATTGGATTGACACCTCTGTATTGCACCCTGTGACAAAATTATTGAGGATATACATCTTTTTTGTGTATGGTGATGCATATGTTTTCTGTGGATGTTTTTCAAGAATGGATGCTGGAACATGCCTTTCATGTAGAAGGTGCAAATGCAAAAAGAAAGCGCATGAGAAATCAGAGACAGCAAGGAGGACCACGTATATAGTCAATACTTGTAAACAATGCAGTCACACAAGTAGCTGTGATGTTTGTGCAAGAATTGATGGAAGAATGTCACATAAGCGTGGTAGCTGCCAGAGAAGCTGCAACAGATACAGGTCAGATAGTTCATATACTAGTAATTACAAGGAAGAAAAGTTGTCTAGAATGAAGAGTAAGAGAAGTGAGAGCCCATATTCTAAAAGTAGTAGCTTAGAATCAGGTTATGGTTCAGATGGCCCCTTTTGGATGAACTCTAAGTTCATGTTCAGGTGCCCTTTCTCCATCGTGGAGAAAATAGAAGAACAAATATGTACGGGAAATTTAACAAGCAGTTCTCTTAGGTACATTCATACGAGCAGCACTAGGGTACACAAACACAGATACTGTCACCACTGTCCAATAGATAGGAAGTCCTGCCATGGACTGCATTGTTGTCATACTAACAATGAGAATTGCTCAAGTGATTCTGATGACTCTAGAAAGGGACATGAATTCAGTTTTTGCAGACATAGGAACACGTCCCATGGCCCGGGTCATGTCGATTCCCATGAAATCTTCCATTCAAAGCAACCAGAGGACATCATATATTGTAGCTCAAGTTCAATGGGATTTAAAGAAGGGTTAACCTCAAAAACGAGAGGTTTTATGAATGGTGTTTGTGTTACATCTGAAGATCGTAATGTGGAAGGCTCAAATGTTGGTTGTTTTCAACACACACAGATGCCTTTTGGACATGAGAAAGGCTCTTTAACTATCACCAGAGAGAAAAATGGAGCAATAGTACAATGCACCACTGGAAATGAGAAAATTGCTACCATGATCACTAAACAGTGGAGCCATTTGGAAATGCAACCATCACAATGTAATAATAAACAATCTAGCATTCAAATTCACAAGTTTTCCCTTTAAAAAAATCAGATAAGGCAGAGTAGTCACACCTTCATTCCATAATTTATTCTCCATGGGGTGCTACAAAGCAGAAGTAGTAAATTGTGTTGCATAGGTGGGGAACTTGGTACAGTTCATCATTCACAACTTTCTACATGTATTTTTCTATCCTTTATATTTGTTTTTCTTGAATTAATTATTTGTTACCCTAATTTTGATATCATCAATTCTCTTTTATTTATAGTATGTTTACTATGCAATCCACTATGTAAATTTTTCCCCATGGAATGGAAAACTAATGCAAGCCCACTCCCGTAAAAAGTAAATGAGACATTGGAAGATGATTCTTCATTTTAGCAGCAAAGTATAGGAAAAGCATTCTTTTTCCTATAATGCCTACAAAATCTATACCAGAGCAGGGGAATTTGACTCAAAATAAACTAACATACTTGGCCTGGAGATTATCTTTAATGATCCAAGCATCCCAGGTGATTAAATTTCAATTCTTTCTAGACAAGAAGGTGTTAACAATCTGCCAGAATGTTTATGCAGTAGCAAGGCATACTTCAGAACAAGGCTCCATGACCTTTTGCAGATAGAATTGCAGCTTAGAGCTGGTCATCTTGGTGATGTAGTTCAGAGCAGGTAGTGCAAGGGCTTTCAAGAGAGAACAAATGAACAAAAGACTGTGAAAAGACATTTGCAATTTTTCCACCATGATCACTAAACAAGCGAGCCATTTGGAAATGCAACCATCACAATGTAATAATAAACAATCTAGTATTAAAATTCACATGTTTTCCCTTAAAAAACATTAGATAAGGCAGAGTAGTCACACCTTCATTCCATAATTTATTCTCCATGGGGTACTACAAAGCAGAAGTAGTAAATTGTGTTGCATAGGTGGGGAACTTGGTACAGTTCATCATTCATAACTTTCTACATGTATTTTTCTATCCTTTATATTTGTTTTGCTTGAATTAATTATTTGTTACCCTAATTTTGATATCATCAATTCTCTTTTATTTCTAGTATGTTTACTATGCAATCCACTATGTAAATTTTTCCCCATGGAATGGAAAACTAATGCAAGCCCACTCCCGTAAAAAGTAAATGAGACATTGGAAGATGATTCTTCATATTAGCAGCAAAGTATAGGAAAAGCATTCTTTTTCCTATAATGCCTACAAACTCTGTACCAGAGCAGGGGAATTTGACTCAAAATAAGCTAACATACTTGGCTTGGAGATTATCTTTAATGATCCAAGCATCCCAGGTGATTAAATTTCAATTCTTCCTAGACAAGAAGGTGTTAACAATCTGCCAGAATGTTTATGCAGTAGCAAGGTGTACTTCATAACAACAATCAATTTTCATGACTAGTGTACAAAACCATGCAAATATACAATGCTATGTGACTATGAGAATCAACACAATGTCATATTAGATACCATGCCAATTAATGTTTTTTAAGAAACAAAACTTGTATATATCATTTACTAACTAGGATAATGTAGTCAGATAATATGAGATCTTTTGAGGATGCCCCTATCAAGGTGGCTTGTATATGGTTTTATTGAAGTGCACATGTTGTTCAATCCTCAACATACAACAGCAGTGGAGGAATGGGCTATGGAGGATATTCCAGTGGAGGGGGCTATGCAGGCTACAATTCAGGTGGAGGTTCTGGAAGTTATGGTGGTAGCCGAGGTAGTGGAAGGTATCATCCATACAGCAGGTAGAACATCAAGGGTATTTGGGAGAGACCATACAGTGTGCTATTTCAATAGTCGAGGCTTTAAGTGGTGCCAAGAATATATTGGTTGCATTTGGAACAGTTTTGTTTTGTTTACATGCATTTTCCTGTCTGAATTGGAAAATTTCTGAATGAATATTCAGTGGTCATTTTCATGGCCAATTATGGATCAAAGACATTGCATTTCTTTGAAGCTAATTGTTGGATGTCATTTATCTGAATATTGTTCTTTCAATCCATTCCAAATGGAATTTTATTCTGTTTATAAGGTTCATCCTATTACTAGATGAAATACTTTTTCAAGCAAATCAATAAATCTATCATTTCTTGTAAGTGATTACCAAAGTGGGAAGGGGTGGTTTTTGGCTTCATTTGCCACAACTACAGTTAACAAGCTGGAGTTGCCAATTTCTTTTGCAGTTATAATTGGATTTTGAAAATGATGGATTCTTAAATAGCATTTGTCATGAAGCTAGTTTGTGCTCGCTTAAATATCCAAAAGAACCAATGGATATATTATTGTATGGAGTAAATGGATTTATTTTTCAGAATAGCTGAGCAGAAATGGTTTTGATTCTTGAGGTCTTTCAGATTTCAAAATGGATATGCAATGCAACGATATTGGTATTAGGAAACCCAAGAATTTGATCTTAGGAAAGTCCAATCCACTGATTGTAGTGCCAACTTCAATTCTTATTATGGTGAATATGATTTGAAATGTAGCATCTTTAAACTTTGAAAATTCTGCTCATCTCACGAAATATAGATACAGATTTATTTTGTAAAAGTTAATTTGGAGTGTTAAAGAGATATTTCTTTAGTCATTTACAAAATCAAAAATTTTCTTGCAACATAATGAGAGATGTATGGTTGCAATTCCCACTTAACAGAGCCAAAAGATATATCGACCACATGGTGGGAGATGTGTAAGAATGCTGCACAGACCCAATAGTGGTATGGTACATGTCTGAATCAATAAACTAAATTTATTTTGCAATTTCAGCATTTTACTTACGGTGTTGACACCTGAGAGTAGAAATCAAGAAATAATGGAATGCATAACAGGGAAGGTGCACTCAGGAAGTTTCGGATTCTTTTGTTCATCCTTGCACAACATGTCAGCTTTTGCATTCCAATTCTTAAATTGATATTCTTGCAACAGTTTCATCTGATTATGTGGGTGTATTTCGAAAGAGGATAGGTTTCTGTTGACTTTTAATGATTGCTTTGATGGATAACAAAATTTTGGCTTATAATTGTTTTATCGAGAACACCTTCCAGTGGAGGGGCTGTCTTTGCACTTTGCTTTAAAACTTCAGAGGGCCTTCGGACTCTGAATTAATAAGCGGCCATGATCATTTTGAATGATGTGAAACGGTGGGATACTACAGCTCGTCAAAAGCCTAGCCTATTTTCTTCATTATGTGTAATGGGTTATCACATCTCATAAAAAGCCTCTGGCCTATTTTACCATGATATTGAATGGGTTACTAAAGTTCATGAAAAATCCTCTAAGCCGGTTTTGTTCAAACTAGGTGCACTATGAAATCATAGTCCTGCCAGAATTTCTCCCAGACCTGTATGAATGTACATGCTTGGTCATGCATTATGTTTAGTTACTGGGTAGTCACATATTTGTAGGTGAATCATGTTGCACCTGCTCTTAGCTATCGTTGTAGCTTTTTGAAAGGAGCTTTGTATAGGGGTTGTCTAGCACCAATATTTTTTGCTTTTCTGTGTTGAATATTTCTTGTGTAATTGATCTAGATCTATTGTTAATAAATAGAAAGGAGTTACGACCCTGTTCTCATAGAAAACAGGTCTGACAAGCATATAAAAAGTCTGAGACTTCCTGATATCTATACAATGACTACTCTTTTCAATACCAGCTTCGCAATCTTAATGATAAGCTGATCACTTTGTGATTATTTATTATTATCTCCTCCAATTTACTCCGTCTGTTGAGGACCACCTTCTGCTGACTCTCCTTCACTGTCATAGTGAAAAAATTGCATGTGCCAATACATTTCTCCCATCCCCAAAAACTTGGTGTCTCTACTGCAGAAAAAATCAGTGTCAACAGTGTCAAGAAAACCCTGAAAGAATTCTTTGTGGACTTTCGTCTTCGAGCATATACCCCTATGCATTTGGACTCTGACAACTTTAGGTGTCTTGAGGATAACCAGGTATATTAAGATGCACGATTGGCTGAATTGAATGCCAGACTTTCCTTTTTCCAAACAAGAATTGCGTGAGAGGTGCTCTCCAGCCCAGTACCAGTATAAGATGGACGATTGGCTGAATTGAATGCCAGACTTTCCTTTTTCCAAACAAGAATTGTGAGAGAGGTGCTCTCCATCCCAGTATCAGTATAGTAGAGATGTAATATTTAACATATTAATTAGGTCAAAATCATTAAATAATTAATAATTATAATTTTATTAACTTCTCAAATTATATAAAATTAAAAATAAAACCAAAATAAAATAAAAAACATAAAATGGATAATTATTTTTAAAATTATAATTAATAATTAAACCAATTTAAATCCATTTTAACTATGCATGTCATTTTATCCATCTTCGTATTTGGCATGGTTATGTAATGGAAGACGCTGTAAACTTGTCTAGATGCTTGTCAGAGAAGTTTCTGGCTCAGAGAAGTCCCCAAAATAATGATGGATCATCCTCGTGATCATATGCAGTTTAACTAATACGGAGGATCTGCACCCGCTGCGTCTGTAATTTTGATGTTACTACCAATGGTTGTTAGAGAAATTTGCTGGCTCCAGCAACTCTCCAAAGTCATCCTGGATCATCCTCATTATCATACGCAGTTTAACTTAACACCAAGTCTGTAATTTTGATGTTACTGCCATCAGTTGTCTGGTTGAGGACCAATTCTGTCAAGATGGGTGGAGGATCAAAGAAAATAATGGAAATCCAATATTAAGAGAATTTGATGAGCCTCAAGCAAGCAGGTATACATAAGGTGTTAATTTTGATGTTACTGCCATGAGTTTTCTAGTTGAGGACCAATTCTGTCAAGATGGGTGGAGGATCAAAGCAAATAATGGAAATCCAATATCAAGAGAATTTGATGAGCCTCAAGCAAGCAGGTATACATAAGGTGTTCGCAGGTGTGTTGCCTGCCTCGCTTGTCTTATTTAGAGCACCAAGAGTATATGATAACAACGTTGTCTTATTTAGAGCACCAAGAGTATATGACAACCATATTGAGATACGATTATTTAAAAAAACTCTTAAAAATTAAAACCTTAAGTGAATAATATTATTCTAACATAAATTTTTTTATTAATAATATGAAAAATGTAGAAATTACAAAAAGTATATATATTATATTTAATATTGAATGATTTTTGATAATATACCTTCGTATAAAAGAGATCTGAATGTTTATTGGAAATATCCAAATCTATTTTCTTCAAAGTGAATAATTACAAAAGATTCTCAATTTAAAATTGTTTACCCTTAAGTTTTTAAGTGTATTTTATTTTTTATAAAAGATTATTAACCCTTGAACATTATTTTAAATTCTTATACTTGACATAGACAATGGTCTAGAAAGTTATTTTTTTTCTAGGACTCGCTCAATATATTGAACTTGAATATTGAACTTGAATAAAAGGTGATTATATTTTATAAATATGTTCTATTATTTGAACAACTTCATAATGATAGATTTTTAGCAAAATCTTTTGAAACAATCTTGATGCTAAACTCTACCCTTGTTGGGTAAAATAGATTGGAAGAATATTGAAAAGAGAGTTGTCATTTAAAATTTATTGGGTTCAAGTTGAAGGGTGAAGACTACGCCTCGTTGTTTTCTTTTGAGATATAAAATGCAAAGATGAAAGTTGAACTCACTATGGAATTTACAACTTAAGGGAGAGGTGTTTTGGAAAGGATGATTAAAGTTATTTTAATATTTTGTTGTTTTGTTTAAAGCTTTCAAGTGTTCATTAAGTGATTTGGAGATATGATTTAATTTAGTGGAAAAAATTTTATATTTTATATTTGAATGATGTTCTTTGTTTTATAGATGATGACTCATGATGTTATTGTTTTGTGTATAATGATTTATTTTTTCTTTTGGGCTTGGGCCTTGGCACAAAATTTTAATAAAAAATTGCATAATGGTTTTTTTGAACATTACACTTATTTTACTTTGAAAGCTACTTACAAATCTAGTAATTCTCAACTCTTGGAAACTATTGATGCAGGTTTCTAGATCGATTTGAAATTTTACTTCTGGAATATTCAGTGAGATGTCAAAATCTAATCCAGGGAAGAAACTATAAGGCAAATTGATGTATTATCATACTTTAAAAAGTCTCAATCCAAGAATACACATTCTCTTCATGCTTCAAGCTCCTTTGAACAATCTATTACTGAGAGAGATGTTAACTCTTGTGAAAATGCATCTGATATCCATATGATGGATGAAATAATAGGTTCCGCAAGTGATCAGGGTGAGATAAATGCAGTTTCAACAGAAATTAATGATGAAAATGTTAAAGATATTTCCTTGGAAGGTGACACAAACCATTCACCGAAAAGGAAAAAAGGCCAGTGGACCATAGGGAGAAAATTCCAAGATGATTGGCTTTCAAGTTTTCCACTTATTGAAGAAATACCTTCTACAAATGAGGATTTACGAGAAGTTAAATGTCTTGCGTGTAGTTGGAAAAGTTGCAAGGTAGTGAAATTTCAGATGAAGCTAGATACAGTACAAAAGCATGCAGGAAAGGTTTATGAAAAGAAAATTGTAAATGGTAAAGAGAAATCTATTTTCAGATGGAAATCTTTGGAGGAATGCCCACATAGCCAATGTGTGGAAGAATACAAAAAATATTTAATAAATAAGAAGAAACTTGAGGCAAGTGGAGGAACCATCATATCTCAATTTGAAAAGACGATGGAAAGAAGTTTGTTATCCAAGACGATAAAATTGAGCACTGTATTTCACATCTTAAGTAAAGGTCGTCCTATGACAGATTATCCAGATCAGATGAAATTTCTATCTTTTCTTCACGTGCCAAACTTTCCATCTTCTCATTGGTCCATAACTAGTGGTTGGGAATGGGCAAGATATCTAGCTCAAGTAGAAATTGATGATTTGAAATAGGAGATTGCAAATGCTAGGTTTTTGGCATTGTCTTTGGATGAGGTTACAACTATTGATAATACTTCATGGATTTTCATGAGCATTTATATGGTTAATGACCATATTAGGCATTCCTATCTACTTGGGATTAAAAAGATGAGAGAGACTTCTACAGCTGAAAATATTTATGAACTTGTTCTTAATACTTTGAAGGAAAGTGGTATGGATCATTTAACGATTGCAAAAAAGTTGGTATGTGTTGGAGCAGATGGAGCATCGGTAATGCAAGGACAAAGGAATGGTCTTTGTGTTCGATTACAACTATCAGCTTCGCCATATATGATTAATATTCATTGTATGGCTCATAGGATGAATCTTGCATTTAAAATAGTAAGCAAGTTTCCATTAGTTTCAAAAGTTGAAGATCTTGTACGTGAGACTCATGCATACTTTTCTCGTAGTCCCAAATGATATTTAGAGTTTCAATAATTTGTAGATGGTGTTACAGATGGAAAAAAACTACTGAAAGATGTTGATACAAGATGGATCTCATTAAATGGACCAGCTCAAAGACTATTTAGTGAGTTCAAATCTTTGGTAGGGTTGATGTATGAAAATCACTACAATGTAGACAAAGCTCAAGATCTTATTTTTCGACTAACTGATATAGAAACATTATTGACATTGGCTGGAATTCTTCCTATGCTACATGAAATGAATGTCCTCGTGAAAATGTCTCAGAATCGCACAATGTATATTTCCGAATACACAAATGCGAGAAAGTCAGCATGCCTTCCATTGGATAATTTGTATATGATGCCAGACTCTTTTACTGGTCCAGAGTTTACAAGTTGGACTAAGATCATCAATATAGAAAATACTGAAAATTTTTTGACGTTTGATGAAAAAGGGATACTATGTATCACAGTGCGTGGGTATATGGTCCCCTTTCATTATATTATTAAGACGGGACAAATCACCAAAGATTGCCTCGTGTCAAGAGACCAATTTGATAATATTGTGATCTCAGTGAGACAAAATTTGATAGAAATTGCAAGATCACTATCATCAGAGATAAGAGAATGATTTCCTCGAGATGAATTGTTGGAGGCCATGTGTGTGCTATACCCTCAATATTGGAGCAATTGTCAATGTTCAAGAAATTTAAAAGCCGATTTTCAAAAGAGATTAAAATGTTTAGTAGACCACTTTTGCAAGAAAGTCTCGATACATGGAGAACATATTGAAGGTATTTTAGATTCATCAAAATTGTATCAACAAGGTGGACGCTTTGCTGAAACAATGTGGAAGAAATATCCTTTTTTGGAGAATCCTAATGAAAACGGTGCTATAACAAGATTATGGAATACTTTAAATGCTAGCCAATACCTGCAAGAAAACATATCAGAATATTTTAAATTAGCAGATTTGTGTCAAACCATGATTTTGGGATCAGTGGAGGATGAGAGAATGTTTAGTGCACTATCATTTTTGAAGTCAAAGTTGAGGAACAAGCTTGATAAACATGTGGATACATGTTTAAGATTATATGTAACATAGTATGACGTTGACAATTTTCCATATGAAAGAGCACTAGCGCTTTGGCGATCAGATTGTGATAGAAGGGGAGAAAACAATATAACAAATTTATCTAATGAACTTGATACAGAACATAATGTTTTGGAGGCTCATAATGACAGTACATCTGGAGAAGATCATGTTCATAATATAGAAAATGATGACCAAGATGAGAATTGGGAAATTGAAATACCCTAGGACTCTTATTTTGGTATACATGTTCCGTTGATCATGCAAGATTACTACATGTCAAATTTAGGTAAAAATGGGTTCTATATTTTGTATTTTTCATTGTAACATTGCAGCTACATTTCTTTCAGGCATGTTATTTTAAGATTGATGTTTCATATTTAATCCTTACATTGTTTGTTTCTTATTTGTGACAGGAAATGAAGCTGGATTTGATGATTTTGGGACCTATTTATTTTCACATAGATAGTGTTTGACTAGTATTAAATGATAAATAACTAATTTAATAAGACTAATGCAAAGCATCAATGGGCTCATTCAAGTACATGAAACTACCTTGATGTCTAGCTTTGACATATTGGAAAATTTTAATGGTATATATGTTGCTTGTGTTTGGGGAATTTTGCTGAGTTTCGAGTTTTATATTTTCTTGGAAAATAATTATTGATATTTGGAAAATGTGTGATTTTATATTGGTATTGGAAACAAAGCTAGTTTTGATCTTTGATTGGAAATGAAGTCAGATTTGATGAAGTTGGGACCTATTTCTTTTCACATAGATAGTGTCATAGTATTAAATGATAAAGAACTAATTTAAGAAGTCTAACGCTAAGCAACAATGGGCTTATTCAAGTACATGAAATTATGTTAATGTCTAGCCTTGATATCTTTGAAAATTTTAGTGGTTTGTTTGTTGCTTGTTTAGAGGATTTTGTTGAGTTTGAAATTAGTCTCTTGAATGCTTATGGTTCTCATATCATGCATATATCGATAGATCGATAGATCTAGTTCTATTATTATAATCATTATTGTTTTCTTTATATATTTGGTGGTTTGAGGAAAGGTATTTTATTTCCTTTCACTTTGTGGCATGATTTCGACATCTTCACCTTTTAGAATATAGTAAAATATTTTTCTTATTATAGATTTTTCTTGGAAAAGAATTATTGAGAGTTAGGTGAAAATGCACAATGTTGTGTAGCATTAGTATGATAAATATGGGATAGTGCAAAGCATAGTTTTGAATATTAGTCTAAGTTGACTCGTACCTAATCAACTTAGTCAAGTTGATTGTTGGTTGAACGGCTAATTGTTGGTTCAATGGATAGAAGGTCTTGCAGGCACAAATACCAAAGGGAAAAATGGAGCCCATCATGGGGTACTCTTTGTAATTCTCCACCACTGCTACCTTTCCTCAAACTCCTCTCCAACCTCAATATCAGTGCTAGTAGTAGCATGACAAACAACACTACACTTAGCAGAACTAGAAGAACGTGTTTTCCAAACTATACGAGAACTACTTCCCTCACGAGTCACCATGTGCCATGCTTGGTCTCGGTGGTTCTCTTCCTTCTACTCCTGGTTATATTACCATATCTTCATTGGAACCAACACTCCGAACTCCACTAGACAACGATTCACCATTTTGTAGTAGTGATTCGCCATTTGTACTGGTGATTCGCCATGATTTTACAGGATAATATAATCTCGTGAGAGATTTGCCAAAAAATTATATATACATATTATATTATTAATAAAATCGCCTTCCATTTTTCCTATGTATCTTGGGGATTCACCTATTTTTTATATATATAAATTTAGGGGGGGTTCTTAAAATTATCCCTGCTCATAATCGACCCCTTCTTTCTATGCAAAACCTTTTGCCACAAGTCTAGCCTTGTGCTTGTCAAGTGATCCATCTGCTTTGTACTTTTTAGTGGAGAACCACTTGCAGCCAATTGGTTTGGCTCCCAATGGAGGATCAAACAGCTTCCAAGTGTCATTATTTATCAAGGCATCATACTCCTTTTGCATCGCTTCATTCCATTCATCATGAGAAGCAGCTTATTTGAAGGAAGTTGGTTTGCGATCTGTAGAAAAATTCAATTCAAAATTATAAGAAACATCCATATCAATAGGTGAATCAGAATCATTTACATCACCTCCATTTCGCCTGGTGGAACTTCTTGTTCCCGTCTTTCCAAAATCATCGGGACGAACATTTTCTAGTGTATTTGTCAAACATTTTGGAGGACCTTTCTAATATGGCCCGGGTTGCTCATTTGACTGAGTTGATATTGAATCAAGATTCAGTCTCCCAATTTTTTCAATCACATCATTCAAGGTGTCATTTGTGGTCGGTTCTTCATGTGGGGGAGAGAGTGCTTCAGAAGACGATTCCATAGATTGATTCAGTATAGGAATACCCCCTTCAAGATGTGGAATCTGATTATCAAATTCTTGAAATTAATTTGCATGTTTGAATGTATCTAATCGATCAAGTTGTCGCTCAACAACATCGTCGGTCTTGGAAGATTCAAGGAATATGACATCTCTAGATACTACAAACTTCTTATTGAATTCATCATAGAGATGATATCCTTTGGAGGTATTGGAATACCCCAAGAAGATACATTTTTGACTTCTAGCACTAAGTTTATTTCTTTGTACCTTAGGTATCAAAGCATAACAGGTGGAACCAAAGACCCTGAAATGCTTTAACGAAGGAATGTGGCCATGCCACATTTCATAAGGAGTTTTATTTCTGATTGTATTAGAAGGACACATATTCTTTATGTACACAACACATAGAAATGCATGAGCCCAAATCATCAATTTTACATTCTTGAAAAACATCATGGAGCGAACCATATTTAAAACTGTCATGTTCATTCTTTCAGCTAGACCATTTTGTTGGGGATTATAGGGCATAGTTGTTTGATGTTTGATCCCATGTTGGCGAAGATAGTTTTCAAATTTGTTTGAAGTGTATTATTTTCCATTATCAGTGCGCAAAGAGCCAATATGAGTTTGTGCATCATTTTCAATCCATGCATGAAAATTTTTGAATGTTTGAAAAGCATCATATTTTTTCTTCAATAAGTAAACCCAAAACATTCTGGTGTAATCATCAATAAATGTCATCATATATTTATTTCCATTTGCTGAAGCAACAGGCAAGGGACCACATAAATCTGAATGAATAATCTCAAGCTTTCTATGTTCTCTGGAATGTGAATCATGAAAGGATTGTTTGCTATGCTTTCCTAGAATACAAGCATCACATTGCTTAAGTTTCATAGGAATTGTAGGCAATCTAGTAACACCATTTTTCTTCAACAATCAAAGGATTTCATAGTTTAAGTGTTCAAATCTAGCATGCCATAAAAGACTTTATGGGAATGTACCTTCATCATAATGAGAATTGAATGCAAATTTTTGGGTATGAGTAGAGGTACCTTGCAGCTTTAGGAGTCTTCCTTCTTCTATTCCTCTCATGACAAGTGAGCGATCCGATGTTTTTTTGACCTCAACCTTGCCATCAAACATGTGAATGGAGTGTCCTTGCTGGCGGATTTGGACCAAGGATAGCAAGTTTCTCCTGAACTAAGGGAGATATAGAACCTCATGTAGAAGATGGTCTGGAAGACCAGGAAACTTAAGCCTGACTGTGCCAAGCCCTGATGGCTTGAGTTCAAATTTGTCTGCAAAGTATACTACTCCATCAACCTTTTCAGTAAATTCTTCAATAAATTTTTTTCTAAAATTCATGTGACATGTTGCTCCTAAATCTAGCAACCAATCATTTCTCCAAGAAGTAAGTGAAGCATCAAATAATTCTTCAGTTACTCCAAAGTTACAATTTGCTACAACATAATGAGCAGATTCAGGTGCTTTAACTTTGTCTTTGTCATGAGTTTTACCGTTTTCTTGATTCCTTTGCTGTTCAATTTTGTCCCAAGCTATCTTACATGTAGATGCATCATGCCAATATTTATTGCAGTGTATGCAATGAATATCATATTTTTCACCTTGAGCTTGTCTGCCCTCCCTTCCTCTGAAATTTATTCTTCCTCTTCCTCTTTGGCCACCTCTTCCTCTGGAAGAATCTTGAGAATGATTCTTCTCTCTATGTGTGAAACATACATCCTCTTCAGAAGATATAGGGGTTGTCTTCTTTCCAAAATCCTTCTCTCTTTCTGCAAACTTTTTCTCAAGGGAATCAAAGGTGAACTTCATGAGGTTTCCACTTGCTTGCAATGACTCAAGGTAATGTGAGTACATGGGATAGAGTGCCTTAACATAATCTATGAGAGGTATGTCAACTTATACACCAATATTTTTAGTTTCATGCATGATATATCTTACTTCTGATGCTAAAGAAAGAGGGTCATCATTTTTCAATTCAAGGTTGAACAGCTTAATCATTAATTAAACAATTTCAAGTTCTAAATGTGAGTCATGGAGTTATTTTAATTTCCTTAAGGCTTCATAGGCATTTGAAAATGGTTTAATATGGAAAATCACCTCATAATTTACAGAATTTGCAATCAAGGCATAGGCCTTTCAATTCTTGTTTTCCCAAATGGCGATGTCCTTGTCTGAGGTGGGCTTTGCCGGTGAATTGTCTCCTTCTCCTTCACAAATTCCTCTCCAAAACTCATTAAAAATGAGAGTGTGATTTATTTCTCGAGACCACTCAGGATAGTTCTCCTTGCCAAAGAGAACTATACCCGCAATAGATATGAGAGAATACATTGTAAATATGTACTTTTGAAAAAATGTAGTCTGCTGGAAAAAGACTCAATTCTAGTATAAAAAATGTATTCTGCTGCAAAAACTCAATTCTAGTGTAAAAAAATGTACTTTTCTGCAAAAAAACTCAATTCTAGTGTGAAAAATGCACTTCGTTGTAAAAAAAAATCAATTCTGGTATTAAAAAAAAAAAATTGTAAAAAAAATATCTTTTTTTTCCAGAGGGGAGGTTGGACCTGGGGGAGGTCATACCTTGGTAAGGTCGGACCTAGGGAGGTGGAATTGGGGGAGGTGAGGGCAAAGGGAGGGATAAGGGAGGAGGGCAGAGGAAGGGTGGAGGAGGGAGTGGGGGGAGAAGGGAGGGGAGCCCGAGGAGGGGAGCGGAGGAAGGGAGAGCGGGAGGGTGGAGGAAGGGAGCAGGAGAGAGGGGAGATCACATAGGGGAGCAGGGGAAGGGAGATCAGGAGGGTGGAGGAATGGAGTAGAGGAGAAGGGATGGGAGCCTGCGAAGGGAAGCAGGGGACTGTGCTGCTAGAGGAAGGGAGAGTGGAGGACTGTGTTGCGAGATCAGAAACAGAGTGTTTTGGGAGCTGCCACGCGTGTTGTCGGAAGGATCATAGGTGTTGCGCAGAATGAGAGCATCAGGGAGGAGTCTTTTCAACGCCAAGGAGCCGAGGTGGGAGCTCTGTGGTAGTTGGCGACAGAAAGCGCGGAGGAGGGATCTCTATGGGAGTCGAATGGAAATGGAAGTCGGAGCAGCAAAGTAGTAATACAATGTAAAGGAAGGAATGAGCTGAAGGCTCAAAATAAAAATTTGAATCTGGAATGCCAGGATAAGGAGGGACAATTCTATCAGGAGCAGACAAAGAGGCAGGTCTGCTAAGAGGATGGTGGAGGAAGGGAGTGGGGGAGAGGGGAGGGGATCCCGCGGAGGGGAGTGGGGGACTGTGATGCGGGAGGAGCGTGAGGAAGAGAGAGTGAAGGACTGTGTTGCAGGAGAAGAAACGGAGTGTTGTGGGAGCTGAAATGGGTGGTTGTGGGAGTTTCCACAGGTGTTGTGGTAAGGCCCGTAGGCGCTGCGTGGAGTGAGAGCGTCAGGGAGGAGTCTTTTCGATGCCAAGGAGCCAAGGTGGGAGCTCTGTAGGAGTTGGCAACAAACAGCATGGAGGTGGGAGCTCTATGGGAGCCGAAGGGAAATGGAAGCCAGAGGAGCTCAGTATTAAAACAATGTAGAGGATGGAATGAGTTGAAGGCTCAAAATAAAAATTCGAATCTGGAATTCCAGGAGAAGGAGGGACAATTCTGTCAGGAGCAGACAGAGAGGCAGGTCTTCTAGAATAAGGAGGGAGTTACAAGGGTGGGAATTCCAGAAATAGAGTTGGCTCTAATCCCATGTCAGGCTAGGAGGTAACTCCACACAATGAAACATGAATTTTATTGAGGGTGCTCATGAATATATACATGGAGGTGAGGATGTTGGGATTCATTTCCCAATGTCTCCTAGACTTCCTTATTTCCTATTTTACACTAATATACAATTTCACCCAATACCTTAGGATTAGGTGTCAACACCTCTAAGCCTACAAATAAACTGGAGCACCCAAGTCAAAAGTCAGCTCATTTTGTATAAATATACCCTCATGGCTAGTTAGAAAGGTTTTTTTTTTTACTTTTGGACTCCACTTAAGCCTCTTGTTTAGGAAGGCTTGTACATATTTTTGGGAAATCAAGTTACAGATTAATACTTCCACTGTTGGATTCCATGGATGCTTCATGTAATCGTGCATTTGACATTTTAGCATAATATTGAGAATTTCATTGAGTCAAGGCAGCAATTCCATTCATATATTGTTAAATATTTAGCAACTTATCTCTTGATGATTCAATGGTATGTCATTATTTTTTCCATGTGTTAAGTTAATAATCTCTTTTATTGATTTAAACACATATCTTACTTGAAGTTATATGCCATTTATATTTCCATTCATGTTTTTTATTGAGAAGTAATTTATAATTAATAAACAAATTCTTTCTTTCATCTATGAATCTTAATCGAAGTATGATTACATTATTCCTTCAAAGATTCATGTTACTTTATTTTCTTGTTATTATGTCTTTTGTATCTTACTTGTATAGTATTTCATAGGGCTATTCTAACTTGTGTTTTGTGAGAAGTTATATTATTTTTCTCATGCATTGTTCATATCTTCCAAAAAAAAGCTTCAAAACAACGTGTTGGTAGTTGGACAAACATATCGAATGGGACTCTTATCTGAAATGGTGGAAGCTATAATTGGGATTTTGCATCAAAGAGATCCCATTACCATTGGTGGAACATGCTGGCTGTCAACATATTTTGCACTAGAAGGAAGGTTGTCATTGCATGGTTGGCATATTCCCACATTCTCATTGTAACATTTCTTAGCAAGGTAGTAAGTAGTCAGATTTCCCTCCACCAAACCTTCCAGTGTGGGAAAACCCTGAAATTGAACCCCCTCCACATTGTCTCGAGAAGCTATATGAAGTAAGTTAGGAAAATTTAATAGATCCCAAACCTTTTACTCGTGAATATGATAGGAATATTGGAATCCTTCCAATCACACCTATCATGCCTCCTAAATGTAAAATCATACCACAAACAACTCGTCAAGGAGTGTACAGTTGGAATTATGTAAGATTTGGTTAACACTTCCTTGGGTGAATTAGAAAAATTTGTAGAAATACATTCCGATGAAGGAAATGAAGGACCACCAACTCAGGAAAATCTAGAAGGTGTGAACTTGGAGGCATTGGTAAACGGTGAGAACATGTAGACATTGGTAAATTTTGAGAATATTGAAATTGAGAACAACGATATGGATGGAAATCAACAACATTCCAAGGAGCATTAAACCTTTTGGGTGCTTTGCAACCCTTTCCTTTTCATCCAGAGAATTTTCTTACAAATTTTGATCTAGATAAGCCCAATTCTATGGAAGAACATATCAACAACTTATACTTTTCATTGAAATTGATGGATGTTCAATACAGGGATGTGGCTTGTAGGTTATTCCCTTATACATTTGAAAATAAAGTTGTAAATCAGTAACACAGCCTTCCAGCAAGATCAATTACCAATTGGGAAGATTTTAAGAAGGCTTTCTTGGAAAAAATTATTGAGGAGAAAACGCCAACAATGTTGTTAAAAGAATTAATTGCTTTGAATATGAGAAACAATGAAAAGGTAAATGATTTCAATCTACGTTTTACTACTATTTTGAATAAGTTTCCCATGATGTATTTCCCCATGATTCAATAATGATTTATTAATATGCCATGGGTCTACCATCTAACATCGCTATGTTTTTAAAAAATGATAACAAAGATACATTGCAAAAAAAAATTGATGAGGCTATAGAGGTTTAGAGAGATATGGTGGTCATTGGAGCACACACCATGCAAGAATATTCAAAGGTCAGTGGTAAGAAGACCAAATCATGTACAAGTGAGTCCTCTGAAAATTAAACTCTTTATTTCAAGAGTGTAGTTAAATCACTTAAGAATTTGACAAATGATGTTATGCATCCAGTTCACAAAATAGAAGAAAAGATAGATCAATGAATAATTCTTGGATGATACAAATGAAAATATCTCATTTATATATATAGGAGTCTAAGGGGTCAAAATATAATTAGAGCTTACATAAAAATAATAATGTAAGGCCACAAAAATAACAATAAGGGGGATAAACTAGCAATAATAATAAGGGGATACACTAGTATTATAGGGACCTAACATGCCCCTCTCCTTCAAAAAAGTGTTGTCCTCAATGGTTGAGTAGTTATGGATGCTTCTGAATAAAATTCTCATTCTCCCATGTGGAATCTTCAGCAGGTAAGTTCTTCCATTTTATGAGATACTCTGAAATTGGTCGATTTCATAGCTATCGAGTTCTTCTTTTCGTGACTGATTCTGGTTCCAATATGATTTTTCCTTCCTCTTCAAGTTCTAGGAATATTGTTTGAACTGGGATCTTATCACCTATAGCCTTCTTTAAACATGAAACATGGAAAACTGGGTGCACTTGAGAAGATGAAGGAAGCTCAAATTTGTATGCCATAAGACCAATCTTTTGCAACACCTTGTAAGGACCATAGTACTTTGGTGATAATTTATTATCCTTCTTAGCATGCTTGAGGGACATTTTTTTATATGTTTTTAGCCATAAAAATTCCCAGTCGCCTACATCAAAACTTATTTCACTACAATGTTGATTTGCATGTTGTTTCATTAAATTTTGCACCAAAGAGAGGTTATCCTTTAAGAGTTGGAGAACTTGTTTTTGATGCTCGATGTGATCTTCCACTCCTTGAGCCTTAGAATTTTCTCTTAAATATGATGTGATGGAAGGTGGATGATATCAATAAAGTTCCATAAATGGGATAATTTTTTCTTTTGTATGGAAGGAAGTGTTATACCACCATTTAGCCAAAGGTAACCACTTGACCCATTGTGTTTGTTTATCAGATAGAAAGAAACGAAGATATCCTTCCAAACATTTGTTAAATATATCAGTTTTCCCTTCAGATTGAGGATGATAAGATGATTTATGAGCTAATTGAGTACCCAGATACGAAAATAATTTCATCCAAAAGTTTCCAGTGAAAATGGGATCTCTGTCGCTCACAATAACCTTTGGGTTTCCACGTAGCTTTTGAATTGTTTCCATAAATGCAGTAGAAACTGTATTGGATTTAAATGGATGGGATAATGCACAAAAGTATGCATACTTGGTAATTGTACCAACCACCACCATGATAAAATCCATTGAAACCTCCTCCCAACATTGACTTCAAATGGCTAAAGGTTGTAACAGACCTAGGGTCTTAATTGTCTCCATTTTATTCTGTTGGAAAACAAAACATTTCGCCACAAAATTTTGAATATCAGATTTAAGGCCATCCCAAAAAATTTCTTCTCGACCCTGTGGTAAGTTTTTAAAAATCTTGAGTGCCCTCTTAAGGGAAAGGTGTGCAATTCAAAAAGAATATTTTTTTGAGTTGGGAATTATTACAAAGATATAAGTTATCTTTGTACCATAATGAATCATTTTTCCAACTAAATGTATCAGATGTACGAGGATCTTGCTGCAACTTTTGAATGAGTGTCCACACTTATTCATCATTCTTCCATTCATCCCTTGCTTTGGTTATCAAATCTGGTTGGATAATAGAAATGGCACAAAACAATGCTTCCACATCCTCATCATTTCTTGAGAATGCATCTGCAACAATATTTTTCTTCCCTTTTCTGTAGATGATTTCAAAGTTGTTGGAAATACTGAGAGGGGGGCTGAATCAGTATTCCTTTCAATTAGTATTATTATTAATCTTTCAGATCATTAGTTAATCTTCAATTATTATCAGTGTTTGTACAATGATAGCAGTAAACAAAAGGAACACAACTGCACATATTTTTTAAGGTGGAAACCCTCTCCGGGACAAAAACCACTTGAATTATTTTCTAATAATTCTTTAATATTCAACTCCAATTGAAAATAAAGCTCCAATTTCCTAGAATCTAGAAAAGCATTCTTCTCTAGCTCCCACTGGATGGACGCTCCAACGCCCGAGATTCTTTAGTAGTCAACTGAACAGGTGCCCCAACACCCAATGAGCTACAACTCACCCTAGCACCACCCTACCACCCTATAGAAGAATAAAAGAAGAATGGACTCCCGTAACAGGGAAAATGGTCCACTTTACAATGATATAGAATGATGTAGAAGAATAAGACACACTAGACCATAGCCCCAACTATGACACAACCATCTAATGATGATCCTAGACCTCCCGACACTGCCTCTTCAACTCTTGGCAGATAGACACTTGTACAATTTTTACAATGATGCATTTACAATGACTTAGTACAATGATACCTTTATAATGATTGTATGCAGTGCTACCCACTTGAAGACTTCATGTGGTTAACTTCTTGCTGTTGTTCTACACCTTGATTTATGCTCTTTTCATGCTACCCTCTACTGCACCTTGCTTTGCTTTGCTGCCCTAGAAATTCTGGTCCTTTGCAGCCCTTGACAACACATGATCTAGCTTTTTCTTGCCTTCCAGGAGCTTGATATTGAATCTGGTGAATATATTTTCTTTCATATCCCCAATATGTGATTTTTGGTCCTATAGTAGTCCTCTGAGTCTTCTTTCTAATATCATAGGTCTAACCCAATTTGGATTCTTCAAGAGAGAGTTATGCCCAATCTCTCATAATGATCTAATTATGGACTGGTTCAGTAGAACAAAATTTTATGGTGTGCCACATGTCATTGTTTCTTTTTGGCTCTAAAATTAATACATAGAAATTACAATATGTGCACTATCCATTAATTTTTACATAATTCCAATCCGATACTCAGAGAGAGAGTTATGACGATTTTCCCAATCTTACTTCTTTGAGATGAAGTTCAGGATCCTACAAAAACACTGACTTCCACAGATCATATCTCTGAAAATATTGCGTACCTTGATCTAAAATTTTTATAGGAGCTTCCTCAGGATTTCAGCTTCACCGCATAAAAATTTTAGGTTTTCAACCTTTGCAGAAACAAAGTTATAGCGCAAATTCCACGATGACCTGTTTCAGGTAGCGAAATCCTTCCATGAGGAGGATATGAGGGTCACAATTTATATAAATGCGTAGGATGAGAGGGTCTTCAACAAGTGAATGTGGGAGGGATTTTAGGAGCTTAAAAATTATTAATTATTGACTTTTCAATGACCCATGCCAGAACCCCATGGGTTTTTAGCCCACTAACTATGGTTACAAACTTCAAACATGAATATCTCTCAAACCGTGAAGAATTACATGGCGTGCCATATATCAACGAAAATATATCGACAAGTAGAAACCATCAAAAATATTCTTGACCTAGAATATAGTAATTTGGTAGGTAAAAATTACCATGCAATATCAGGGTAGCCCCTGGTACTGCTTGGGTTGACATCAGTGACAACCACTGATCAACAATCTCCCCCTTTGGCATTGATGGAAACACAAGTACTCCCCCTGCGATCATGACACCTATTCCTACAACATTCTCTCCCCCCTTGACATCAATGGAAAAGGGTAACTCCCCCTGACACACAACCATCCTGCAGACCTGTACACACTTCCACTCCCCCTTTATATTCTAAATAAGGAAAATCTAATGAGAACTTGGGAGAATCCCAAGCTTGTGGCGAAGATATTCAAATGCTTCACGAGTACTCTTATGATCATCAATGTTTCCTGCCCAATCTGCATCTGTAAAGGCTTGAATAATGATATTTTTACCCTTGGGATACCACAAGCCATATTCTGTTGTTCCCTTTATATATCGAAGAATTCTTTTGATGACAATAATATGTGATTCTTTGGGTGTTTCTTGGAATCTTTCTACTTGTCCAACTGCTTGCGTAACATCTGTCTGGGAGGTTGTTACATATAGAAGACTACAAATCATAGATTTTTACAACCTTTGATCCACATCCTTAGATGAGTCATCTATGTTCAATTTACAACCTCTTACCATCGGCGTAAGGATCGATTTCTAATCTTCCATTTTGAATATCTTCAGAATTTCCTTGATGTACTTGGCTTGACATATAAATATTCCTTTCTATTACTGAGATATTTGAAGCCCTAAGAAGTATGTCAGCTCACCAAGTAAATACATCTCAAACTCACTTTGCATCTTTGTAGCAAAGTTCTTACTTAGTCGATCATCATTGCTACCAAATATTATATCATCCTCTTTAGCTAGTATACATGATTTAATTGCTTCATCCTGAACATATATGTCATTTGGAGCTCGACTTGTTGTAGCCACAATTTCACCATACCTGCCTTTCCTGATTTCACATTTTGTGGAGTTGAATAGTATTGTGTGCCCTTGGTCACACATTTGTCCAACACTGAGCAGATTGTGATTCATGTTTTCAACCAATAGAACATTCTTGGCTAGAGCATATTTGCTTCCGAGAGTGACGATACCTAATCCTATAACATTTGAAGATCCATCATTTCCAAAGGACATGTTTCCATCCTTCTTCTCTTTCAGAGATACAAATTTCTTTCTATCTCAAGTCATATGCGTTCAGCAACCACTATCAACATACCACACACCTTTTTTGTTTTGAGCCTTGAGAGAGAGAGCACAATTATCAGTCTTCTTCTTCTTCCATGTTTGTTTGTTATGTGGCTTCGGAGATTCTTCTGGAGGATTTTCAAGTCTGCAGTCTCTGCCTATGTGTCCAAAATTATGACATTTGTAACATTCCATATTATTTCTTAAATATTCAAATATATTGATGTTTCGTTGAGCCCTGGGAAGTTCATACTTGAAGGATCTCCTGGAATTTTATTGGTTCCTAGGGTACATGTGACATTCTACAGCTTTATGACCAAATTTTCCACATGGATAACAATAGCCATGAAAAATATGTTGGTACCTAGATGGAAATCTTCGTCGAGTAATTGTCTTCCAAGGTTGTTCTTGCGAATCTTGTCCAATGAAGTTACATGCATGTCAGATCTCATAGGTTCATTGTATTTTGTTGTATAAGGTCTTTCTTCTTTTTCTTTGTAACCGAGGCCAGTTTCATCGTTGTAAGATCATTGATTGTTGATGAGTTCTTCAAATGCCCTTGAGTTGTTGGCATAGTTTTGGACTATTTTTCCCTTCTTCACTTCCTTACACAGCGACACTACTTCAACTTCTAATGTGTCCCTTTCTTGGTTGCTTTCTTCCAACTTCTTTTGAAGTGACTCTTCAATACATTTTTGTTCTTCAACTTCAATTTTGAGACCTTGAACTTGTTCTTCAAGAGTATTGGAATGGATATTCTCAGCCTTGAGCTCTTTTATAAGCTTGATTGCCTCATTAGAAAATTATTATATGGTCAACCCTTCTTCTTTTTTGTTTGATACCTCTTGTTTAATGTACTTGGCCACAAAAAATACTCTCTCATTTCCTTCTTCTTCGTTGTCATTGTCTTCATCGTATGGTGAGCTATCTTCTTTAGATAGAAAGTTCATTTTGAATCCATTCTTTTTTCTTTGCTTGTTGAATTTATTAAAGCCTTTCTTTTCTTTTGAGTTGTCATCACTTTTGTTCGAACATTTTGTTGTGAAATTCCCAACCTCACCACAGCTAAAACATATCAATGGAAGTTTACCTTTGAATTTTCTCTTACCAATTTTTAGTTTTCTCGTAAAGTAAGCATATTCTCCATATGAAAGACATTCTTCATCACCTTCATTTTCTTCACACTTGCAGGTGCAGGTTTGTGCCTTTGAAGGTTGTTTCTCCTTATTTGTTTTCTTAGATGCAGCAAACGCAATTTCTATATGTGAAGTACCCTCTTCTTCATCAAGTCTCATTTCATATGTTATGAGAACTCCATGTAATTCCTCTTTGCTGATTTTTTCCATATTTTCACTATATTATAAGACCGATACCTTTTGGTTGAATCTCCCTTGTAACGCTCTAAGAATCTTTCGTATAATAGTCTTCTCATCAACAAGCTCTCCCAATCCTTCCATAGTGTTGATTATTTCATCAATATGTTGGAAGTATGTAGTAATGTTGTTATCTTCTTTCATTCTGATTTGCTCAATTTTTTCTCTGTAGATTTGAAGCTTTGCTTCTTTGACATTTGAGTCACCTGCATATATATTATCAAGCTTGTCCCGTACATTTTTGGCGGTTTTACAACCCAACACCTTCTGATAAGTAGATTCAATAAGTCCACTGATAATAATGTTCTTTGCATTTGCATCATTTTCCAAATTATTCTTACCTTGTTCATCCGCAGTTGATGTAAATCCATTTCAAACATTGTCCCATACTTCGTAACCTTGCGCCAAGAGATAGACCTTCATTCTTCCTTTCCAGAGTGCATAATTATTTTCATTGAATAGAGGTACACCATTCTTGGTATGCTCCATGACCTCCTTCCAACTATTAAACTACTATTGAAGGAACCAAGCTCTGATACCAATTGTTGGAAATACTGAGAGGGGGGGTGAATCAGTATTCTTTTCAATTAGTATTATTATTAATCTTTCAGCTCATTAAGTTAATCTTCAATTATTATCAGTGTTTGTACAATGATAGCAATAAACAAAAGGAACACAACTACACACAGTTTTTAAGGTGGAAACCCTTTCCGGGACAAAAACCACCTGAATTCTTTTCTAATAATTCTTTAATATTCAACTCCAATTGAAAATAAAGCTCCAACTTCCTAGAATCTAGAAAATCATTCTTCTCCAACTCCCACTGGATGGATGCTCCAACGCCCGAGATTCTTCAATAGTCAATTGAACAGATGCCCCAACACCCAATGAGCTAAAACTCACCCTAGCACCACCCTACCACCTTGAATTTTTCATAGGCTTGAACCTGTTGGTGACTTCATGCACCAGCCTAGCACCACCCTACCACCCTATAGAAGAATAAAAGAAGAATGGACTCCCGTACCAAGGAAAATGGTCCACTTTACAATGATATAGAATGATGTAGAAGAATAAGACACACTACACCATAACCCCAACTATGACACAACCACCTAATGATGATCCTAGACCTCCCGACACTGCCTCTTCAGCTCTTGGCAGATAGACACTTGTAAAAATTTTACAATGATGCATTTACAATGACTTAGTACAATGATACCTTTATAATGATTGTATGCAGTGCTGCCCACTTGAAAACTTCATGTGGTGAAATTATTGTTGTTTTTCTGCACCTTGATTGCTACTCTTTTCATGCTACCCTTTTTTGCACCTTGCTTTGCTTTTCTGCCCTAGAAATTTTGGTCCTTTGTAGCCCTTGACAAAACATGATCTAGCTTTTTCTTGCCTTCTAGGAGCTCAATATTGAATCTGGTGAATATATTTTATTTCATATCCCAAAAATGTAATTTTTGGTCTTGTAGTAGTCCTCTGATTCTTCTTTCCCATACCATAGGTATGACCCAATTTGGATTCTTCAAGGGAGAGTTATGCCCAATCTCTCACAATGACCTAATTATGGATTGGTTCAGTAGACCGAACTTGTATGAAATTCCATGTGTCAATGTTTCTTCATTCAGCTTCGAAATTGATACAAAGAAAACTATAGTCTGTGCAATATCCATCAATTTTTATAGAATTCCAATCTGATACTCAGAGAGAGAGTTATGACTATTTTCCCAAGGTCACTTCTTTGAGATGAAGTTCAAGAGCCTGCAAAAACACTGACTTCCACAGATCATATCTTTGAAAATATTGTGCATCATGATCTGAACCTTTTACAGGAGCTTCCTTAGGATTTCGGCTTCACCACATAAAAATTTCAGCTTTTTAACCTTTGTATAAAAAAATTTATAGTGCAAATTCCACGATGAGCTATTTCAGGTAGCGAAATCCTTCCATGAGGAGGATATGAGGATCACAATTTATATAAATTCTTAGGATGAGAGAGTCTTCAACAAGTGAACGTGTGAGGGATTTTAGGAGCTTAAAAATTATTAATTATTGAATTTTCAATGACCCGTGCCACAACCCCATGGGGTTTTAGACCACTAACTGGGGTTACAAACTTCAAACATGAATATCTCTCAAACCGTGAAGAATTACATTTTGTGCCATATATCAATGGAAACATCTTGACCAGTAGAAACCATCAAAAATATTCTTGACCCAGAATATATTAATTTGGTAGGTCAAAATTACCATGCAAGTAGCCCCTGGTGCTGCTTCGGTTGACATCAATGACAACTACTGATCAACAAAAGTCATAACCAAACATTTTTGTGACTCATTTTTGTTTCTCTTCTGAAGATAATCTTTGTTCCAAAAATTATTTAAGACAATCATGATTTGTTTATAACTTGAAGTGTCTTCCCATTAGGTAAGGTCGTCATTCCTTTAATGCATGTAGTATTTCCAACATTTCCTTCTCATAAATAGGTTTGTGTAAATACTTTCCTTTTATTGGACATATTTCAAAAGAAATTGGTCTTCCTTCTTGCATTAAAACAACACCAATCTCATTTTCTGAGGCATTACATTCCACAATAAAGGTTTTTGAGAAGTCTGGCGTAGGTAAGACAGGTGCTTGGCACATTGCCTCTTTAAGATGTTCAAAGGCCTTAGTTTCTTTTAGAGTCCAAGAAAATGCATATTTTTTTAGTAATTTTGTTAGAGTTACAACTATCCTCCAATAATTCTTAACAAACTTGTGATAATACCCTATCAACCTGAGAAATCCTTGAAGATGTTTTATGGTTGTGGGGATTTTCCATTCCTTAATGGATTTAATTTTGTTAGGGTCTACCTTAACACCCTCATGAGATACAATATGATCTAGATATTCCACCTCCTATACTCCAAAGAAACATTTGGAGATTTTTTGCATATAATTGTTTCCCCTCCAATAGTTTGAGCACCCTGTCAACATGTTGAACATGATCCTTCCAAGACTTGTTGTAGATTCGTATATCATCAAAAAATACTAACACAAATTTTCGAAGGTTTTGAAAATGGAATTCATCAAACCTTGAAATGTAGAAGGTGCATTGGTAAGGCCAAAAGGCATGACCAAAAATTCATCACGACCCTCATGGTTTCTATTTATTTATTTTTTCTTCTTAATGTCTTCAATCTTCATTATAATTTGATGATATCATGTACAAAGATCCAAATTGGTTAAGTAAATTGTTCCATATAATTCATCCAATAATTCATCAATGAAAGGAAAGGGAAATTTATCTTTAATAGTGAGCTTTTTCAGCTCCATATAGTCCGGACACCTGCCTCATGATCCATCATTCTTATGCACCAATACTACTAGAGCAGAGAAGTAAATTTGACTAGGTTGAATTATATTGGCCTCTAGCATTTCTGCAACCATGTGTTCAATTTCACTCTTTTGGGAATAGGGGTATTTATAAGGCCTGACGTTTGGAGAAACACTTCCTGGAATCAAATGAATAGCATTATCATGATCATGAATAGGTGGCAGGCCTTTGGGAGACTCAAATACCTTGGAATGATTGTCCAAAACTTTTTGGAGATCTAGAGAAATAGATGATTTCGATGTTTGAACATCTAGTGGGCATAATTGTGCAATTATTCCTCGTTGTTCTTTCCTTAGAAGATTTATCATACCATTAGAGTTGATTATATTTCTTGGTTTCCCTATGATACTCCTTAATTCAACTTATTTTCCTTCCCAAAAAAAATCAAGAAAATTTCTTGAAAATTAAAAGATATCGTACTCAAACATTGTAACCATTGGGCTCTTAGTACAACATCAACAACACCCATTGGAATGGAAAGAATTGGACTATTCAATACATATTACCCCATGGTTAGCTTGATATTATGGCACTTTCCAGAGAAAATTATAGTTCCTCCATTTGCAACCATCACTTGACACTTTGGTGTTGGATATATTAAGAAATTCAATTCCTTGGATATCTTACAATGAATAAAATTATGGGTACTGCCCGAATCAATCAAAACTATTACCTTTTTCTTCTTGATATGTCCTTCTTGAGAGTGGTAATTCTTGCCAATGCATTACAATATATGGTTGAATTCATTTCTTCTTTCTCTAGGGTTGGTTCCTGGTGTATGTAAAATATTTTTTCTC
The DNA here is from genome assembly GCA_034641835.2 of Pinus albicaulis. Taxonomy (NCBI): domain Eukaryota; kingdom Viridiplantae; phylum Streptophyta; class Pinopsida; order Pinales; family Pinaceae; genus Pinus; species Pinus albicaulis. The sequence goes on along the minus strand of CM076584.1, from coordinate 269,215,424 downwards.
AGCACACTTATGACCTTTAGTGTATTTTCTATCACAACTGTAACAAATCCCTTTCGCTCTTTTTTCTTATAGTTTTTGTGGTGTCAACCTTGTAGGTTATGGAAGGCTAGGAGCAACATCACTTCCATATTTATAGTTGTGAGTGGTAAACTTCCTTGCTGCCATAATTTTTCTTTCAACTTTTCTTGCCACCCTAAATGCCTTTTCCAATTAATCAAATTCCCAAAGGCGAACCTCGCCTTCGATGGTATCCTTTAAAGTCCCTATGAATACATCAAAAATATGTTCCTATACAATATAGTTTACCCTTATATTCAATTTTTGGAAGTCCTCAATATGATCTTCCATTAAACCCTTATGTTTGATATTTATCAATTGGCTAAAGAAGGTCTTTCTCTTTGTATCCTCATAATGTGTTATCATTTACTCCGCAAAATTGACCAAGCGAAAAGTGTTTTACAAGAACAAAGATATATTAGCATAAAAATGGATTGGGTTCTAAATATAAAGTTGCAATGCGTACCTTTTGTGTGTGTTGCACATTATGAGATCAAAATATTGCTCCATTTGTAGTATCCATGTTACTAGATCCTTGCCATGAAACTTCATCATATTTATCTTTGGAATGTGGTGGATCTTAAACCCCACATTGGAGTCTCTAAAATCATCATTCATATTCACTTTTTCCTCATCATGATTTTCATGGATTACCTTGTCACCCCCGGGAATCCTTTCTTGTAACAACTTTGTCAACCATTCCAACTTGACATTCATCGCATCCATGTATACCTTAAAAAACTCCATATTTTATTTTATATCATTCATGTCTCATTTGAATTCATCATGTCATATTTTTTTTTTCTCTTTGTGAGAGCGAAATTTGTTGCACTTGGTCCCTTAACTTCGATATATCATGTTGCAATTCTTCCTCTTCATGTGTCATAGTAGAGCTTTCTAAAGGCTTAATGGGTGTAGAATTCTTTTGTTTGAGAGGCATTTTAGAACCCAATACTAATATCTATGCTTCAATATGCCCTTGGAATCACTTCAAACTGATTTTTAAATAAAAATTATGCAATTTGTTTTTAAATACATGTTTGTTCTTGCTTTTAGGAGCGTTATATTGAAACGGGAGTAACTCTGTAATTTCGGATCTCCAAGTTCTGAAATTTCTTCCTGTGGTAGCTCTCTGAGTCTTCTTTCTAACCCCACAAGTCTGAATGATATTGGATTCTTCAAGAAAAGGTTATGCCAAATCTCCCATGATAACCTTATTATTAACTGGTTCAGTAGAGTGAAGTTGTATGGTATGCCACGTGTCACTCTTTCAACCGTCGGCCCTAAAATTGATACACTAAAAATGACATTCCATGTACTTTCAACCACGTTTTAGCATGAGAATCTCCATTGTTAGTCAGTTTCACTAATTATCATTGTGCTAGTGATGTTGATGATCGAAAGTCTACAACAGGTTATGCATTCACTCTTGGTTTAGGACCTATTACATGGTCTTGTAAAAAACAAAATTCCATCTCTCTTTCTTCGGCAAACGTAGAGTATCATGATGTTGTTGAAGCCAGCAAGGAAGCCTTGTGGCTTCGTCAAATCCTGTCTAATTTTGGTCTTCATCAGCAGCATCCTACTACACTTTGGTGTGATAATTAGAGTGTCCTTCAGCTATGCAAAGATTCAATTCAGCATCAACGCAGAAAACACATTGAACTACACATGCACTTCATCAGAAAGCTCATTCATGATTGTTTTCTTGAAGTGCACTATTGTTCAACCAATGATCAAGTTGTTGATATCTTTAAAAAGGATCTCACAGAAGCAAAGTTTACCAAACTTCGATCTATGCTTGAAATTCAGGAAAGTTATCCTTAAGGGGGGATAGGCTCTAATGCCTCCTTCGTTCTCCTATTGTGTCACCTTTGTTAATCCTTCAATCCTATCCCAAGTTGTTCTTAAGGGGAGATGTTAGTATATTTTGACATATAGGAAATAGTTAAGTATAACTTGGTCTAGTGTAAAGTTAGGTAAAGTCTGTTTCTTTAGTGTGTGCTTTTGTAACTTATAATCTAACGGTCACGATATGTAGTGATCTAAAGGTTCATTCTCTCCTCAGTATTACCGACACTTGATCTATGGCTTAACACGCGATTGGTCCATGATATTTATTTAAAGAGCATGGAAGGTCATTTTTCCAGTGACCATTTATAAGAGAAGCTTATGTAAATTTTCTTTCTTTGCATTAATAAATTTCCTGAAGTGGTCGTGTTGGCTCACGTCGTGCACCGTTTCCCTCTTTAAGGGTTTTAACCATTTCAAATAATGGTGTACTAATCTATGATATGTTTGTGAGTGGTGGCCTTTGGTGTTTTGATCTAAGGAACTTACCCTTTAAATTCCTACATGGTATCAGATTTTTTTTAGGGTCACATTCTTAGTTGATCCAAATATGAAGCTGGTTTTGACTGCATTTGACTGTCATTTTCCAGATATACTATTTTTTACCACTTTTGGGTCGAGAGAACTGCTCTGTTGCATCTGGAGCCTTTGTTCCAGTGAGGAACCCCTTTCATTTCATGCGAAAAGGTTTTCGATTTCCTTAGCTATGTCATTTTAGATCTGAAGGTATAAGGTATTTTTTTGCAGTTATATTTATTTGTCCCTTTGTTTATTTCTGTTTATAGTCATTTTTTTTATTACTGAATATATACCTTCTTCTCTACATACGCTCTTTTCTCTACGCATTGTGCGATCTGGAATACCAGAAATAGAAAGACGAGATTTTTCTCCTACGTATGTTCTTTCCCCGCGACTTTGTGCAATCTCGGGAAATCAAAAAGAGAGGGAAAGCTATTTAGTTTCTAGGCGGACTAACCAAAAATATAACATCAAGGCACAAGGCTTGCATAGTGTTTTATTTTGTTTTTGTTGTTTTTGTGGTTGTTTTTTGTAGGAAAATAGCACGCACCAAAAAAAAAAAAAAAAAACTCTTCCTCCTTTCCAACAATTACTAATTATTTTAACTAACTCACTTGGTCTAAAGTTACTTTATGAGAAAAGAGGTCTTAGCTAAAGTATTTTTTTCAAGTTACTTTAAAAAAAAAATGATGGAGGGTGGGGGGGTTAAGTATAACTTCAACATCAACTTTCAACCTATCACGTGACTACTTTGCATCTACTACAAATTTACTTCAAAAAGACATAACTTCTTCATCTGAAAGCCGTTTTTTTAACCGGCCTAATTTTTGGAGATCTTTCCATTGGAGCAGTTATTTTCAACCTTTACAGCTTCAATTTTTTTAAATGGAAAGTGCATGCCCGGATATTCTTAACAGCACCAATTATTTCCAATGGCTATCCTACATGATAGACTTACTTAGAAGTAAAGGTCTTTATAAAATAGCCTCAGGTCTAGAATCTAAACCTACCGATGAAGATAAAAGGGCTAAATGGGAAAATAAACAAGATCAAGCACAAGGGTTGATATAAATTTCCATTTCTCAAGATCTTAGATTTCATATCCAAGAAATTGACTCCCCTGATGAAGTTATGAAAAAGCTAAATATTTTTTTTGGTATTCAAAATGAAATCAGAGCCCACGAGCTTGAAAATGAGTTTCTTACTTTGGGCCCCAATAATTTCTCCTCTATTGAAGATTTTTGGTCCAAATTCAAGACCCTTAGACATATCTTAGAATTTTGTAGGGTCAAAAAGGAATATGGTAGTTGTATCTATTTCATCCTTGCTAAGTTAGGCCTTGCATACTATGTATTTGTTTCCACCTTCCATTCCACTAGAGAAGCCCTCATTTCTCAAGGAACACCATAAAAGTCCCCCTCTTTTTATGCCTTTTTGTGATTCTTTGATAAGAGAACAATAAAAAAATTTACACCTTGGTCTTATTAATACCGGAAACTCTTCTAAGAAAGCCCTAGCAGCCCAGTAGCAACCAAATCCAAAGAATCCTAAGAAGCAGCATCCTAAAAATAATGGTCCTAAACCAAACAAGGGTCTTAATCACTCTCACCCGCAAACTAAAAAAGAAACTCAACAAACTGATAGGAAAATAAAAAGAAAGGGAAGAACACAAATAGACACTGCAACTTTTGTAATTGTGATGGCCACATAGAGTCAAAATGTTTTAAGAAGATGGAATTCTTGGAAGCAGCAATGAAGAAGCACAACATCCATTTGGAGAACACTTCAACTTCATCTTCAGGAATGGGAATTTCTGCATGTGGTTGTCAAGCATCAAGATCTGGTTATGCATTGAATGTATCTTCTTCTTCTCATTCTCATGAGTGGCTTATTGATTTTGGAGCCTCCTACCACATGGCCAAAAATAAAGCCATGTTTTCTTCTTTCAATGATTGTAACACCAAAAATATTTATGTTGGTGATGATAGATCTCATGGTGTTGTAGGGTCCAGAACCATTCATCTAGATAATGGTCAGTTTAATGATGTATTATGTGTTCCTAACTTTTCCCGCAACCTTCTATCTATTTATCAGATAACTCATTTAGGTGAAGGGAAAACCATAGAATTCTCACCTCATGATGTTTTAATTAAGGACCTAAGAGATACGAGACATATTTTACCTACTAGCATTGTTGATGATTCCACAAGGTTATATAATTTTGACAAATTTGGGTCATCAAGTCTTCCCTCCATTTTTTTTGCTCATAATGATGGAGTGAGAAAACTTTAGCATGAGCTATTTGGTCACTTAAACTATCGCTCTCTTCAAACTCTATGTAAAGAAAATATGGTGACAAGTCTTCCTATAGTATCTTTCCGAGATGGTGTTTGTTCTGGTTGTGTACTTGGAAAACATCATTGAGATAGTTTTGATGAATGTGCCTCTTGCCATGCTTCAGCCCCTTTGTAGCTTGTGCGCGGTGATTTATGTGGTCCACTTCCAATTGTTTCTTTCTCTAGCTACAAGTACTTTCTTAACTTTCATTGATGATTTTTCCAAACGCACTTGGGTATACTTCTTAAAACTCAAGAGTTAAGTTTTTAACATGTTTTTGGCCTTTAAGGCCTTTGTTGAGAAACAATCTGGACATCAAATTCTTAATTTAAGATCTGACAATGGAGGAGAATATGTTAACAACAAATTTATCAACTTTTTCATTGAGCATGGCATTCAATTGAAACATATTTTTTTGTATACTCCACAACAAAATGGTGTAGCTGAAAGGAAGAATCACACTCTAAAAGAAATGGCTAATTGTATGCTTCAATCTAAAGGACTTAGTCTTAATTTTTGGCAGAAGCAATTAACTGTGAAAATTACATGGTAAATCGCACTCCTACTAAGGTTTTAAGAAATATCACTACAGAAGAAGCCTCGAGCTCAATCAAATCAAATGTATGTCACTTTCGTGTTTTTGGAAGTGAAGCTTCGGCCCATATTCTAGATGAGAAACATATAAAGCCTTAGAACCTAAGAGTGAAAAATGTATTTTTGATGGAAATTCTGAAGATGTCAAAGTATATAGACTTCTTCAACCCAATTCCAAAAATGTAATCATTAGAAGAGATGTAAAATTTTATGAAAATATATCGGCCTACAAGCCTAGTTCGGCGGATGTGCCACCTTTGGTCTGTGAGCCTAATTCGGCATATGTGCCACCACTCTCTTCTACTTCTGACAACATTCCTTCTACTTTGGATGATGACAGTGAGGATGAAAAACCTCCTCCACCTCCTCGAGATCTTCATTCATCTTCACAGCTTCCAAAATGGGTCTACTCTACTCGGGATGCAATAGGTTCTCTTGCAGGTGACCCCGCAGATCAACGGCGTACACGTTCTCAGTTCAATAGAGCCTCTTCTTTATTGGCTCAAGTTCTAGAAAATTATGATCTAGATACCTTTAAAGAAGTTTTAGGTCATCCAGATTATGATGCAACTATGAATGAAGATATTGTTCCTTATTGGAAAATGATACTTGGGATCTTGTTCCTCTTCAAAAGGGAAGAAAACTTATTCGATGCAAACGGGTTTACAGAAAAAAGTTTGGAACAGATGAAAAAGTGGATAAACATAAAGCTCGTCTTGTTGCTAAAGGATTTTCACAAGTTGAAAGCATTGACTATACTGAAACCTTCTCCCCTGTTGCCAAAATGAATTCTATCCACCTTGTTCTTTCCCTTGATCCCACCTTTAAATGGGAAGTCCATTAGATGGATGTTCAATCCTCCTTCTTACATGGGGATTTGCATGAAGAAATCTACATGGAACAACCCCCTGGCTTTATCCAGAAAGACTCTAGCCTTGTCCGTCTCCTTAATAAGTATCTCTATGGTCTCAAACAAGCCCCTCAAGCTTGGTATGCCAAAATGGATTGCTTTCTCTTAGAAAATGGCTTTTCTAGATGTTATTCTTACAACACTCTCTATACTAATAAAGTGGGTAAGTTCTTAATCATACTTGTTCTTTATGTTGATGATCTTATCCTTACTGGTAGTGATCCCAACCATATAAACCATGTGAATTCTAGCCTCAAAAATAAATTTGAAATGAAAGACTTAGGACACTTGCATTATTGCCTTGGTCTTCAAGTCGTGCAATCCAAAGAAGTTATTACCCTTTATCAGTCCAAGTATGCCCGTGATCTTCTACACCACTTCCACATGGAAGACTGTAAGCCAGCCCCTTCTTCCTTTATGTTTGGAGTCAAGCTTTCAGTCACTTGTACTTTCCCTGAGGTTGATTCTACCTTATACCATCAACTTGTTCGTAAACTTATGTATCTAACCCATACCCATCCTGACCTTTCCTTTTTCATTGGTCTTGTTGCTCGGTTTATGCACAAACCTCATGAAAGTCATTGGAAAGCAACTAAAATAATACTTTGATATATTCGAGGTACAGTTCAGTTTGAGATTCATTACATTGCAATATCATCTCCATTGTTGGTTGGTTTCACTAATTCTGATTGGGTTGGTGATCCTGATGATCAAAATTCTACTGCAGGTTATGTATTTACTCTTGGTTCAGGACCAATTACATGGTCTTGTAAAAAACAAAGTTACATCTCTCTTTCTTTGACAAAATCAAAGTATCGTGGTGTTGTTGAAGCCAACAAGGAAGCCTTGTGGCTTCGCCAAATTCTGTCTGAATTTGGTCTTCATCAACAGGCATCCAACTACACTTTGGTGTGATAATCATAGTTCCATTCATCTATGCAAAGATCCAATTTAACATCAACACAAAAAACACGTTGAGCTACACATGCACTTCAGCAAAAATCTCATTCATGATCGTGTTCTTGAAGAGCACTATTGTTCAACCAATGATCAAGTTGTTGATATCTTCACAAAGGCTCTCACAGAAGCGAAGTTTACCAAACTTTGATCTATGCTTGGAGTTCAGGAAAGTTATCATTAAGGGGGTATATGCTCTAATTCCTCCTTCTTCGTCCTAATATGTCACCATTGTAAATCCTTCAATCCTATCCCAATTTTTTCTTAAGGGGGGATGTTAGGATATTCATATACGTAGGAAATAGTTAAGTATAACTTGCTCTAGCGTAAAGTTAGGTAAAGTGTGTTTCTTTAGTATGTACTTTTGTAACTTATAATCTGACAGTCACGATATGTAGTGATCTGACGGTTCATTCTCTCCTTGGTATTACCGACACTTAATCCGTGGCTTAACACCCAATTGGTCCACGATATCTATTTAAAGAGCATGGAGGGTCATATGTTTGGTGACCGTTTATGAGAGAATATTATGTAAATTTTATTTCTTTACATTAATAAATTGCCTGAAGTGGCCGCGTTGGCTCAAGTCGTGCAATTTTTCCCACTTTGAGGGTTTTAACCACGTCAAATACTAGTGTACTGATATATGATTTGTTTGTGAGCGGAGACCTTTGGTGTTTTGATCTAAGGAACTTACTCTGTAAATTCCTACACTCTGCACACTTATGACCTTTAGTGTATTTTTCTATCACAACTATAAAAAAGCCCTTTCGGTCTTTTTTCTTCCAGTTTTTATGGTGTCAAACTTGTAGGTTGCGGAAGACTAGGAGCCACTACAGTTCCATCTTTATAGTTGTGAGTGGTAGACTTCATTATTGCCATAATTTTTCTTTCAACCTTTCTTTCCACCCTCAATTCCTTTTCCAATAAATCAAGTTCCCAAAGGAAAACCTCAAGTTGGATGTTATCCTTTAAAGTCACTATGAATACATCAAACCTATGTTCCTCTGGAATATCATTTACCCCTATATTCAATTTTTGGAAGTCCTTAATGTGCTCTGCCATTGAACCCTTGTGTTTTTTTAGATATTTATCAATTGGCTAAAGAATTTCTTTCTCTTTGTATCCTCATAATGTGCTATCATTTCCTCCGTAAAAATTGACCAAGTGACAAGTGTTTTACAAGAACAAAGACATCTATACCATACAAATTGTTTGTTTTCTAAATATAAAGTTGCAATGTGTACCTTTTGTGTGTGTTGCACATTATGGAGATCAAAATATTGCTCCATTTGTAGTATCCATGTTACTAGATCCTTGCCATCAAACTTCATCATATCTATCATTGGAATGTGGTGGTTCTTAAACCCCACATTGGAGTCTCTAAAATTGTCCTTCATATTCCTTTTGTCCTCATCATGGTTTTCATGGATTACCTTGTCACCACCAGGAAGCCTTTTTGCAACAACTTTGTCAACCCTTCCAACTTGAAATTCATCGCATCCATGTCTACTTTAAAAACCTCTATATTTCCTTTTATACCATTCATGTCTCATTTTAATCCATCCATGTCATATTTTGTTTCTCTTTGTGAGAGTGAACTTTGTTGCACTTGGTCCCTTAACTTTGATATATCATGTTTCAATTCTTCCTCTTCGTGTGTCATAGTAGAGATTTTTGAAGGCCTAATGGGTGTAGAATTATTTTGTTTGAGAGAAATTTTAAAACCCAATACTAATATATATGCTTAAATATGCCCTTGGAATCACTTCAAACTTATTTTTCAAACAAAATTTATGCAATTTATTTTGTAACTCTGTAATTTAGGATCTCCAAGTTTGGAATTTATTCTTGTGGTAGCTCTCTAAGTCTTATTTCCAACCCCACAAGTCTGGCGGATATTGGATTCTTTAAGAAAGAGTTATGCCAAATCTCCCACGATGTCATGATTATTAATTGTTTCAGTAGAGCGAAGTTGTGCCACATGTCACTCTTTCAACCTTCGGCCCTAAAATTGACACACTAAAAACTACATTTCATGTACTTTCCGCCACTTTTTATAGAATTCAAATCCGATGCCAGAAAATAAATTTATGACGTTTTTCCCTAGGTCACTTATTTGAGAGATAATTCTAAAGCGTGCAAAAACCATAAATTCCTCATATCATATCTCTAAAAATATAGTGAACCAAAAGCTTATTTTTTTACACAAAATTTCATCTCCACATGGTAAACATTTGAGCCCCTGAAGCCTCTTAGAAAAAAAATTATAGCGAAATGCCAAGATGGCTTGTTTGAAGAAGTGAAACCCTAGAATTCAAAACTCTGATACCAAATGTTATGCAACCCACTCACAAATAGAAGAAAATATAGATCAACGACTTAAAAATTATCCTCTTCAATAGGGAAACCTGCTTTACATTACATAAATGAATAATTCTTGAATGATACAAATGAAAGTTCCTACTTTCTATATATATGAGTCTAAGGGGTCACAATATAATTAGAGCCTACATAACAATAATTATAATGTAAGGGCACAACAATAACAATAGTGGGATTCTATGGGACACAACAACAACAATATGGGGACGACATGGGCACAAAAATAAAAATAAGGGGGATACACTAACAATAAAAATAAGGGGTACACTAGTATTATAAGGTCCTAACAAATGAAGTATCAGATTTGAAGAGGAGTACAAGTGAAAGTTCCTCAAGAAATAAACCTTTCAAGATATTTTTCAAGTGTAATAATAACTCCCAAACCAAGTCTGCCCCAAGTTTGAATTTCAATTTGAATTTCAAGGAGCTAGGAATGGACAACTTCTACTTTTATCATCAAGAAAACCATTCTGAAAAGACTTGCCCACAAGGGATAAATTCAATGACCCTAGTAATTAATAATATTCTTGATGATCATACCATTGATGATCATCCTAAAAAATCAAACGAAGGAGATGAGGCTACCCCAGCAGAAGATGATACCCATATTTGGTCTCCCATGTTAATGGTGGAAGTGTTCAGAGGCAATGAGACTCAATCGTTTGGGGAAGTTTCAATTGAATAATATCAACCTACTAACCCTCCTAAGTCTTAAAATTTGAGGTGCAAAGGACCTATGGCTAAGCCTATTCTCAAGGAGGAAAAAGGACCTTTTTGAGAATAATTCAAAATCCACCCTCTCAACCTACAAGTAGTCAATCTTCCAAAAATACATTGGGAAATACCAAAGGAAATTATAATACACCCAAGGAATCCAATAAGTCCTCTCAGTCAACATCTTCGACTCATTCAACTAAAGACAAGAGTGTGTGGGGTACTATGGACTAAATTATAGTTGAATATATGAAGAAATCATGAGCAAATATAACACTCTGACTTAGCTCAAATACCAGAGAAAAGGGATTTCATTATACAAGAAATAGCATCGACAACTTCAAAAATTAAATTTGATTCTACTTCCAAGATGTTACTTGTCGCTCAACCTCATGACACAATAAGAACTGAAGCTATTGTAAATGCATCAAATGTGGGAGTTAATTCACGATCACAAGTACCCTCATTTTTGTTGAATTTTGAGATTTTCAACTACAACGTTCATAATTTGTTAGTGTATTTTCGTGCATCAATGAATGTAATGCATTTATTAGTTTGCAGAAAGATTAATTTTAATCCATAGAAGACTGGTGCAAATATCATTCAACTATATAGACTCAAGTGCAAGTTGTTACAAAGCATTTAGTCACTGTCCCTTCAATCCCTCGGCCCGTACATTGGAGGACTATTCTCGTGACCTGTGAACAGTAAAATGTCCTGAAAACACCTTGATGGCATCCTTTTGCATAGGGGCAAGAATTCTCCTTAAGAACATTTCCTCATAAAAGCCCCAAAAACCCATGTTTTGGCATTGGCACGAGTTGCCAATTCATCCGTCACGCCAATGGGGAAAATATACACTATTGGGCGCGCCATCTGGCGCTCTGTCCCTATGTTGTACCCGAGCCAACCTGTTTTGGAATGTTTTTAACAAATTGAGGCAGAAGTTTCCTTTAACCACCTCGGGATTGAATCATCAAAAAGAGGTTGGGCTATTTGGCTCCGGATCTCCTTGTTTAGGAAGATTTTTTCCACCTCTCATGGAACCTTCCTAAGAGATAGGACTCTCCCCCATGATTATAGGGAGCCTAACCTCTCCTTCTCCCTCTATAAACGTCTACCTTCTCTATTTGCAAGCTAGTTGAACATTTGGGAAGAAAACTATAGTTGAGAAACTATTGAAAGCAGAGCAAGGAGAACCCCGTAAGAGAGAGAGTCTTGTCTAAATTCTCGACAAGCTTTGTGAGACACGCTCTGCTGGAAGCCCCGCCAAAGGAAGAATGCGATTTCGGAACTCGGTTGTAATCTTTCTTTCACATTTTAATATATGCTCGACTATGTTATTGGTTCCACTGTTGTATTTCTTATCTATGTAATGCAATTTGATTCAATATTTTCTGACTGATTGATAGTTACATGTTTGAATTATTACGTTGTATGCCGTCATTTCCTCTCTGCATGTGTACAGGTGTCTAGACGCGGTGAGTGAAAGGATTGTGATCTGTCAAGCTAGGAACAGGAAGAAGCACTTCTTCTTCGACAACAGCAATGTAGGACTTGAGGTAGGCTATCTATCATAGCTTTGTCATTTGTATCTAGGAATCGATATCGTAGCATGTTCTATTTTTTTCTAGACCCACTCTAGGGCTAGTGGGATCGCCTCTGTCCGCAGAGGGGATTTACCTCTCCAACACAAGTAGTCGACGAACTTAAAGATGTATTGATATGTTTGTCTTTTGATTCACGAGTGCGTCATTTCATTGATATTTTAGTTGTGGATATTCTTGAGGCTTATGGACTTACATTGAGAATAGATTGGTCGAGTAAGATTCAAGGTTATTTCGCTTCAGACTAGTCTCATTTGTAGATCCCCTACAAGGGAAAGAACAATCACATAAGGGTTAATAGTCAGTCACATATGAAACACACGATCACTGATTTGAAGGGTCATAACGAGCTACTAGGTAATTTCCTCCATGAATCAGATATTGGTTTTTATCAAGCATAGTCGTCCCAAGTTCTACCAAATACAAAATCATAACTCCTCCCTTCTAATCTAACTCGTGAACATGAATCTTGTGTTACAGATATAAATAGTCTTAGCTAAGTCCATAATTCTATAAATATAGGTGTTTGGACTCTCTACTATGATGGTTCCAAGACACATGATGGAGTTGGTGCAAGCTTCATCCTCATGGACCCAAAGAAGAAAAAAATCCTAATATCCTATCGCTTATAATTTCAATGTATCAACAACATCATTGAATATGAAACATTGATTTTCAATTTGAAGAAGGCTATATACTTGAAGGTAGAGTGCTTAAAGGTTATTGGTGATTCTGAAATCATCACAAGGTAGTATGAAACATGATTCATTGAATTTCACCCCATCTTAAAAAATACCAACAAGAGGTATGGTGTTTAATTTATTCTTTTAAAGTTTCCAATATCGTGTTCGTGCCTGGAATCCATAATGTTGTAGTAGACGCCTTCGCAAATGCAACAGCTAGGTTTATCCCTCTCAGAGATGGTTTTTCTATAAAGAGTTTTCAAACACATCATTCCTAACAATGTAATTAATTTCGATGTTTTTAATGATGGTCAACAAATTCTTAACTTTATGCCAATGCAGACATTTTCAAGGATTTGTTTATAGATGAAGATGAACATGATAAATATTTGGAAGAAAAATCCAACGTGTGTGGGAGGAATCCTAAGCCCATAGGTGTTGTATCAAAGGACCACCCAAAAAAAATCCAAAGTTTGACATTATTCCAGAGAAAATTAACTTGGGAACAAAAAAATATCCAAATTTTGTGAACCTTGGTACATGTTGCACCCAAAAAGAATGTTTTTTGTTTATTCAATTGTTCTAGTATCGGGACTTTTTTTCATGGACGTATGATGACCTCAAGACATATGATACGAGAATTATCTATCATGTAATTCCGATCAAGGAATGGGTCAAAAACTTTCAGAAAAAACTACAAAAGTTACATCCAGCTCTCAAACCCTTACAAAAACAATTAAAGAAATCTTTGGATGCAAAAATTATTTTTAAAGATGGACACTCTACATGGATCTCTAGCTTAGTTGTTGTGAGGAAAAACTATGAGAAAAATTTCTTATGTGTGGACTTTTAAAATTCAAATCGTGTCTGGAATAAGGATGATTATCTTGTCCCTACAATGGAGCAGAGACTACAAATTGTCTCTGGATCTAATATGTTCTCATTACTCGATGGATCTCTCGCTAAAATTAAGTCCTAGTGGTTGATCATTACAAACTCAAAATGGCATTCAAAACCAAGTGGGGTACCTTTTCATTCAGGCGAATGCCCTTTTGGCTCATCAATGTCGGGACGACTTTTCATAGAGCTATGGACATTACTTTTAGAGGACTATTAGGTCAGAATGTGGTTGTTTATCTTGCTGATGTCACATTATTTTCTAAAAGAATATCAAACCACTTGCATCATCTTAGACAATTATTTTAGTGTTGTATTCAAATATGGATATCACTCAATCCTAAAAGAAGAGTATTTTTTATGCATCTGAAGGTAACCTCTTGGGACACATCACACCTAAGAGCGGTATAATTGTCGATCTTGAACAAGTAAAAACAACCATGCAAATCCCATTTCCAAATGGTAAGAAGGTTTTGCAATCCTTCATGGAAAAAATCAATTTCGTCTATAAATTCATTTAAGATTTCACCCAGATTGTAAGACTTTACAAGACATGATTAAAAATGACGTTGTTTTCAAATGGAATCAAAAAGAAAATGAAGCCTTCGCTTAGATAAAAAGAAGTTATTGCTGAGGATATTTCTCTTTTCAATCCAAATTTTGGTAAGGAGCTCATGCTTGATACATTCGCTTACATTTCTTCACTAGTGGTCGTTCTTAGACATAAAGTCGATGAAGGGAATGAGAGACCTATTTCATTTATGAGCACTGAAATATAAGGATCTAAATTAAACTACATAGACAAGAAAGTTTATCCATTTTATAAATTTTTCAAACAATTCAAGTTGTATATTCTAAAGAGTCATGTTAAAGTAATCGTTTCCCATCCCACATTCAGAGCCTTTGTTATAAAGAACGAACTCATTAGAGGAAATTTTAGCCTAAAAGTGCCCATGAAATTTTCACATAATTTCCATGTCATAATATGTAAAACACTCAAAATCCTTTAAATTTTTAAAGAGATGCATTTAAATATTTTGGAGGGAAAAGAAGAAAAAATACTTTTTTTAATTGTGTTTTTGGCTTATCTCCTTATAGGTTTACTCAAATTTCAATTGTAGACACTCGTTGGGTGCAGAACTAAATTCTACATCCAATGAGTGCCCATTATGCATACTTTTGAGAATACCCAAGGCAACTTATTCATATATAGGGCCTGTTATTTATGTACAAGGGCTTGGTAGCGGAATTGAAAAGTAAATGCATTGGAAAATTAAAATGCAATAAAGGAAATAGAATAAAATATGATAAAAAAAAAAGGCATATTATTTATGAATAAATTACCTACCCGTGAATCGCCAATTGTTGTAGTCGTTAAAACAGCCCCAAATTTTCCACATTCTCAAAATTTGAAGTCCCCCTATCGTTAACATTCTAAAGGAAAAATTGCAATGGTTCTTCTAAGTTTATTTATCCTCTTGATTCCTATAAGTTTCTTCTACTTAATAAAATTTGCCCAAAAGGCTTTGTCACAACTTACCTCTGCAATGTGCAACTAGCCGCAATCACATCTTGCATTCTCTATCTGTGATAACTATACATTATTGCAATCTAAGTCGTCTTTTGATAGCAGTGCACTTTCACGATCTAACCGGCGCCATTATACCTTGCATTTCCAATTTTCAACCAAAGCGACTCATCGCACTGACTTATCTTAAGTTATAGTTTATTCAGTGAGAGTGCATTTATTACGCCTATCCCCACACGTGCAACCAAAATCCTATATGAAGGGCAACCCTCCATTTCATTTTCACCATCCATTTTTCTCTAAGCTACTGAGTACACAGTGCAAAGAGCCTACACAGATCGTGGCTCGCCTCTGCAACTTGCAACTACGACATAGCACTAGGACTCGAGTAAGTCAACACTCACTCCTTTTCCAATTTGTGATCTTTTCTTTTCTTGGCATATGTCATTTTGCATTCCTAATGTTTCTTATTTCCTCACCCTTAGATATATATGTATGCATTTAAAGATCCTCTTTTACACATTTTCCCTACTACTAATCTTACCCTCATTCCATACTTTGTCATTTTTTCTATCTATTACCCTAAATCCTTCTCCTTATTGCATCAATGGAATCTAAGACAACAAGCTTGCCCCCTTTATAGCTAACTTTATCACCATCGCTATCATTCGATCATGCCTTATTGCAATCTCCCTTTGCAAGTTGCAATCGCACCTAGCCTAACCCATTGATTCTCAGTATCACAACCTAGGATTGCAAGTTGCAACTTAGAATCATACTTTTGTGTTTTCCCTTTGTCAAAACCTATCCTCGCAATCTACGACAAATCCAATCGCATCCTACCTTTGGAATCTAGGACTAAGCCTAGCACATTGTGTTTTCACAACTTGTGACAATTGCAAGAACATTGAATAATTTTGTGTTTTTTGCCTAACATTGTATGTTGCCATCAATATGTTTGAAATTTCATGAATCGTCGATCTCGAGTTTTTCAGCATATCATCATCCACAGGGGATATGGCACTAATCACAAGGACGACTAGGAAAGAGAGCATAAATCAGTATTCAAGAAGTGGTAAAAAGCCCAATAGTCTGATTTCCTACCTGCAAGGGCACTACTTATTATGTAGACAATGTAGTGCCTTTAACATGGCCAGTAAGATAACAAGCATTCTCTAGAAAAGAGATTCATGAAGAATAAGAAAACCGTAATGTGTACATTAATATTAAGAAGTCATGGTTTCAAAAACAAGCTGCCCATCCACATATTTTTCCATGTGCAAAAACCATTAAAAGGAACTTGTAGTGTACTAATGACGACAACATGATAGTCAAGAGCATTCATGGTACATCGTTGGCATCGTACAAACCATAGTACATTGCATAATATTATAAGATGCCTCATCCTCATGAGAATCTCAGTCCACAATTCTATTGCAAATTCAAGACACCAAGGATATTCTGAAGACATGGTGGCAAGAACCTAGTAAATTCAAGCAGAAAAGTGATGGAATCTATAAGACTAAAGTGCTTAGGAGGGTATAACAGTTGTTGGTGGCTATGTGTTGTAGAATCTATAGGGGAGAGAACGTAAAATTATTTGTGGAGAGATAGGTTCCTATGATACATGTGTGTGCCACACAAGGAACCAGTTTCAATTGGGTTGATCTCCTAACATCTTCACTCAAGTCAAATGTCAAGAGAGCTAGGCACCCAATAGAAGGGGAACAGCCAAAATTTTATATGGATTCCTACATGCTAGATGGCATATGTGCTAATTTGGAATTTGAAGCATTAGGATGGACATGGACTTTTGCCCATGATATCCTACATGTACACATTTGTTGCAAGCATTTGTAGGAAACAAGGTATAGAGCGATGTACGCCCAAATCACGAAGGAATTTATCTTATTGGTATATCAAAAGCTCCTTGATATTAAGCCACCTTATATGTATGACAAGGTAAGTGTGTCATTTCCAGATGTAGTTGTTTGGTTTACTCTGGGAGATTGCAGGTATATGAGTAATTGTCATCTATAGGAGTCCTCATCAGTTACAACTATTTGTCACAGACAAGGTGGTGTTACAAGAAGTATCTTATCAACTCACAACAAGGCTCACTCACTTGTTGATAAAGGTAAAGAAAGCTCCTTGGCCCACCTTCCCTTGATGCATAGGAGCATATTGCATGAAAATTTTCAAAGCAAAAGCTAAAGCACATGAACTAGAATGCTTCAAGTTTGGAGAGCTTGGTTATCATAGACTAACAAAAGGTATTCCCACCCAACATCTCTAGAAAATAAAATATAGTTGGGCATATACTCCAGTTACTTGGGCAGATGAAGAGAAAGTAAAGAATTTCTTTAAAGATGCAAAAGCAGTTGAGGCGGCCAAAGGGATAAGAACCTCCAAGCCTACATATAATCTTGAGCACTCAGATGAAGAGTCACCTTATTTTGTATAAATATGTCCTCGTGACTAGTTATAAATGACTTTTCCTTAAGTTTTGGATGTCATTTGAGCACCTTGTTTCAGAAGGCTTGTACATTATTTTAAGAAATCAAGTTATATCTTAGTACTTCTATTATTGGATTCCATGGAGGCTTAAGGTAATGTTGCATTAGACATTTCGACAAAAGATTGAGAAGCTTATTGAACCGAGGAAACAAATTCATCTATATATTGATGAATGTTTTGTGACTTATCTCATGATGATTCGGTGGAATGTGATTATTATTTCCATGTGTTAAGTTAATGAACTCTTTTTTTTTATTTAAACATGCATCTTACTTGAAGTTGTATGCTATTTATATTTTCATTCACGTTGTTGATTGAGAACTAATTCATAATCAATAAATGAATGTTTTATTTCATCCATGTATCTTAATCGAAGTATGCTTACATTCTTCCTTTATAGATTCAAATCACTTTCTTTGTGTCTTGTTGTCTTTTGTAGCTGACTTGTATAGTATTTCAGAGTTATTCTAACTTGTGTTTTGTCAGAAGTTATATTGGTTTTCTCACGCATTATTCATCTTGTCCAAAACAAACTTCAAAATAACATGGTGGGAGCCATGCCCACATACTAGATGGGACTCCTATCCCAAACAGTGTAAAGTCTAACTGGGATTTTGCATTGGGGAGATCCCCTTACCATTGGCGGGATATTTTGGTCAACAGACACTACCCAAAAGAAAAACATTGTAAATATTAAAGTAAAATAAATTTAAAATATTGTATGAAATCAAGAAAGCCCAATTACATCATTGAATAGAAGATTCAATGACAAATCTAAAGGCACCACAACCTTAAAAAAAATGACAGTATTTCACCTCTTGGAAGTTTAAGCTTCATGAAACCTGCAAAAATAGGAAAGATTATTGGCTTTAAAATGTTCCTCCATTGAATTTCCACTCTAACCTAAACCATCAATTATGATTCTAGACTTTTGATACCTGAATCAAGGTTTTAATCTCTCATTCAAGACTTAAACCTCATTCGAGGGCTTAAAATCTTATTCAAGATTATTCCTTCATCGAATTTCTTCAATCACCATTTCCACATGCCGTAATGGCCAAAAGGTGAGATAGATCCATGGATTCACCCTCACTAATGTAAACACAATTAATGCGTAAGACTAAATAAATATAGAATGAGAAATCTGTTAGATATGATTATATAGCCCTACAGAATAAACGTAAACTTCAACTTGAGAAGAGAACGAAGAAAACCTAAAAAAATATTGATTAATGGACTCGAACATAGAGCAGCTTATCAAATAGAGCGATAGAGCATTGGGTTAAAATTATTTAAGCAGTGACATTCATCCGGCGGAGAAAAAAAAAGGCTCCATTTTCAATCAATAGACCAACGCTCCTTTCAATTAACTAAGATTTAAGCTAAACGATAAGATCGATCAATAACATATCAAATGCTTAATGTTGGACTTACCTAATAATCATTTAACAAAACAAGTAACGCATTGCGCGAGCCTTTAGTTGCACAGGTATAATAGAACCCTCATGCTATAATAATCCCAATCTAAGAGGGCCTCATTTGTATCACAAACACTCTTCCTCAACAAGATGGTCGCATGACTTGCATTTTGCTGATAACTAGATGGCCGCAACCTCATCAAAATACCACCATTCCCCTTTCATTTCAAAGGCTCGCATTAATAATTATGTCAGCCTACGCTCCAAGTTCGGTAATCATAATCATCTTGTTGATTGAATTAATTTCATATTGGTAAATAAAGACTTGGGATACTTGCTGCGAAAAACCATTAAAGCTGATATCATGTCCCACATATGATCTGCCTGATTTTATTTTACTTACATAAATGATTTTTATGGATATGGAAGAGAACAAAAAAAATAAGCCACCTGCCTGAGAAGAATAATTAGAGATTCGCACTTGGCTTTGAAAGTTGTGATCCTCGCAAAATAATATGTTCACAAATTAGGAAAAAAAGTTATTTATGCAGAAATGGCTTAATCATAAGATTTTGAACTGTGTAGAAATCCACCGTCAGACCCTGGGATGTTTTCTTCTCAAACAAAATAATATGTTTTCAAAATAGGAAAAATAGTTATTTATGCAGAAATGGCTTAATCATAAGATTTTGAACTGTGCAGAAATCCACCGCTAGACCCTGGGATGTTTTATTCTCAAACAACATTATATATCAGGCCTTCAATTAAAGGCACGCGAATGCAAAAATGTACTTAAAAAAAATGTCTTACATTAAACATTTAGGACAAGCACTTCAGCAGAACCAAAGCACTCTCAAAGTGGTCATGGCTAGTAACATTTGTACTGCCATTTTTCATATGCCTCTACCCATTTTGCTGCTATTAATGCCGAAAAGCTCATATCTGCACTGATTTCCTAATTCATATAAATATTTCAAATAGTACAAAATTTCCCGTGAAATGGAATGCCAACGACTTTTACTTTTAGCTGGAATTTAGAATGCCAAAATAATACTATCATTACAACCAGGATTAAATAGCTTCTTCTACGCCCAGATAAGCTATATCCATACCTGCCACACACATATCTCAATTACCCCTTCCTATACAAAGGAAATTAACTGCATTGTTGCACCTGTAGTTGGAATAGTTTCGACCCTTGCCACAGCTGCTTGCAGACATGCATTTAGCCAGCCCCACCGATGAAATATTAAGTACAACAGGAAACAGGCTACAGAAATTGGCATGCATGTATAGGTACACTATATATTACAAAAATCAGTTGAACAATAATACAAGGCAAGATTTTTGCAGTAATTAATTGAAACTGCAATCGTCAAAATGCCTCATGTTAAACCAGGCTCTCTCTTAATCTGACGAGATAAATGGTTAATCTGTTTGACCGTGTCAAGTTTCATTTTTGGCAGAGAGTTTTCACTGAAATGCCCCAAATTTGAGGAAGAACTTGTATCTGTAATCAAAGATGATCTGCTACCCATGTGATCTACACTAACATGCTTGAAATCCTTGACAGTTTCACAACTCTTTGGTGTTATTTGATTCACTCTCTCCAAAATTGCATCTGCCCTTTTATCAATTTGCAAAATCAACGGATCAAATCTTTGTCTCGCAATGAGTTGCTCCCTTGAATGATAGTCTCGAGCAGGATCTTGGGGAATTTGAGAACATTTCAACACACCCTTATGCGAGAAATCAGCCTTGTGAAGACGTTTGAACTTGTGTGCTGGATCAAGATTTTGCAAAATTGAAGGTTGGCCTTGATAGTGTATAGAGGATTGGAACCGCTTCATTGACGTTGGCAACAATAATTTGCTACGTTCTTCTATATTGGCATAATTAATATGTGATGGAGGATATCCAGGTATCCTTGTTTCAAGAATATGATCATGGAAGTATTCAAAACTTTTTCCTGCAGGTAACTGACCTGTTTTACTTGCATCTAACGCAGTGCTCCCACTAAAACTCACGCCCTTTTTAAAACAGCTTTCAATCATAGTGTGTTGCTGGCTTGTATAGTGTTCTGTTGCTGAGAGCGCATACTGCATTTTCTCCTTCACACTCTGGCCATACCCCTCCCTGAAACTAGCTTGAGTAAATCTTGATGATGTCAAAGGGGCACTCATGTTATGAGTAATATGACCCGCTGAATTTAAGCATGCGTATCAAGGCAACAAAGTCAAAGTTAAATCGAATGGATTTTGTTTAGTAGTTGAACTTTCAAAAGAAATTGTAGCATCTGTTGGAGAGAAAACATGTAAGGCGGTGAATGAATAAGCACTCTCAGATGACATACCTAAAGCGTTGAAGTGAGGCCCATGTACAGCTTCACTCCCTGCAAAAGAACCAATTTCACGTTTTTGTTCCTACTGCTCCAAAGATGTTTCTGGAACACTTGTAACTTTATGTGGATTTTTTGTGACACTCTACTCTCACAGAGAACTGTTTTCCTCACTAGAGCTACTAGTGGAGGGTGAATATTCATCATTATCATCTGACATAGGATCACACGTATATGTCACTTCCTTCCTTTGTTGCTTTCCCCTCCTCAGTTCTTTCTCCTCATCTACAACGTCAATAATTGGTTCAAGAATCTCTTCCCATTGCTTCTCATTCAGTGCTAGCTATCAGATTCTTATTTTCATGACTGATTCTAGTTCCAATATGATTTTTCATTCCTCTTTAAGTTATAGGAATATTGTTTGAACTAGGAGCTTATCACCTATAACCTTCTTTAAACATGAAACATGGAAAACTGGGTGCACTCGAGAAAATGCAGGAAGCTCCAATTTGTATTCCATATTACCAATCTTTTGCAACACCTTGTAAGGACCATAGTACTTCGGTGATAATTTATTATCCTTATTAGCTTTCTTGAGGGACATTTGTTTATATGTTTTTATTCGTAAAAATGCACAGTCGCCTACATCAAAACTTCTTTCACTGCAATGTTGATTTGCATGTTGCTTCATTCGATTTTGTGCCAAAGAGAGGTTATCCTTTAAGAGTTAGAGAACTTGTTGTTGATGCATGAGGGGAATTTTGAGGTCTAAAATGGGCTTCCTAAGGAAATAATAAAATAATACCCTAACCAATAAAATAATATTTATGAATTTTCAATTCACTTTTTGTACCACAATCCATGTAACCATAGTTAAATTCAATTCAAAGATTGTACCAAAATAAAATTAATAAAAAAATTGTATTGATGTGACTATAAATAAGAATGAGCTTTTCAAGAAAAAGTCATTATCATTGAACAACTAATGCATTTGTCTTTTATACTTAAATAACTTAAAATAAAATATAAATATAGATTTAGAAAATTTTAATTATATTATATGCTATTAATTAAAATTTATATTATTTAAACTGTATAATAATATGTAATTAATATACTATATAAAAATAATATAATATAATATAATATAATAAATGTATAAAGATATGCATTGTTTCTTTCTAGAAATATGAAATAACAATAATATATTTTTATTCAAAAAGTGTGAAGACATTTATTATGAGTACTTTACTTTGACTTTAAAAGCACTTATAGCACTACCATGGTTAACCATAAGTTTTTATCTACCATTAATAATGTGACAAGTACTTTTAACTCAACCAATGCCACCTCAACCATTAGGGACGATGTCATCCTCTGAAATGTGATTGGTTCTCATAAAGTGAACTTTGTTTGTACATTTTCCTTAGAAGACCCATTTTAGACCTCAAAATTCCCCTAATGGCTCGATGTGATATTCCATGCTTGAACCTTAGAATTTTCTCTTAAAGATGATGTCATGGAAGGTGTATGATATCCATAAAGTTCCATAAATGGGGTCATTTTTTCTGCAGTATGGAAGGAAGTGTTATACCACCATTCAGCCAGAGGTAACCATTTGACCCATTGTGTTTTTTTATCAAATACAAAACAACGAAGGTATTCTTCCAAAAATTTGTTAACTATATTAGTTTTCCCATCAGATTGAGGATGATAAGATGAGCTATGATCTAATTGAGTACCTAGATAAGAAAACAATTTCTTCCAAAAATTTCCAGTGCAAATGGGATCTTTGTCGCTCACAATAACCTTTGGATTTCCATGTATCTTTTGAATTGTTTCCATAAATGTAGTAGCAATTGTACTGGATTTAAATGGATGGGATAATGCACAAAAGTTTGCATACTTGGTAAGTCTACCAACTACCACTATGATAAAATCCATTGAAACCTCCTCCCAATGTTGACTTCGAATGGCTAAAGGTTGTAACAGACTTGGGGTCTTAATTGTCTCCACTTTATTCTATTGGAAAACCAAATATTCTGCCACAAACTTTTGAATATCAGATTTAAGGTCATCCCAAAAAAATTCCTTCTTGACCCTGTGGTAAATTTTTAAAAATCTTGAGTTCCCTCCTAAGGGAAAGGTGTGCAATTCCAAAAGAATATTTTTTTGAGTTGGGAATTCTTACAAAGATATAAGTTATCTTTGTACCATAATGAATCATTTTTCCAGCTAAATGTATCAGATGTACTGTGATCTTGCTGCAACTTTTGAATGAGTGTCCACACTTCTTCCTCATTATTCCATTCGTCCCTTGCTTTGGTTATCCAATCTGTTTGGATAGTATAAAAGGCACAAAACAATGCTTCCACATCCTCATCATTTCTTGAGAATACATCTACAATAATATTTTTCTTCCCTTTTTTGTAGATGATTTCAAAGTCATAACCCTACATCTTTGCGACCCATTTTTGTTGCTATTCTAAATATAATGTTTGTTCCAAAAAGTACTTAAGACAACGATGATTTGTTTTTACCTTGAAGTATCTGGTGAGCGCTGGAATTGCACCAAGAGTGTTGCAACTCCCAGGAGTTTCCCTACGTTACTTTATCAACCTGGGATTCATACAAACTTGGAAGTGAGAGTGATATATACACAACAGATGCATTCTACTCATTTCATCATCTTTCGCTCTACTAAAGGGTGATACTTATAGGGTTTCTCAATTAATTCTATCACACTTCAATGAAACTAAAAATAAATTTCAGAAATGAAACTAAACTAAATTGCTAAAAATAAATAACAGGAAAGGAAACTATTTCAAATTGCTGCAAAGAAATGGCAGAAAAGAAACTAATTTAAACCACACTTCTTGTTCAATCGGCTAAACACACCCTATTTATCCTATGATCTATCTATCATGCTATCATGCTTCTAACCATGCAACTATTCATGATCTAACTAAACTTTAAAAAATGTTTCTTGCAGTTTGGAGCGAAAATGGCTAAAGATGTCAAGGGAAGGCTAACCACATGAAACCAGGCTTAGAGGAGTGAAAAAGGTGTTTGGGCTTTATTAAAGCGCATAATGTCGCAAAAATTATTAGGAGAGGAAGGCTTTGAAAAATGCGATTGCGGAATTTCAATGGGAGGACGGAAGTGCGATATGCGATATGCAAAATCACAATTCACAATATTGCAAAGCTAGAGGAGAAGCAGCAATGCAATCGGGAGGAAGGTGCGAAGTGTGAAATGCGATACAGCCGAAATTGTGAAATGCGAAATGTGATAGGCAATGCGGTAGCAGAGTATGGTAATATCAAAATCGGGGTTCGAAGGCAGAAAGTATTAATGGAAACAAATAGAAAATTTGATTTTTGATTTGCAACAAGTATTTAAAGGAAAAAGGGAAAATTTTGCGAAATGCGATGGGTGACGTGGCAGCGAAGTACGGTAATATCGCAATCGGGGTTTGGAGTGGGGAAACGTTAATGGAGAGCAGATGGAGATTGTGAAATGTGATTTCAAAAAGGAATTGTGAAATGTGAAATGTGATGGGATAGAAATTTCGAAATGTGAAATGTGATACTGAGAATTTCGAGGAGGAAAGGCGGAGGTCAAACTTTTAATGGTTTTTGTGAATAAAAAGGGTGTGGCAGCTAATAAGAAGAGAAAAAGGAGGGAGATGGAGGTGCAACAGCAAGGTTTAGAAGTGTAACACAAAGATGAAGAGGAATTGGAAAATGACATGGAATGGCTTAATGAACTTCTCTAGAAATTTTGATTCTTATTACTGCAAACAACCATGTTGATCCATGCACGAAAAATATATGAATGATCAATAATAAAGTGAAAGAAAGACTTGGACTAGTGATGCAATCTCTTCCCTAAACTCAAAAACATTGAACAGAAAGTAATTTTTGGCCCATGGGAATGTCTACCCTCCTAGAACTCTATGGACAGAGATGAGAGGGGAAGACTCGATCCACAGCTTTTAGAGTTTTCCTCTATTCTATTACTCTCATAAGAAAATGAAAAACTACAGTAGCACACTGAAAGCAAAAAATAAACAGCAATGAAATAATCAAAAGCAGAACTAATTGAATGACAGAAACAAAACTAGCTAAATGACAGAAAGAAATGAATGAAAACAACAGAGTAGTTGAGGCACATGGATCTGGCCCTAACCCACGAGCCTCGCTCCCTGAAACTAGATCAGTAAAATAACATCTGACTACTCATTGCATTACAAAAACACAGTCTTATTACATCCCGAAGGTCTTAAACAACAAAAGCCTAATAGAATGGAAAAGAATGGCATGGGATGGAATGGAATGCAAATGGAATGAAAATGGAATCGACCCTAATTAGCTCATGATCATCTTTATTTATCCTCAATCGCAGCTACCAACAGCTTCCTAGAACATATTGATTGAGTCCACTTTGACTCAAAGTAAACCATAGATTGAATGCACTTCGCCTTCAGTTTTTTTGTTTCATTTGATAGTTAAGGAGGGTGGACAACCCCCTTGAATATCTCTAAGATTTCTCCATAATTTCCTGACATTGTGCTCATTTATTCTTCAATCTTGATCTTCTAGTGGTAGGGAGCAAGTCGCTAAATTATCTCCTTCTCCAAATCTGCATAATCTGCCAAATATTCTCACAATATTCTACAAAAATAACCAATATTAGGCACAAATATGCAATTACCTTTAAACCTTCCTAATAACATAATAAATCATAAGAAAACATTATTAAGTGCAGAAGGAGAGATTTAATATATCTTTTCATGTGCATAAGGAAGGTAGATGGGCCTAAGAAAAGTTAGATGGGCCTTAATTTATGTCTAATTTAGAGGCCCATCAGTGTCTTCCCATTAGGTAAGGTCATCATTTATTTAATGCATGTACTATTGCCAACATTTCCTTCCCATAAATAGGTTTCTGTAAATACTTTCCTTTTATTGGATGGCTTTAAAAAGAAATGGGCCTTCTTTCTTGCATTAAAATAGCACCAATCTCATTTTCTGAGACATCACATTCCACAATAAAGGCTTTTTGAAGTTTGGCATAGCTAAGACAAACGCTTGGCACATTGCCTCTTGAAGATGTTCAAAGGCCTTAGTTGCTTTTGAGTCCAAGAAAATGCATCTTATTTGAGTAATGTTGTTAGAGGTGCTACTATTCTCCCATAATTCTTAATAAACTTGTGATAATATCCTATCAACCTGAGAAATTTTCAAAGAGGTTTTATGGTTGTGGGGATTTTCCATTCCTTAATGGATTTAATTTTGTTAAGGTCTACCTTCACACCCTCATGAGATACAATATAATCCAGATGTTTTTCCTCATGTACTCCAAAAAAACATTTGGAATTTATTGCATATAATTCTTTCTCTTTCAATAGTTTGAGCACCATGTCAACATGTTGAACATGATCCTTCCAAGACTTGTTGTAGATTAGTATATCATCAAAAAATGCTAACACAATTTTTCTAAGTTTTTGAAAATGGAATTCA
The DNA here is from genome assembly GCA_034641835.2 of Pinus albicaulis. Lineage (NCBI taxonomy): Eukaryota > Viridiplantae > Streptophyta > Pinopsida > Pinales > Pinaceae > Pinus > Pinus albicaulis. The sequence continues at coordinate 269,188,588 of CM076584.1, read as the reverse complement.
TCAAACCTTGAAATGTACAAGGTGCAATGGTAAGGCCAAAAGGCATGACCAAAAATTCATAATGACCCTTATGATTTCTAAATGTTTTTTTTTTCTTTTTTTTCTTTTTTTTCTTTTTTTTTTCTGAATTTCTTCAATCTTCATTATAATTTGATGATATCATGAACGAAGATCCAAATTGGTTAAGTAAATTGTTCCATGTAATTCATCCAAAAATTCATCAATGAAACGAATGGGAAATTTATCTTTAATAGTGATCTTGTTGAGCTCCCTATAATCCAGAAACATACCCCATGATCCATCCTTCTTATGCACCAATACTACTAGGGCAGAGAAAGAAATTTGACTAGGTTGAACTATACTGGCCTCTAGCATTTTTGCAACCATGTGTTCAATTTCACTCTTTTGGGCATAGGGGTATCTGTAAGGCCTAATGTTTGGAGGAAAACCTCCTAGAATCGAATGAATAGCATGATCATGATCATGAATAGGTGGCAGGCCTTTGGGAGACTCAAATACCTTGTAATGATTGTCCAAGACTTTTTGGAGATCTATATAAATAGATGATTTCGATGTTTGAACATCTAGGGAGCATATTGTGCAATTATGCCTCGTTTTTCTTTCCTTAGAATCTTTATCATGCCATTAGAGTTGATTATATTTCTTGGTTTCCCTGTGATACACCTTAATTCAACTTATTTTCCTTCCCAAAAAAAATTCAAGAAAAATTCTTGAAAATTAAAAGATATTGTACCCAAAGATTGCAACCATTGGGTTCCTAGTACAACATCAGCACCACCCATTGAAACAGAAAGAATTGGACTATTCAATACATATTCCCCCATGGTTAGCTTGATATGATGGCACTTTCTAGAGAAAAATTATAGCTCCTCCATTTTCAACCATCACTTGACACTCTAGTGTTGGATATAGGAAGAAATTCAATTCCTTGGCTATCTTGCAATGAATAAAATTATGGGTATTTCCCATATCAAACAAAACTATTACCTTTTTCTTATTGATTTGTCCTACTCTCTTGAGAGTGTGATGAGTGGTAATTCTTGTCAATGCATTACAAGATATGGCTGAATTCATTTCTTCTTTCTCTAGGGTTGGTTCCCGATGTATATCCTCTTCTTTTGATGCTTCTTGTTCCTTTCCTTCCTCCTCTTCAGAATATATGTAAAATAATTTCTTCTCAGCACACTTATGACCTTTAGTGCATTTTCTATCACAATGGTAACAAATCCCTTTCGTTATTGTTTCTTCTAGTTGTTGTGTATCAACCTAGTATGTTGTGGAAGGCTAGGAGAAACAACACTTCCATATTTATAGTTGTGAGTGGTAGAATTACTTCTTTCCATAATTTTTATTTCAAATTTTCTTGCCATCCTAAATGCCTTTTCTAATGAATCAGGTCCCCAAAGGCGAACCTCATATTGGATGTTATCCTTTAAAGTCCCTATGAATACATCAAACATATGTTCCTCTAGAATATCATTTACCCATTTATTCAATTTTTGGAAATCCTTAATGTAATTTTCCATTAAACCCTTGTGTTTGAGATTTATCAATTGGCTAAAGAAGGTCTTTCTCTTTGTATCCTCATAACATGTTATGATTTCCTTTGCAAAAATTGACCAAGTGACAAGTGTTTTACGAGAAAAAAAGACATATATACCATACAAATTAACTGCGTTCTAAATATAAAGTTGCTATGTGTACCTTGTGTGTGTCTCACATTATGAGATTAAAATATTGCTCTATTTGTAGTATCCATGTTACTAGATCCTTGCCATCTGTTGTATCTCAAGAGACAATTCCTTGGCTGTGGAAAGGAATCAGTGCTTAAGACATTTTTGAGAGTGTGTCATGAAGTAATTATGTCAGGTAGTCTTCGTTCAATCCCTTTGGAAACTAATTCTTTTAAACCCTTAACAACTCGGTATAATGAAAGACTCTACAATGCCATTAACTGCTAATATCTGAATGGAAAAGAAGAACTGTAGAAGAAATTCAAAATGATATGTTGTAACACAGAATCTACCATTCTAAATCTCAAAATGAATTTATGGAGAGAGAAGAAACTAAAAATAATATGTTGTACACACAGAATCTATTAATTTTAAGTTCCAAAGAGAGTTTATGAAGGGAGAGTAGTTGGAGTGAAGGAGCACAAATTAAGGTTATTTAACTCTTACTCACATATTTAATTAAGAGACCAGTTGCTACATTACTTCACTGCATTCAAATAAGAAGGGACACAAAATGGCACAGGAAGACCAATCACCATCAACAGTTGCAAGAAACTTGATGTTTCTTTCATTAATCCCTTATAAAGTAAGTACCACGGTTTTAGTCTTCCAGAGGTCAAAAACTCAGAACCCCTTTTCTTTCTTTCTATCTACTTAAATACATCAAAATATTTCATAACTATTGAACTTCTTGAAATTTCTTCGACTACCTAAACCGTTAAAATTACTTATGCAATCGTACCAAGAAAACAAATTGAAACTAGAAATATCATTTGTTTTGCTAAATCTGATTGTTGTTGATGCATCCCCCCAAAGTGCTAAGGTGTTCTTTCTAGTTATGATGCGATAGCTGCACAGTTCTGTAACAACGCCTCAGTGCCCGACTTGACCCAGTTGTCGTGATTCCAATAGTGTCATTCTACATTCTTTTGCATGACTATGCACATGCGTCTGTGTGTGCCTGCAACGTTCTGTCTTCTCTTCATCAACCGCCACAAGGCCTGAACTCAAACTATATTCTACTCAACCTTGAAGAACAGATCGCCTCCTCTTTCTATCGCATTTGGTGTTTCACCAGCTTTAAGTTATAATCCTCTATTTCTCCCTTTGATGCGATTTAACACAAGAAATGACTTACCTCCATATTTGGAAACCTTTGGAGTTCACTTTTGAAACCACATCGCATCCGCCTGCAAATCGTAAATCGGTGATTTTATTATGAAATATGGGAGGTAAGTGTTAAACTGTGCGATGTGCGAAGTGCGACGGGTGGAAGGTGATGTGGCAAGCAAAGGTGGGGCCAATCGCAAATCGTAAATCAGAGGATTTTTTATGAGAAATGGAAGGTAAGCTCTAAAACTTGCGAAGTAAGAGGGAATTGACGTGGAATAGATGGGTCCCACGGATATCGCAAGTCGCAAATAGGTGGATTTAGTTTATGAGTGGTAGAGGTAAACATTAAAACTTGCGAAGTGTGAATTGTAGGGAGAGGGAGGTGACATGGAAAAGAGAGGTGGGCCCGCATTAGGGGAATTTTGAGGTCTAAAATGGGCCTCCTAAGAAAAATTTACAACAAAAATAAACTTTATAACGACCAATAGGATTCAAGATGATGATGTCAACCATGGGGGATGATTTACCATTTTTTAAATAAAAGGGTAAAAATATTAAAAAATAATAAAATAATAAAACTACTTTTTCAACTCGTATTTTCAACTTATCTCCCACAATTTTTACTCAAATTTCGAATGGGAGTACTCGTTGGATGAAAAATTTAATTCCTCATCCAAGGAGTACCCATGTTGCATACTTTCAATGAACCCTGCTACATGAAAAATGGGAAATACATAAAAAAACGTGATTACAATCACGTTTTTTATGTATTTCTCATTTTTAGTGTAGTAGGACCCATCGAAAGTATGCAACATGGATACTCCTTGGATGAGGAATTAAATTTCTCATCCAACGAGTACTCCCGCTCGAAATTTGAGTAAAAAATTTGGGAGATAAGTTGAAAATATGAGTTGAAAAAATAGTTTTTCATTTTTCCCTCTAAAATTTGATGATGTCATCAAATCTTATTTGATTTTTTCCACTATTATTTTATAATTTCCTTAGGAGGCCCATTTTAGACCTCAAAATTCCCCTAATGCCTGCATCCCGCAGATTGCAACCTTTAACACATTCCTTAGCACTAACCCTTTAAACTTGTGAAATGCGATATGTGATCGCATCGCATCACAATATCGCAAGTTTAACCATATTTAAAACTTGTAACCTTTACCGAATGTGATATGTGATATGATATTCGTTGTCCATCTCTCTGTTTCAATTCTGTGCTTTGATCTTGGCCGTCTGTTTTTCCCTTTGTGCCTCCTCCAAAACTCTTAAGTTTCTAAGGGAAGTATGCCATTTCTCTGCCTTTGGGAAATTAGTTTGTTTTCCTCCACAGTGTAACTCTCCTGAGCTTATCTGGTGTTCCGTTGCGCTAATCTCTCTTGAGCTTGTGAACGAGCCCGACTCGACTCTGACCAGTGTGCAATGTTCTGAACGTGCCCATCGGTCTAGCTCTTGAACTATTCTACATGTGAATGAGCCCAACTCGACCCACCTTCACGTCTCATCACGTAATGTTAATGAACCAACATATAAATCAAAATTCTTCTTCGACATAAAAAAATTTTACATTTTCTAACGTATATTATTTTTTGATGTTTTGAAAAATATTCCAAAGTTAAATGCAAATGAGCCACAACATTTGGCTCCACCTGGGGATAGTTCTTTTTTCCACGGAAACGTTAAGGACTGCAGATTAGTGCCATATCTGTTGGGCATGGAGTCAAATATTTCTTGGTGACATATGAACAATGAGAAATTTGGTATTTACAATGGTGGAATGATGACTTTTAATGCTGAAAATAATGCTTCAGATATTGCTCATTCACAGGCAGCTGTACTGACTCTCCATTTATATCTTCCAAAATGAATGTGTTATTTGACCTTGCCTCTGAGATTCTATATGTACCATACCAAAGAGGGTCAAATTTACCATGCTTCCCCTTTTCTTCTCGTCTAGTGTCCCATCTCAGTACCAAATCTCCTGCTTGAAACAGAACTTCTTTTTCTTTTCTATCAAATATAGACTTCACCTTTTCCTGATAAGCGATCAATTTATCCCTGAATTTGTTTCTGTTTTCACTTGATTCAATTATTTTGTTCAATATTCTCACTGGAGCATTAGGTTCTTCATGAACTTCTTGAAGGAAATAAATCACTAGTTTGGCCAACTAAGTAGGAAATAGCGCTTGAGTTCCATAAACCAGTTCATAGGGAGACTTTCCAGTAGATCTCCTGCTAGTGACTCAAACTACCCAGAGGGAAAACTTCAACTTCATATCCCAAACCTTCTGATTCTCAATGATTTTCTTCTTCAAGATTCTGACAAATGTCTTATTTGAAGACTCTGCCATTTCGTTCCCATGGGGATGTATGTTGTGGAATGTGATAAAATTATATTATATGTTTGACAGAAATTAATGAAACGAGAAGAGTTGAATGTCTGAGCATTATCAGTCACAATTTTGACTGGACATTTGAATCGGCTGAAAAAAATTTCCTCCAGAAACTTTGTCACTACTTGGTCGTTCGCCTTCTGGGTATAGGAATCGTTTGAATGGATTCCACCCTTTTTGGGTCAATATTTACTCCTTGTTTAGAAACTATGTGACCCAATAATTTACCTTCTTCTAAGGCAAATAAATATTTCTTGGGATTTAATGACAGACAAAAATTTCTGCACTTTTGAAAATTTTTTTGCAAATGCTCCAAGTGTTCATCATCTGACCCTAAGAAAATAGCTACATCATCCAGATATATAACTACAAATCTGTCACCAATGAAGGCTATGTCCTTGGCCCTCTGAAATGTTGCACCTGTGTTCATAAGGCCAAATAGAATATTTTCTTACATGAAGGTGCCCTAAGGCATCGTGAAAGTAGTCTTCTTCTGATCTTATTTTTCTACTCCTACCTGATTATACCCAGGAAATCCGTCAACCATATACAACATGTGAGCTCCTGTCACCTTCTGTAATACATAATCCATTTTCGGCAAAGGATAATTATCTTTTAGAGATTCTCGGTTCAAATTCCTGAAGTCTACACACAATCTTATCTCTCTGTTCTTCTTTCTTACAGGGACCAGATTAGAAACCCAGTCTGAATATCTGAGAGGGACTATAATTTTCGCTTGCAACAATTTCTTCACTTCTTTTTCGATTGGAGCTAGCAGTAATGGATTGATCTATTTGAGGTTCTGTCTGTGTGGTTTGAGTCCTTCTTTCAATGGAATCCTATGTTGAATTATGCTTTTGTGATATGTCTTCAGGTCTTCCTATGACCATGTAAACACATCCATATATTTCTTAAAAATATCAATGTATCTTTCTTTATAGTTTTTCGGAACACCTTTGAATAATTTCACTATTTTGGGTTCCTGTTGAGTTCCCAAATTACAATCTTCCATCTCTTCTTCTTGATTTTTATTCTTTGAATCAACAGCAACATCATTAGAATCGAATAATATTTCACGGGGAACCAACCCTTTAGGTAGCACATTATCTTTCAATTGGATAATCTTCTTTTCTCCTATTGATTGCTTAAGGTTTCTTATTTCTATTTTCTGCTCTATTTGTTCTTCCTCTTGGTCTATCTCAGCATCTTCAAAGTTTTCAATCATGGTCAGGAACTGATTTATTTATTCATCATCATCAAACACCTGTTAATGTTTCACATTCTCAAGGATAGAAGGTCTATGTCTAATTTCAATTTCATACCTTAGCCTTGGAATTATTGGAGGTTTGAAGGTGTTGGATGAAACTACTAAAGAATCTGCCAATCTATTCTCCTCCCTCAGAATAAACTGGAGATTGAAGGCTTCAAAATAGTTTTAAATCAGATCCAAAATTCCATTCCTATATGATCTTAACCTCGGATGCTTGGTTTGACAATGATTTTAATCTACCTTATTATCAATTCAGAGTCACCGAAAATTGAAATACATTGAGCTCCCATATGTTTTGCAACTTTAATGCTTGAGATTAACGCCTCATACTTTGCCATATTGTTGTTGAATCAAATTCTAGTTTAAAAGAGAAAGGCATGAGGTTACCTTCTGGTGATATCAACAAGAATCCAGCACCTATGCCTTCCTTGGAGTAGGCACCATCAAAGTGGAATTTCCAAATCTTCCTTGAGTGTAGCTCATTATTTACAACTGCTGAAGAGAGATTTTTCCTTGTGTCTTCAGCAAATTATGCATCTTCATGCAGCATGAAACAAGAAAGATCTTATGTTTTTTTACTATAAATGGGGGAATTTCATGCATCTTTCTTGGAGGTGGTCTTCACAAACCTTGTTTCCCTGTAAAAACTCCTTTCTTCCCCATTAAAAACAGGAATGATAGCATAAGTTAAATCTAATTTTAGAACACCTCCCAACTTTTCTCCGGGAGATCTTAACAGGGGCATTCTAAACCTGGCTGGAATGTCAGCAACCACTACATCCATGACTATTCTCTTGGCTGGGATTTGTGCCAATGAAATTGCTATATATTTAATTAACCAAACACATTTCACCCTTTTGGAATCAAATGAATACATATCCCTATAAGTTTTATTAATCTGCAAGTTTAGGTCCTTCATAATAGACAATGGCATGAGATTATGGTACGCTCTTGAGTTCAGCATGCAATTATGTAGAGTAAAATCATGAAGCAATAGAGAAATATAGAAGGGCGGAACAGAAGGATCTACTTCTTCTACATGAGGACCAAAGGTTACCACTGGCTTTTCTTCTTGTAAGTTCACCATGTCACTTATATCTTCCATCTATGTGAGATTAATAAATTTTGAAATTTCTTTTTTATAAGTTGGTATTTTAGCTAGTTCTAGAAGAGGTACCTGAATTTTAACCTTCTCCAACTCTTTTGCCAAACTGAAAGCATGAGTTTTCTTAACATTATTTTTGGGCTCTTCTTCACTCCTAGAATTTTTCGCTTGTTCAGGTACAGGAAAAACTCTCTCCAAAATATTAGTGTCATATGATTTGTTCTGGGAAGATTCACCCTACTGCACATTTGTTCTATTAAGTGAATTTACAGGTTTTTTCCCATTACTAACATGTTTCACAGTGTCCTTTTGTTGTGGAGTCGCCATTGGAGGAGGAATGGAACCTTGTTGTTCACCTTCATTATCATGCACTCTAGATCTCTTTCTAGACCTTAAATCATACTTTTTATGTAACTCAACTTGCATGAAATCTGTGAATTGCCTACAGTATTCATCCATTTCATCTTGATCAAAAGATACTTAAAATTCAGCATATTCTCCCTCACAATTGTAGGAATTTACAGGGTAAGTTTCGTAGATCAAGAACCAAAGGTCACCGCTTACAAACAGATCACAAATCAGTACACCAGTATTATCACGTGGTTAAAACCCTCAAAGAGCGAAATATTCCATGGCCTGAGCCAACGCGGCCACTTCAGGAAAGTTATTAATATAAAAAGAAAAGTTACATATGTTTATCTCATAAACAGTTACCAAACAAATGAACCTCCATGCTCTTTAAATAGAGATCATGGACCAATAGGGTGTTAAGCCACGGATCAAGTGTCGTTAATACCGAGGAGAGAGATAACCATCGGATCACTACAAATCATGACCATCGGATTATAAGTTACAAATGTACATAGTAAACAAACACACTTTACCTAACTCTACACTAGACTAAGTTATTCTTAACTATTTCCTCTATGTCAAAATATCCTAACATCCCCCCTTAAGAACAACTTGGGATAGGATTGAAGGATTTACAAAGGTGACACAAAAGGAGTCTATTTCCTATGTGTCGAAATATCCTAACATCCCCCCTTAAGAACAAATTGGGATAGGAGTGAAGGATTTAAAAAAGTGACACAAATAGGAGAAGGAAGGAGGCATTAGAGCTTATCCCCCCTTAATGACAACTTTCCTGAACTCCAAGCATGGATCGAAGTTTGGTAAACTTCGCTTCTGTGAGAGCCTTTGTAAGGATATCGGCTACTTGATCAATGGTTGGACAGTACTGCACTTCAATAACACTATCATGAATGAGATTTCTGATGAAGTGTATGTGGAGTTCAATGTGTTTCATACACTGATGCTGAAATGGATCTTTACATAGCTGAATGGCACTCTGATTATCACACCAAAGTGTAGTTGGATGCTGCTGATGAAGACCAAATTCAAACAGGATCTGACGAAGCCACATGGATTCCTTGTTGGCTTCAACTGCACTGTGATACTCTGCTCCAGCCGAAGAAAGAGAGATGGCACTTTATTTCTTACAATACCAAGTAATAGGTCCTGAACCAAGAGTGAATACATATCCTGTAGTAGAATTTCAATCATCAGAGTCACCAGCCCAATTAGAATTAGTGAAACCAATCAACAATGCAGATGCTCCTGCACTATAATGAATCCCGAACTGAAATGTACCTCAAATATATCAAATTATTATTTTAGCTAATTTCCAGTGACTTTCATGAGGTTGGTGCATAAACCGAGCGACAAGACCAACGGAAAAGGAAATGTCAAGATGGGTATGGGTTAAATACAAAATTTTACCAACAAGTTGACGGTATAAGGTAGCATCAACTTCAGGGGTAGTACAAGTGACTGAAAGCTTGACTCCAGACTGAAAGGGAGAATGGGATGGCTTATAGTCTTCCATGTGAAAGTGGTGTAGAATATCATAGGCGTACTTGGACTGAGAGAGGGTAATGCCTTCTTTGGATTGTAAGACTTGCAGACCAAGGAAATAATGCAAGTTTCCTAAGTATGCCATTTCAAACTTATTTTTGAGGCTAGACTTCACATGGTTTATATGGTTTGGATCACTACCAGTAAGGATAAGATCATCAACATAAAGAACAAGGATGGTGTTCAAAGGACTTACCCACTTTCTTGGTGTAGACAGTGTTGTCAAAATGACACCTAGAAAATCCATTATCTAATAGGAATCTATCCATTTTTGCATACCAAACCTGAGGAGCTTGTTTGAGACCATAGAGAAACTTCTTAAGGCAACAAACAAGGCTGGAGTCTTTTTGGATAAAGCCAGGGGGTTGTTCCATGTAGATTTATTCATGCAAATCTCCATGTAAGAAGGCACATTTAACATCCATCTGATGGACTTCCCATTTAAAGGAGGCAGCAAGGGAAAGAACAAGGCAGATAGAATTCATTTTGGAAACACGGGAGAAGGTTTCAGTATAGTCAATCCCTTCAACTTGTGAAAATCCTTTAGCGAAAAGATGAGCTTTATGTATATCCACTTTTCCATCTGGTCCAAAATTTCTTTTGTAAATCCATCTTCATTTGACAAGTTTTCTTCCTTTTGGAAGAGGAACAAGATCCCAAGTATAATTCGCCAATAAGGAACGATATTCTTCATTCATAGCTTTATCCCAATCTGGATGACCAAAGGCTTCTTTAAAGGTTTCTGGATCAGGATTTTCTGGAACTTGAGCCAATAAGGAAGAGGCTCTTTCGAACTGAGAACGTGTACGTTGGCGATCGGTAGGGTCACCTCCAAGAGATCCCGCTGCATACCGAGTAGAGCAGACCCATCTTGTAAGTTCTGGAGTAAAAGGAATCATTTCAAGAGGTGGAGGAGGATTGTCATCCTCGCTGTCATCATCTGAACTAGAAGGAAAGCTATTAAAAATAGATGAGAGAGAGAGAGGTGACACATATTTCGAATCAGGCTCGCAGGCCAAAGGTGGTTCACCCGCTGAACTAGGCTCGCAGGCTGATATATTTTCATCAAATTTTACATCTCTTCCAATGATTATATTTTTTATTTTTGTTGAAGAAGACTATATCCTTTGACATATTTAGAATATCCAACAAAAATGCATTTTTCACTCTTAGGTTCTAAGGATTTATGTTTCGCATCTGGAATATGGGCCCAAGCATCACTTCCAAAAATACGAAAGTGACTTACATCTGGTTTGATTGAGCTCCAGGATTCTTCTAGAGTTATATTCTTTAAAACCTTAGTAGGAGTGTGAATTACTTTGTAATTTGCACAGTTAATTACTTCTGCCCAAAAATTGAGACTAAGTCCTTTAGATTGAATCATATAATTAACCATTTCTTTTAAGGTGTGATTCTTCCTTTCAACTACACCATTTTGTTGTGGAGTATATGGAACAGTATGTTGCAATTGAATGCCATGCTCAGTGTAGAAGTTGATAAATTTGTTGTTAACATATTCTCTTCCATTTTCTAATCTTAACTTAAGAATTAGATGTCCAGATTGTTTCTCAACAAAGGCCTTAAAGGCCAAGAACATGTTAAAAACTTCACTCTTGAGTTTTAAGAAGTATACCCAAGTGCATCTGGAAAAATCATCAATGAAATTTAAGAATTACTTGCAACCAGAGAAAGAAACATTAGGAAGTGGACCACATAGATCAATGTGCACAAGCTGCAAAGGGGCTAAAGCGTGCTAAGAGGCATGTTTGTCAAAACTATCCCGATGATGTTTTATGAGTACACATCCGGAGCAAACACCATCTCGACAAGATACCATAGGAAGACCTTTCACCATATTTTATTTACATAGATTTTAAGGAGAGCGATATTTTAAGTGACCAAATCGCTCATGCCAAAGTTTTCTCACATCATCATTATGAGCAACAAAAATGGAGGGAAGATAGGATGACCCAAAGTTGTCAAACTTATACAACCTTGTGGAATCATCAACAATGCCAGTAGCTAAAATATGTTTAGGATCTTTGAGTTCCTTGATTACAACATCATGAGGTGAAAATTATACTATTTTCCCTTCACCTGAAGGAGTTATCTAATAAACAGAGAGAAGGTTGCATGACAAGGTAGGAACACATAGCACATCATTAAACTGACCATTATTTAGATGAATGGTTCCAGATCCTACAACACTAAGAGATCTATCATCACCAACATAAATATGTTTGGTGTTACAATCATTTAGAGAAGAAAACATGGCTTGATTTTTGGCCATGTGGTAAGAAGCTCTAGAATCAATGAGCCACTCATGAGAATGAGAAGAAGAAGATACATTTAATGCATACCCAGATCTTGATGCTTGAAAACCACAAGTAGAAAGTGCCATTCCTGAAGATGAAGGTGAAAAGTGCTCCAAATTGATGTTGTGCTTCTTCATTGCTACTTCTAAGGCTTCCATCTTCTTAAAACATCTGGACTCTATATGGCCATCACGATTGCAAAATTTGCAATGTCTATTTGTCTTCTTCCCTTTGTTTTGAGTTGCCTTATCATTTTGGTGAGTTGCTTTTTCATTTTGTGGTTGAAATTGCTTAGAACCCTTGTTTGGTTTCAGACCATACTTTTTAGGATACTGCTTCTTGGGATTCTTTTCATATGATTGTTGTTGGGCTGCTAAGACCTTCTTAGAAGAATTTCTAGAAGTGATATGACCAAGGTGTAAGATTTTTTCTTGTTCTCTTATCAAAGAATCGCAAAAGGCATCAAAAGATGGGTTCTTGTAGGTGGTTCCGGAATAAATGATGGCTTCTCTAGTGGAATGGAAGACGGAAACAAATACAGAGTATGCAGGGCCAAGCTTAGAAAGAATGAAATAGATGAGGCTACCATCTTCCTTTTTGACCTTACAACCTTCTAAAAGAAGTCTAAGGGTCTTGAATTTGGACAAAAAATCTTCAATAGAGGAGAAATTGTTGGGGTCCAAAGTAAGCAACTCATTTTGAAGCTGGTGGGCCTTGATTTGACTTTGAATTCCAAAGGCAGTATTTATCTTATCCGGGGCTTCATGAGGGATGTCAATGTCAAGGATATGAAATGAATATCCTGAGCAATGGACATTCCTATCAACCCTCGTGCTTGATCTTGTTTATTCTCCCATTTAGCAACTTTATCATCATCAAAAGGTTTAGTTTCTTGTCATGTGGCTATTCTATAAATCCCTTTACTTCTAAGTATATCTACCATGTGAGGTAGCCTTTGGAAATAATTGGTGTTGTTAATAATAATCGGGCATGCACTTTCCATTTTTAAAAAACTAAAGCTGAGAAAAGCTGAAACTACTTGCTCCAATGGAAAGATCTCAAAAAATTAGGCTGATTCAAAAAATGGCTCGAAAAATGGCTTCCGGATGAAGAAGTTATGATTTTTTGAAAAAACGATTTGAAGATGCCAAATAGTTACAGGAACGGTTTGAAATTTGATGATGAAGTGCGACTTTAAAAAAAAAATCCCGCCCCTTTTAATAAAAACTTTTTACAAAAGAAGCTTGAGAAAGAGACTTGAACCCAAGACCTCTATTCTCATAAACTAGCTTCTCACCAAGTGAGATAGCAAAAGGATTATGTAATTGTTTTGAAACGAAATTCAAGTCTTATGGCATATTGTTAGATTTTTGGTTAGCCTTACCAGCAACTATCTATTTTTTCACTATTTCTGATTTCCTGAGAGTGCACAAAGACACGGGGAAAGAGCATACATAGCAAAAAAAACCCTTCCTGTTTCTGATTTGCTGAGATCGCACATAGCACGGAGCAAAGAGAATACATAGAGAAGAGGATATAGATCCAGAAAATAAATAAAACATAAAACCAAAATAAACAGAGGAAATCGAAATAAGAAATAAGCGGAACTTTGAACAAATAAAACTACAAAACAGATACTCTATACCTCTAGATCTAAACTAACATAACTTGGGCAACCGAAAACATGTTCGCATGAAACGAAAGGTTTTCCTCATTGTAACATATTCTCCAGACACAATAGAGTGGTTCTCCAAGCCCAAAAATGTTCAGAAATAGTAGATCTAGAAAATGGTAGTCGCATTCAGTCAAACCGGCTTCGGATTTTGATCAACAACGGATGTGGCCCTCAAAATAGCTCTGATACCATGTAGGAATTTATACGATAAGTTCCATAGATCAAGAACCAAAGGTCACCTCTCACAAATAGATCACAAATCAGTACACCAGTATTATCATGTGGTTAAAACCCTCAAAGACGGAAACAATCCATGGCCTGAGCCAATGCAGCCACTTCAGGAAATTTATTAATATAAAAATAAAAGTTACATATGTTTCTCTCATAAACAGTTACTGAACAAATGACCCTCCATTCTCTTTAAATAGAGATCATGGACCAACTGGTGTTAAGCCACGGATCAAGTGTCGTTAATACCGAGGAGATAGATAACTGTCAGATCAATACAAATCATGACCGTCAGATTATAAGTTACAAATGTACATAGTAAAGAAACACACTTTACCCAACTCTAAACTAGACTATGTTATTCTTAACTATTTCCTATGTGTCAGAATATCCTATCAACAATATTATTATTCGTCCTCTTCTATTGTATACATAGAAAATACTTGATCCTCGGCCTCCTTTTGGTCATCTTCTGTTAGCTCTCCAGGTGCTGATTATATATACAATGGTGCTTGAACCTGGCCTTGATCTCTTCTTTCCCTCTGCAAAATTTGCAGGGGATGTCTTCTGAATTGAGGGTTAAACCCCCCTCGGTTTTTTGGTACTTGTCTTTAGGAGTTTTTATTTTCCAAATCCATCTTGGCTAGCTTATTTGTCAATTTTTTTATCACCTTTGTGTTGAACCCTTAGTTAAACTGAGAGGGGGGGGGTGAATCAGTTTAACACATTCATGGAATTTTAAACTGACCTTTAAACTTATTTACAACTTAAATTCATGATCAACTTTATATGTGAGCAATATTAATATGTGAGCAGCAAGTATTAAGATAATGTGACAGCAGACTTAATATGAGAGCAGAAAGTATTAAGCAGATTGGATAAACCATATCAACACATAAACATCACACACAGAGACAACAGATATAAGTGGAAACCCATAAAGGGAGAAAACCACATCTTATTATTGTTGTGATGCAAAGGCAAGCTCCAACTCCCTCTCACCACTAATTTTAAGAAACTTAACCTACGGAGGGCTCCTAACAGATCTGCAGCTACAGCTTCTTGAGCTCAACTCTATCAACTTTGCCAAGCACCAACCTACAGGAGGCTCCAACCTCAGTCAGCTACAACTGACATCTATCAAGCTACAACTTGATAGGGAAGCTCCAACTTCCTCACTCTTTCAATAGAAAACACTTGCTTATTTAACTTGGATATCAGCTCTGTTTTGTACCTTCTTCACTGTTGTCCTCCAGCTTTCTTATCTGTCTTATATCATCTCTAACTTTTCACAGCATCTCTTTCTGCTCCTCCTTCTTCTTATCTTCTCTCCCTCAATTCTGCATTCTCTAACCTCTCTAACCTATCTCTGCATATCAATATGATATCATTTATAGAGTTCTCCTTATGACTGTTTGTATTCCTCAGGGAATTCAAAGTGTACATCCATGACTCTTTGACTTCTGCCTTCTCATTCCTTTGTCCAACTCATTCGGAAAAAATATGACAATATGTATACATTTTAGTTTTACAGTGGGGTTTTTTTTTCCTACCGGAGACTTTCCAATGCATCACAAACAATATAAAATCAATTAAACTATTTATATTCACATTTTCAGTGACATACATCAATTTCACTCAGCCCCTTTTCTGGCCTTTGGCTTTGCTGGTTTTGTCTTTTCTGCTACTATTAAGTAACTCTTCTGCATACCTATGTTTACTGCAACTCTGTGCACCTACGCATGTACACCTATCAAACCCACATTTTCATTTATGTGCATATTCACCTGTTCACTGCAATTCTGAATCCCTTCGCTGCACACCTCTTCAAATCTGCAATCTCTGTTTACCTCTGTCAGACCCATATTCTCCAAGCTCATAGTAGTTGTGTATCTGCTGCATATATACCTGTTTTACAATTTTAGCTCCCCAATAACTCTCAAACTGTCATTGTATATAAAAAATGCAGCTTCTTCTTATTATCTACTGTCAAATTAAATAAATGTGGAGGCTTCTTATAATCAAGTTTATAAAGTCCATAAAGCATATAATATGCTCTTCTAATAAACCCAGCAAACATTTTATTTCACTTCGGGATAATAGTGCAACCCACAAATACATATAAAACTCAACATACCAACAGTTGGACCACGATAACCCTTTTCATCTTATATTCCGGCAACATATATCATTAAGTCTTCGCTCTCACTTTCTGTGTGAATTTCCATTTAATGTTTGCCTTTATACAGTTTGATCTGAGCCAAGATATTAGTGACTCGCAGCACTTTTATAACCATAATACATCATAAATGACTGGCCCACAGTATATTTCAACTCATATATATTTCTTTAACATAAATCTTCGCCTTATTCATATTAAGGTGTGATTGGGTTAATGCTTTTCCAATGGATAACAGATATTAAAGGGCCGTCGACCTTTTTGGTTTAAACCCCGACATATCAACATTACACTGAGTTCATGGTAAAACCGACCTTGATTATTCATAAGGACCAACGTGTATTAGTTCTGGGCCCCACAGCATATTGCCTTACATTAACCTTTATACATCACGCACCAACTATAATATATCAACATATATTACAGCCTCCGTGGTAACATTATAATAGAACCCACGAGAGTATTTTAATTTAACAAAAGTATCAATATAATTTTGGTCGTGGTCCCACACTTATATACATCGACCTCCGCAACTCAAAAGACTCAACCACATTTTAAAATCTATCGGGTCCGCAACATATCAATTCATTCATACAAGGGCCAACACCATTCCTCAAACATACATATGCGCCTTATCATATAATATATATATACCAATCATATATATACTCCCCGAATCGAATTTTATAAACATTAATGTGAAACCCACTCATAGCAATCCAGATCATATGATTATTCAACCATACGTAACCTCAGACTTTGTTTATAAACCAATGCCGACTTAAAACAACATTTGGGCCCACGTACCTTGTTTCATCGACTATGCAACTTTGTTACCATTCGACGATCGATCTATTATCGTGTTCCAAAATCCCATTAAACCCTCATCCGATGGTCCTCGCACAATATCGCGCAATTTAACTGTACGAGGTTTAACCCTCCAAATTTGCGCGATAAAAATGGTTTTCGAAAACCATTAATGCCACGTGTCGAGCGACGAGGTATATCGCGTTTTTTTTGACAAAATCTCCTTACCACTTTTTAAAAGCGTGACACTGCCGGTTTTGAATACTGAAACCGCCGTTACTATTTAGGTCACGGTTCCGCCTTATCTTAGCTCATAGTTTCGCTTCTTATAATTTCGTTTCAACATTTACTTGTCCTCCATTCTTCATTTAAATACATATTCTGTGCATTAACCCTGTGTATTTAAACGAACAGTTCTTTGTATACACAGTTTGTGCATTAACCCCACAGTTCTTTTTCTTTTTGGTTCTTCACCATTAACCAGTGTTCCAAATGCATCTTGGTGGATTCCATTCCGATCTCAAGCTTGCGAAATAGAATTTTCCACTGTATATATTGTTAATAGAATTATAAGATGGCCAACGAACCCATTCTCGATCTGGTCTGCTCACTATCAAGGTTCCTTTGCGCTCGCCTCTATTTTATATCCAATTTTAACACAATCCACACAGAAGGAAATTTGTTTTACAATTCTTTGCCTGTGACTTGACTACCACACTACCATTCCAACCCTATTTGACAAGACCATTTCTCTGCATTCAGTTACTGTGCATGACAGTGCACTGGCTGTGCATGACAGTGCACTGGCAGTGCATGTCAGTGTAGGACTATTTCTCTGTATTCATTGTATCTTCTGCTGCCTGCGCTGCTTTTTTTTGTTGCCCTGCTTCTTCAAATGGCCTTGTCTCTGCTGAGCTTTTTCTTCAAATGACCCTTTTCACAGCTGCTCGACCCTCTGCAGCTCTTTAGATCTCTCTAGCTCTATGCAGGTGTGTTGCCTCTCTGCTACCTCTCTACATATTTTCTGCCTCTTTTTCTATCTCTCTTTGCTTCTATGTTGTCTCCTTTGCCATCAATGACAACATTTCCAACACTTTGTCATATCTTCAATTCTTAGATCTTGTGATGATTCTTCTTTTTCTTTCCCCTTCTCTAAGACTGGTTGTTTCCCTTTCGCCTTTCCAGATGCAGTCATATTAGCTTCAATCTCTAAAGCATCTGTCTGTATCTTCTCTAGAGTAGGGGATATTCTTTCTCTAAGCGTGAAACTAAAATTAGCTTCAAAAGCCCTAGCGAAAACCACCTTTGCTCCAAACGAAGGAAGCTTCATTTCTACAGGAAAACTATTATACAACTTATTGAATCTTTTGATAAAATCTAATATATTTTTATCTAATTTTATTTTGATTTCATTGAATTCCATTAGTGAATATCCATGATCCTTTTTTTCACCCCATATCTGATTAAATCGATTTTCCAGTTCTTCCCATGTATTAATAGAATTATTTGGCAATCCCTTAAACCACTTCCTAGCCTCTCCATCTAGATATTGAACAAAGAGCCTCATTACAACATCAAGATGTTCTACCTTCATATTTTCAGCAAAATTACAAAACATAGGCAAGTGTTTTCTGCAGTTATTTCATCTTCTCCATTAAAACATGGGAGTAATTTAAGATACTCTTGAGGCATTGCATTCATTGGTTGAGGAAGGTTAAGTGGAGCATATATGTTCAACAAAAAGGTTGGTGCTACCATGTTTTCACTTTGATTGATTGTTCCTTGGTTAGATGCAGTCGATGGACTTGCTGTGAAAATTAACGAAGGTGGAGGGAAAACTGATATGGGGATACGCTGATGGAAAATACTAGAGGGACCAACAACTAGAGTTTGTTGAGATTGAGTAAAAGTACAATAAATGGACTCAAAGGAGTGTTCTTCCACCTTAGGTTCTTGAAAATAAAGTGGTGTGAAAGGTCAATCTTGTTCCAAGGAAGGAAGTATTTCAGAAATATCTTCAAACAAAGGATTACTAGAACTACTGTCAGGAGCAGACAATGTAGGATCAGGTGTTGAAGGAGTTTCAGGTTTCGAAACCTTTTTAGAAACCAATATTTCTGGATCTGGAAAAGCAAGGGCTATCTTTTATGAGGTATCTAACCTCGTGTGAGGCCTTTTGAAAGCTAGAATTTTGAAAATAAAAACCGGCGAAATATTTCCTCCTCACTGAACAACCAAAGGAAATAATGTGAAAAACTAAGGGAAAATAAACTTTGGTTCTTCGTCCCTCGCAACAGCGCCAGAAAATGTTGTATCTCAAGAGATAATTCCTTGGCTGTGGAAAGGAATCGGTGCTTAAGACATTTTTGAAAATGTGTCACAAATTAATTATATCAAGTGGTCTTCGTTCAATCCCTTTGGAAACTAATTCTTTAAAACCCTTAACAACCCGATATAATGAAAGACTCTACGATGCCATTAACTTTTGATATCTGAATGGAAAAGAAGAATTGTAGAATAAATTCAAAATGATAGGCTATAACACATAATCTACCACTCTAAATCTCAGAATGAATTTATGGAGAGAGAAGAAACTCAAAATAATATGTTGTACACACAGAATCTATTACTATTAAGTTCCAAAGAGAGTTTATGAAGGTAGATTAGTTGGAGTGAAGGAGTTCAAATTAAGGTTATTTAACTCTTACTCACATATGTAATTAAGAGATCAGATGCTACATTACTTCACTGCATTCAAAGAAGAAGGGACACAAAATGGCACAGGAAGACCAAATCACCATAAACAGTTGCAAGAAACTTGATGTTTCTTTCATTAATTCCTTATAAAGTAAGTACCACGATTTTAGTCTTCTAGAGGTCCAAAACTCAGAACCCCTTTTCTTTCTTTCTATCTACTTAAATACATCAAAATATTTCGTAAGCGTTGAACTTATTGAAACTACTTTGACTACCTAAACTGTTAAAATTACTTATGCAATCATACCAAGAAAACAAATTGAAACTAGAAATGTCATTCGTTTTGCTGAATCTAATTTTTGTTGATGCACCCCCCTGAAGTGCTGAGGTGTCCTTTATGGTTATGATGCGATAGCTACATAGTTCTATAACAATTCCTCAGTGCCTGACTTGACCCAGCTATCGTGCTTCCAACAGTGCCATTATATGTTCTCATGCCCGACTATGCATATGCCTTTGTGTGTACCTGTAGCATTTTGTCTTCTCTTCATCAACCGGCAGAAGGCCTGGACTTAAACTATATTCTAATCACCCTTGGAGAACACATCGCCTCCTCTTTCTATCACATTTGGCATTTCACCGGCTTTACGTTATAATCCTCCATTTCTCCCTCTGATGCGATTTAATATAATAAATGCCTTACCTCCGGATTTGAAAACATTTGGAGTTCACTTTTGAAACCACATCGCATCCACCCGCAAATCGAAAATCGGGGATTTTATTATGAAAGACGGGAGGTAAGTGTTAAACTGTGCGATGTGTGAAGTGCGACGAGTGGAAGGTGATGTGGAAAGCAGAGGTGGGGCCAATTGCAAATCGGCAGATTTGTTATGAGAAATGGAAGGTAAAACAATGTTACCGATGAAATAGGTAACCTCATTGTTACCTACTTTTTGAAGTATCAAGAAAAACACCTGATTTTGAAAAAGTGGCAATGCAGAATCAAGAAGAAAAATTTTGAACATGTTTTTGGCACTTTAAGTTTTTTTCATTTTGGT